>PITA01000076.1:0-112500 GCA_004023965.1 Spilogale gracilis | reverse complement strand
AATCAGCAGTCACTATGTAGAGATATGGTGAATGCAGAGCTGCTGGTATTCGAAACTGAATGCATGGTTTGTGAACATTTCAATGTCTGATCCTGTCAAATGTGCTTACATGTAAGTATTGTGAAAACATTTTAAGGGCTGATACTGTCAAATGTATTGAGGAACCACTGTGAATGTTGACATTGTCAAATGGGGTGTCAAATATGGTTATATGAAAACAATGTTACAGCAATGTATGTGACATACGGATCTATATTAAAGATATTGTACCAAGAACAAGGTTAAAGCAAAGCATGGTCCAAATAAAATACAAAGTCCTATCTTTTGGCTCATTATCTTAAAACTGCTATGACATACTAATTCTTTTAAAAACATGATGCTGTCCTGGGTGGGGGAGTGAAGGGGCTCCTTATGGATGGGATCCCAGAGGAGAAGCAGAGACACGGACTCCACCCACAGTAAAGAAGGTCTCTCCTAAGTGGGGCTTCTGCATACTTTTGTAGCTGATTTCATGGAGCTGGGGGCAGTGTAAGCAATAAAGGGTGCCCAAAGTACTTAAATAACAGTCTGGGTTTGGGTCATCAATGTTGGAGCCTCGCATTACTCTAGCCAGCCCCACTGAGGGTCAGAGATGAGACGCCCGCTGTCCCCCAGGGTTCTGACCTGGCAGTGACCTTGGGGTTCCTGAATAATGGTGTGGATGATATGACCAGTGCCATACTTCGCCCACAGCCCCACTACACTGCCGTCACAAATTCCGGGACAATGGGATTCTGTCTTACATATTCTATCAGTTCTGTTTCATAAAAAGAGCCATTACTTTCTCACTAAAGTCAAATCAAACACAAAAAGATAAAAAATATCCTTGTGTTTATACTGAATTAACTTGTCTACTGTATCCAGGAAAGAGAAATCGCAGTTTTGTTTTATATCTGCTGCTCACCTTAGGTCTGAAATCCAGTGACCAGGTGAGGAGAGAGAATAATAACATT
The DNA here is from genome assembly GCA_004023965.1 of Spilogale gracilis. Taxonomy (NCBI): domain Eukaryota; kingdom Metazoa; phylum Chordata; class Mammalia; order Carnivora; family Mephitidae; genus Spilogale; species Spilogale gracilis. The sequence continues at coordinate 111,508 of PITA01000076.1, read as the reverse complement.
ACCTAAAATTTTGGGCAATATATATCAAGAATCATAACAATGTTTACATTCTCTGCTCCACTGATTCCAGATCTGGGAATTAGGCCCTGTTTCTCACATTTTGACATTTTTGATATTTGGCACACCCTTGCAATTGGTATACACATGGAATGAAGTGGGATTTTTTTCTTCCCCGTACAAAAGTACGCTGAAATTGATGGTGTTTCTTAAATCCATTGTATTGGTGTGACTGGCGGCCAAAATACCACAAATGGAGTGGTTTAAACAACTGAAATTAATTTTCTCACCGATCTGGAGGCTGGAAATCCACGATCAAAGTGTAGGCAAATTTAGTTTCTTCTGAGACCTCTGCCCTTGGCTGGTAGACGGATGCCTTCCTCTCATATGTCCTCTCATGCCCTTCCCTCTGTACACTCTTGCAGTCTTGGTGACTTTTCCTCTTCCTACGAGGCACAGTCCTATTGGATCTGGGACCACTCATGCCCTTATTTATCCTTCATTACCTCTTTAAATGTCCTGTTGTCAAATACAGTCACACGGGAGGATTAGAGGTTCAACATACGAATTTGAGAGGCAACTGTTCAGTTAGTAACATCGATGGTGACTCAGAATCAAGGACATACAGTGGAACCCTCATAATAAAATAAATGCGTGTCATTGAAAAAATCAAAAATACAGTGTCACACTTTCTCTGCCAGCCGGCCACCTCCAGCAGCCTGTGTGACCTGCTGCAGACTGCCCCAGGGCCAGGCCCAGCCACCAGTGGGAAGTTAGAGGCCCAGCTTATTCTCCCCTCACACATGGTCCCACTTCAGAAGTGGCTCCTACCATGTTCTCTCCACCTCAACAATGATCTGACCCCTCAATCTGACAACTCCCTCAGAGGGCCAGGGCCTACGTTTTTCCCCTAACCTTGAGTCATATATTATAATTTAGTCTTTTCTGAGTAAGTCTTGTCTTTCCTTAACCATAGGGTAGCCTTCTTCTATCTAACTCCTATTCCCAATTAAAAATTTAGCTTGTCATCTGCCCCTAGTGTAAACTTTGACTATACCCTCCCCCCATAACAAATATGGGGTAGGTGTCCCCTTCTGAGAGCTCTCAGCATCACTGGAAGTTTTGTTCAATCAACTTACTGGTACATCTCATGAGCACACACACACACATGCTAGAAGCTGAGTCTTAGTCAACCTTCCACCTCATGGTCCAATATGACCACTTATTCGCTATGTGCCCTCTGTGCCTTGACTTCCTTTTCTGTAAAAGCGGAAAATCACATAGCCTAGATCAGAGATTTGCCATGTGAATGAAGTGATATGGTCAAGTGCAGGCAGTGCCTGGCTCGAACTCAGCATCCCAATGTGAGCCGTGACAATTATCATTATGCCGGAGTGGCACTCAGAGAATGGCAACAGGGTGAAAGCAAGCTGCATCTAAGCAAGGGTCATGTGTTCTCCACCAGTCCCCTCCCCATGAGACCCACAGGTCTAGGTACAGGAACCATTTCTAAAACAAGATTTAATGTGAATAAATGCCTTGCACTCTATCCTACCTGAAGGGCTGACAGTAGCTGACAGCAAGAAGGCTCTCTCAAGAGTTGAACCATAATTGATCATGGGCAAGTATAAAAGATGAATAAATGCCCTCTGTGCAGAAGTCTTAGAAAGCCAACTCCATTCCTTCAAAACCCTTTATCCTGGTGAGCAAGTTGCCTGGCAATAGTCAACCATTCCCTCTCTTGTGCAGTGTGGCTCTGCCTGCGAGCTGTCTGCATGGGACAGCCCACACACACCTGCAGGGAGCCTCCAATACCCCGCGTGCACTGTGCAAGTCAAGACCAGCAACGGGAAAGCAAGGCCATAGGCAACAACAGCCACTCAGTCGACTTTGAAACCCCTTGAGAATCTATCTGCAGAATATTCTTCAAAAGAAAACAACCACATGAGGTGCGCCTGGGTGGCTCAGTCATTAAGCGTCCACCTTCAGCTCAGGTCATGATCCCGGAGTCCCGGATTGAGCCCCACATCGGGCTCCCTGCCCTGCGGGAAGCCTGCTTCTCCCTCTCACTACCCCTGCGTGTGTTCCCTCTCTCACTGTGTTTCTCTCTGTCAAATAAATAAATAAAATCTTAAAAAGAAAAAAGAAAACAACCACATGGATGAAGATGTCCACTACAGTAGCATATAGGACCTTAAAAATACAAATAACCATATGAGGAAAGTGCGATGTGCCCTGGGATTTATAATAAAATTTTCTGGAGCTCTGAAGAGGAGGAGCTGGAAGCCTATGCTTACCTTTAAAGGAGAGACCAAAGCTATACCTACACTATGATTTTAGCTGTGTAAAAATATATATGCTGTGGCCAAAACATGCCAAGAAAAAGCTAGTTATCCTGTTAGAAGGAAAGAGAGCTGGGGAATTAGGAATGTGTTTTCCCTCTTTGAAAAAAAGAAAAGTCCTCAGTGCTTTTATGAGAAGGTTTAGACATGAAGAAGATGGCCTTCATCGGCCAGTTCCCAGCTGTTTGGGAACACTCCCTGACCTGTGAGGATTCAGAGTTCAGGCAGCCCCTGTGGCTGTCATTGTTCCAAACAGTCTGTAAAATTCACAATCAGAAAGAATTGGCCAGGAACACTCTCCAGTGTGGACAAGTCTCTACCAGATGGTGCTGTCTGCTGCCGCTTTGGGGTTTTCCCAACTGTAAGATGCTTAGAAAAGTCTTCCTTTTGTTTTCTCCTTGTTTTGTAGACTTTAATTATTAATTTAATCACTGGTCCTTACTGTTTCTGAAGACCTTTTCCCCTTGTTTCTGTGATGTGGATGACACTGGAATTCTGCACCTTGGCCAGAGGAACTGCACAAGAGTTCAACGCAGCCCACTCACTGAGGGGACCCAGGTGGTGCCACTGGAGCTCCTCATCACCAGCTAGCTGAGGGCAGGGGTGGTCTGAATCACTGATATCTTTTCTGAAGTTAGCTGTGTTTCAATAATACAAAATGCATGCAAGTAGTTTATGGCGTTGTCTCAACATCATGGGATAGAAACATGAGTTCTCTCCACTCCCTGCCTTTCGTTAAGCCTCATCCGATGTCCCATTCTCATTCTCTAACACCTTCCTCAAACTTCATGACTTTCTGATCACCTCTTTATTAAAGCCCAAGGATAATTTATATGTCACCTACTCCCCTCCCCCTAAGATAGGGATGGGCCCTGACTGTTTGCACAAGGGGACTGGTCCCTTAGTCCTGCCAACCCTTCAAGTCCAGGCTACTCTGGCACCAGGCTGGGAAGAGAGGGGAACAAGAATACTAACTCAGTGTTGGTGGTCCTCAGCAGGGTACAAGAGGACATCCTTGGGGCCACCCCCTCCATTCCAAGGTTCCCCAAAAAAGGGGGATGGAGGTCCAATTCCAGCCCTTATCTTATTATGCAATTGGACTGAATGTTTGTGTTTCCCCCCAAATTCCTTATGAATTCAAACCCTACCTCTTAATGTCATGCTATTATGAGTGGGGCCTTTGGGAGGTGATTACGCCACAAGGTGGAGCCACCATGAATGGAATTAGTGTCCTTTACAAAAGAGGCCCCAGAAGTCTCCTTAACCCCTCCCACCATGTGAGGACTCAGCGAGAAGACTGCCATCTCTGAACCAAGAAGTGGATCCTCATCAAATGCCCGACCTAATGGTAACTTGATCTTGGACTTCCCAGCCCCCAGAAGTGTGAGAAATAATGGCTCTGGCTTGAGCCCCACCCCCCAGGAATATGGTAATTTTGTTACAGTAACACTCACTGACTCAGATGCTGAGCCCCTGCACATTCCAGTCTACCACTGCTAGGGCCCACCACCCACTGGGCAACAGGCATCACCGGCAGGATATGCAAGCTCAGCCATCTCCACATTGTCTGCTAGACCCATGGAAAACTCGTGCCTCCTGAGACACTGAAACACAAACATACAGATTGTGCCTTGGTCACCTCTGCGTCCACACAGCCCTCTCTCTCTCTGTTCTTCTTTTTCCCTGCTCTTCCAGGCATAAGGCCAGATCATGAGCTGTTGGTCTAAGTAGTCACTGAATCTGGAGTTAGAGTAAAAACTTCATCTTCTTGTAAGCACCCCTAATTCTCTTGATCTCCTTCAGCTGACTAGGAATTTGGGGTGGAAGGGGAGGGATACACCTCTCACAATGACCCTGTACAGTGATGACTTCCAGCCATGTTTCTCCCCGCTCACACATAAACCGAGGAAGGGCCTGTGGCAGCCTCAGGGGCAGTGGGACTAGTGTTGGCCCCAGGTGTCAGCAGCTACCTCGAAACAAGCACAGCACTTAGCGTCTATCTTCGGTTTGAGCCCTACTCGCTAGTGCTGGGCCAATAGGAAAATCCACTCAGCTTCTTACTATGTGCGCAAGTATAGATTTGGGTCCAAATTGGCCTTCTCTTCTTAGGGGTTTAGTTCACATTTTAGAAACGAGGAGAATCTGATCTTAAGTGGTCCAGGCTCTGGTTAAAGAATGAAGCTCACGGCCAGTTAAAACTAAAGCAGAACAAGAGGAGTCTGCTTGAGGCAAAGCACGGGTTAGGTGGGGAGTGAAGGAAGCACCTGGGGAGCCCCATTCCCCCATCCGTGGAACCACCTGACATGGGAGCGCCCAAGACTTCCAGAGCTCCATAAAGTTTTCCATCCTTCATACATGGCTGGGTCACAGCTGACCTCATCCAGACAGAGAAATCTCACTAGAATCAGAAACTGCCAAACCTTTTTCAATTTGGATGAGACTGGGGAGTTTAGTAGTAGTGGGGCCCCCACCTCTGCCCTCCATAAGCTATGTGAGCCAGCTACTCATCTCTTTAGGCTTCAACTTCATCTATGAATTTGGGGAAACCATATCTCCCTCAGCAGGACAGCAGAGGATTGAACCAGAAGACACAGTCTGTGAAGCTCAAGGGATAGTGCTCGGCACATGGTGGGCAAAGTAAATCCCCAAACTACACTGACCCCAGAGAGACAGCAGTGACCAGGAGATAAATGGTTCATCTGCCTTCCAGTCCAACCATAATCCAGCCATGGCTCACCATGGCCACCAGACCGCTCCAGTCCAAGCCCCTGTCATCTCTTACCTGACCCACAGCAAGAGCCTCCAAACCAAACTGCTGCTTCCACCCCCCGCTCCCCACAGCCTACCAAAATGATCATAATAAAGGGGAAGCTGATCATGATACTGCTCAAAACTCTGTGCTGCCTCCTGTCCTCATGAGAGTGAATGCCAAAGTCCTCAAAATCCCCCTGCAAGGTCCTATGTGCTCTGTCCCCAGCTACTTTCCTGCCCTACTGCTCTCGCCTTCCCTGGCACCATAGCACTGGCCTACTCTCTATGCCTCAGCACCTTTGTACTGAACAGTCCTTCTGCCTGGAATGTTCTTGCCCCTGATATTCACATTACTATCTTTCACTGCTTTCACATCCTGCATCAAATATTCTTCTTGGCAGTCTCCCCTGACCACTCTATCTAACACCATGTCATTCCCCCACATGCCACACTGGCTGTCCTAATCCAGTCCCCAAGGCATTTAGTCTCTTGCTTTCTAACATATCACATAATTTACTGATTTATATTATTATCTGTCCCCCTCATCCAAGCACACACTAGAATGTAAGTTCTCTGAAGGCAGGAATTTGTGTCTGCATTCACTGCTGCATCTCCCAGCATCCAGGACAGTGCCTGGCACACAAGTGCTCCATAAGCAAGTATTGAATGGATGCCTAAATGAATCAAAGGACATGAGGGTTCATGAGCAGGAAAGGAAAAGAGGAAAGGTTAGACCCAGCTAACTCCTCAAAGCACTGGCTCTGGTCAGTCCCCAGTGTCGGCTGGTGCTGAGAATGAGTTGGGAAAGATGAGATCAGCTTAGAAGGGTCTCCAGGCTGAGTAGCTGGTCCCCATCCCTGCCTCATCCCTGTGCAGACCCAACACCACACATCCATTCAAAAGCACCTTCTTAGGCACTTCAACCACTTGTTTCCTCCAAATTCAACTTACCTGGGGACCAAAGGGCCAAGCTCTCACAAACAGAAGCTGTGTTGAACATAAGGAAAGTTCAATGGCACTTTACCCATTTTGACTTTCGAAAGCAAACTCGCTGCAGTCTCACAGGTACCTGCTGGCTCAGACTCTCCCTGCCCAAAATCTTGATTTACACCTTGAACCGAAGAGACATAACTCTTTCATGTGTGTGGGCCTTTTCTCTTGACATGAGCTTCAAGCAAAGTAACAGCCAGGCGTAAGACAACTACAATGAGCTGGCAAGTTCTCACTCCATTAACGGCACTTCGAGGCATTGACAACGAACAAATGAATAAAGAGCACCAGGGTAGTCAGACAGAAACACTTGAGACCTGCAAACCATGGGCTTGTAGGCCCAGTCTTGATTGCAAGCTTGGCCCCCACAGCAATGCAGGAATATGGTGGACACTCAATAAAGACCTGCTGTCTGGTGACTGCCTGTCGGTATAAAGCACCAAGTACCAGGTCAGAGGAAGGAGCCGAGGCCAGTACAGAGCTCAGTATCAGGGAGCGAGTCCCCCACTTTGAAGACGCAGTATGTGGAGCACAGCTTCTTACCCTTCTCTCCCATGGTCTCGTGGGGAGTATCTGTGGACCTACTGGGCACTGGGGAGGTGCTCACACTCTCTGTATGGAGGCAACAGCAAGCAAAGGGAACAGAGAGCTTCAGGTGGGCAGGGAAGGGGGCAAGTGCTCACTCTAGCAGAGCCTCTGTCCCATGTCAGGCTTTTAACTCGTGCTCAAAGCACTTCCCTCAACTCTGTCCAGTCCATGATTCCCAGCCACGTGTGTAGGTCTGTGTGAGTGCACCCACACGGACACACACCCCAGCAACCTCTCTGACCCGACTTCATCCTTTCCTTGGCTGGCTCCCACCTCTGCTTCCGCTACTCAGGACATCTGCAGCATGGAAACAAGTGTATTTTCACTTTACTGCACCAGTGTTTCCTGTAAAGAACAATTCATTTTGTGTCCCCACTGTATTCAATCTGGCTTTTGCACTCAGAAACTTCTTCAACAAAGCTCTCCTTATAAAGCGGGAAACAGAGCTGACAGCCCCCCACTCTCCCAATATTTTTTCAGAATCAGAAAAACACACAGGGCTCACGGGCCAGAGCATGCCAGCGCCGCGATAGCCTCAGCGCAGGAGAGAAGGGACAGCACCTCTGCAGGCTGAGAACAGGGGTCCCCCAGGCACAGTGCCCCCTCCAACTCCACCCACTCCCCAGAAACATGGAGAGGACGCAGGAACCCATGAGTGGGTGAATATGTGCATTATTACAAGAGCCTCTTACACACCTTCTGACCCGGATGTTACCTGCATCAGAGTCATGCCCCCTCCACCTCGAGTGGGCACTCATGCCTCTCATGGCTCTCATGCAGAGGACCACCAGTGCCCTTGGGATACTTCCAGGCTCAGTGAGGACTTCACTGATGTGAAGCCCAGTGTCTCCCCTTCTCTCATGCACACCCCCCTTCATTCTCCCTCCAGCCTGATCCACCTTCTCTCATTTCAGGCACAGGCCACATTCTCAACCCCTTTGACCCTTCAGTCCTTTGTTTCTGAACTCAGAACACTCTCCCCTCCCCCGCAAACCCCTTTCTATCCAGTTGTGTCCTTGGTTGAACGAAGAAACGGGTGAATAAATAATTAAGTGGAAATGTCCAGTCTGGGAGAAATTATTGGGTCACAGATTGAGTTTAGGGTGTCATTATGTGATCCCTAAGACTTTTAGTTCATGACTGAAAGAGCAGCATAGCCAGTGGGTCAGGGAGACACAGAGGGTCCTCTAGGGTTTCAAGGGTATGCTCCCGAAAGAACGCCAATGAACACCCCAAGGGCAGCAACCAGGGCTAAGCAGCTTCTCTGCACTCCCCAGACCCTTCCTCTCCGGCAGCCCATGCGGGTCCTCAGCTCTCCATCAAAGCATCCCACCTAGGTCTGTGAGAGAGCCCTCATTCCATCCGTGGAGCCGCCCGCTTCTGACAAGCTCCTCACAGCCCCATCAGCTGCGGCTACTAGCCTAGCCAGAGGGACCCAGAGCCTTCAGCCCGCTGCGTGTTCTAATGCAGGGTACAGAATATTCACAGGAGAATCAAAATAAAGCCCATTAGAGGAGAAAACGCTGGGGTCTGGGAGGGAAACAGCTCAGACACCCAGGGAAGGAAAAGGGGAAAGCACTGACTCTGCATGTGATTTCACCCCATCCAAGGGACGGGGCTTGGAGAAGTCCTTACGGGGGCAAGGAAGACATTCCCAGATGGACTTGGGAGGCGCTTTCAATCCAGTCAGGAGAAGGGTCTGTGCAGAAGAGAGAGCACAGGGCACTTCATTTTGACCAGGAGTTTCAGCACAGAAAACGTTTTACAACAAGAAATGGAAAGAACAAAGATTCTCCTTAAATAGTTTTTCTCAGCTTGAGAGCAAACATGAACAAACTTGTTATGGGTTGAATTATGTCTCCTCGAAATTCATATGCTGAAGTCTTAGCCCCCAGTATGGCACCACAGCAGAAGGTGACCTTATTTGGAAATAGGGTCACTAAAGAGATACCTAGTCAAGATGAGGCCATCAAGGGGTACCTGGGTGGCTCAGATGGTTAAGCACTTGCCCTCAGCTCAGGACATGATCCCAGGGTTGGGGGTCGAGTCCCATATGGGGCTCCCTGCCCTGCGGGGAGCCTGCTTCTCCTTCTCCCGTTCCCCCTGCTTGTGTTCTCTTGCTTTCTCATCAAATAAATAAATAAAATCTTTAAAAAAAAAAAAAAGATGAGGCCATCAAGGTGGGCCCTAACCAATATGACTGTGTCCTTACAACACAGGGAACATGGACACAGAGACAGGCAAGCACACAGGGCAGTGCAGAAGAAGGCAAAGATCTGGGGGGTGCTCTCCAAGCCAGGGACACTACAGACTGCCCACAAACCAGAAGCTAGAAGACTTAACCAATTCTCCCACACAGCCCTCAGGAGGGCCCAACCCTGCCAACACCTCAGCCCCAGGCTTCTGGCCTCCAGAACTGTGAGCCAATAAATTTCAGTTATTTAAACCACCCAGTTTGTAGCCCCGTATTACAGCAGCCCCAACAAACTAATACAGAACGCCAGCAGTGTGTCTCAAAAGTATCTTCCAGCTCAATGTCCATCCCAAACCCAGTGAACTACCTCTGAAAACTCTGTGCCCACACTGCGACACTCCTGGCCACCCAAGGCTTCCAGAACCTTGCAGGTGTATGTAGGTCACAGGTGATGTCTCACTCTGACCCTCACAACATGACCTGGGCCACTGCTGTGGCAGAAGGACAGGGAAACAGAGTCATTATGAACAGAGGCTCTGAAGCCAATCACCTGTATCTGGATCCCTCTCCTGCCACTTACTAGTTGTGTGGCTGACACAGCTGACCACCGTTCCCTGTCAGTGACACAGAGCTAGCAGCCGGGCTGGTTTCATGGGGTGTTTGGGGAGAGCCCCTAAGAAAGAACAGGGTGCATCATAGTTCCTGACACATGGTGAGCACCCAGAGAGCGGAGCTGGCTCAGAGGGTGAAATGAAATTAGGGGTCATCCCTTAGATCCACTAAGCTCTTGAAGGTACAGAAAAATGGAGATTTGAGATTCAATCAACTGATGCTGGGGACTGACACAGCCCAGGGCTTGCCTCTGCAGCACCTGCTGGCCCCACGGAGGGTCCGTCCTGAGAGCAGGAAGGAGGCATGAGCAGATGGCAGCGATGGATTACAGGGCCCAGCAAGGAGGAAAAACAAGAGAAGCCAGAGGTCAGAGCAGCTTGGCTCGTATGTCTGACAAGCAGCACCAAGAGGAATCACAGGGTCACCTCAAGGTCACCAGCCTCTCCCCTGCCACTGTGGGGACACAGAATTCCTCCCCAGCATTTCGCCCCCCAGCCTGCTGCACACCTGCTGGAACAGAGAGATGAAGAGACTAGGGGTCATGCCACATCAGGAGAGAGGCGGCCTAGAAATCACCAAGAGGAAATATGTGAACTGTAGCAAGATCCGGGCCTGTCTAGCAAAAGGCTAAGAAAATCTGACTGTCAGAGAACCCTCTGTAGGGATGTAGTGGTTAATGTTTAACAACCAGGTGGGAGCATTGCCAATTTTCATGGTGTAAATATTCCCGCCATGGCCAAGGAGAAACTATCAAGAAGATATCAATCAGTTCACCAAAATTTAACAGTTGGCTCTTGTGAGCCTAGATGGTGGCCACCGCCCACTGAACCCTAAGTAATGTTAGGGCAGATTCACTAAACTAGTGGCTGCCTGCCTTCCACGCTGGCCCTCTCTCACCATGGCAGGCCTATGGCTGTGTCATCCACGGATCTGTCCACAGGCCTCCCAACCTGCTCTGGCACCCGTGCTGCCAGCCGACTCCCCTCTCTCCTCCTGAAAGATGACTCAGTAGCTTGCAGTAAGGGACAGAACCACCCCAGGTACAAAATCAGATCCTGACCGTCGTTCTGTGGGTGAAGAGCCATTCCTACACACACCCGCTGTTAGCACCTTAGGAAAAGTCTGGCTTGGGGCAGGAATGTGCTCGCTCTCCAGAAATGGGGTGTCTGCAGGGCTGGACAAAAGAACCCTAGAGGGATTTCGGCCTCATGCCCTGCATTCTTCAGGCTCGGTAGAAGGATAGGACATGTGCTTTAGGTCCCTTTCATGCTGCCGTTTCGCTCAGGAATAGGGCTGTGCTCTCCAGCCACCCCTGGTCCATCACCACGGCCAGACCCGCACTGATACCCACCGCACTGACCACAGGCTGGAGGTGCTTCTCTCTGGATGGATGAGAACCCAGCAGAACCCAGCCAGCCAGCATCAGGTTAGCTGCATGGTGCAGCCACCCATGCATCTGTCCCTCCTAGGGCAGGACCCATCCCCAGCGTACACCTCCCGGTAGGCTGCTTGAAGCCTAGTTCAAGGAATTGACAGGGAGATGTTCTTTTCTTCTCAGGTATTTAGGTCCAAGAACAAATTCTGCTCTCCTACCAGCCAGCACAGCCAGCAAGTGAGGGAAGCCTCCGGCGCAGTGTTCCTGAGCTCGGGGCTGCCTGCAGCCTGCCCACCGGTTAGCGCTCAGCAGATCTGCACGGGCATAGGGCCAGGTAAGGAGCACTTCCAAGCCCTGGGTTAAGTGAAGCCCTGGAGACTACGCCAAGTGGGGGCAAAGGCCCTGGGCAGAAGCCGAGAGCCTGGGATTCTAGCTGTCCCCACAGTAATTCACCGTGACTTTAGACAAGGCACCTGAATCCTCTCGGCTTCCATGTCTGCACTGGCACAAAGACCCCTTCTTGCCTCTAGTATAAAATTATCAAGAAGAGCACATGGCGAGAGGGGTATAAAGGTGCACTGGATATGATTTACATCAGCATTCCTTAAGATGTTGTTTACAAAGGCAAAGTAACGCGGGAATTTGCCGGAGGCAAAAATGGAGTTTTATCTGAAATGTTTTATTGATCCTCCAACCATTGCTGACCTCAGTAAATCCCTGGCCTGTACAGATGTGGCCAAAATGTTGAGGCAGTGAGTAGTGAGTGCTTCCCCAAGGGCTCCTGCTGGCTCAGTGTACTGTTAGGACTACTACAGATACCCGCGCAGGGCCCAATAGACTCAAACAGAAAAGCGGTGGTGAGGAAAAACGGGTCGTGATGCAAAGTCTAAGCGAATTCCTTCTGCCCAGGCAACCTACCTTCCCCCAGCTCCACCACCGAAACAAAAATGGTGATTCTGTGTGGGTACGAGTGGGGAAATGGACTTGGCTAAACAAGACAAGGGCTGTTTAAGGGGAAGCAGGGAGAGCGTCATTTCTCTGGTTTTAGACCAGCAGCCTGGATGGGGAAGGTGCCAGGCTAGAAGCTGAACCTGCCAGGGGAAGGCCACGACACGGCTTCCATGGACACTGGCTGGCTGTGGAACCCCCTTCTGTTTCACTGAGGCCAGCTGTCCACCCAGAGCTTTGGTTTGGCATAGCCTATCAGATGTCTGCATAGTGAAGACACTGCCTGCGTCCATGGCCAGAAGCAACTGTCAAGCCTGTGGAGAGCTAGGATCACAGAGGACCATGATGCAGCCCCAGCCCCACCGCCCACCTGGATTTTCCTTAAGTCAGAATACAGAAAAGCTTTGCCTTGTAGCTGGACCCCAGATGGATCCCAGCAAGTCTCCATAAATCAGAAGGGGAAATTATTCTGAAGCAGAAAGTCTTTTCCACACAACGGAGCTCAGGCAGATGGCAATTATTTATTCCAATTAGCAATAAGAATAGAGAAGCTTAGTGAGCATGTTCTATGAGCCAGATACTGTTCTAGGTGCTTTATGTGGATTGATCTCATTTGTCCATTATTACCACCCTAGGAGATAATAAAATAATGACTTTTAGGATACCCAGTTTACAGATAAATAAACTGAGGCAAGAAAGGTTAATTTTCCCAATATTGTACAGTTAAAAAGTAATTCCATTCACTGAGTAACGCTAGCTACAATAAACCCTGAAATTTGATAGGCATGACACGATAGAACCTTGTTATCTCACTCATGGAAAGTCTTGTTGGTGGGATGATCAGGAGCTCGTCACACACAGTCACTGAGGATCCCACAGACAGGTGTCACCTGCCATTATCACCATGGGATATCCAGCATCATCCTGGGAACCTACCCCCAGAACATATGAGGGAGTAGGGAACATGGAGAGTCACAAGGGAGGTGCTCCTGGGCCACACCTAGAAGGGGCATATGACTTCCATCTACTTTCCAGGGGACCAAGCTCAGTCATACAGACCTGCCTGGATGCAAGTAAAGGCCGAGAAATGTTGACCCAGGTTGGGTGGCCACTTCTGGTCACCATTCTACACTATGAAAGAGAAACACACAGCTCAGTGGTCAGCAAGCCTCGTCTGCCACAATTTTGGAGCTGGGATCTAAACACAAGCAGTCCGACTCTAGGGTTGGTCCTCTTTATCATTGTGCTACCTGATCTGGGTTCAAGAGCTGCTGGAAAGGCAGCCACTGTGCTCAGGTGGAGCTGGGCACCTGGACAGGACAGAGATTGGGAGGGAGGTGGCAGCCAGGTCCCCAGAACCGGCACTAAACAATCTTTCTCAATCTCCTCCACCTACCTGTCAGAGGATCTGAAATCCCACCATAAGCATGACTTACTTGGTCATGGGGAAACAAAATTTAGGTGTTCCTACAAAGTGGCAGCTACCTCTGGGAAAGGCCAAACTCCAAGCCTTCTTTATCTTACAATTTCGCTAAATGAGCTTATCAGGTGCTTCTCCAAAGGGGAGCTCTGGGTGAGTTCACCATCCAGTGGGAACTGGGGAGTCTGGAAGATGGAGTACTGCAGGTAGGAGAAGTGGGGTGGAGGGTATTCAAAATCTAGGAATAAGCTTCACGTGGCCGCGGGCCAGCAAGCAGCCCAGTGCGTCTACGCAGATGGAGCCTTGTGCTGGGGGATGGCATGGTTTCCCAGTATGTCCCCAAATTACTGGATATTCCTCTCTTCAAGAGGTGGAGGACTGGGGTGCCTGAATGGCTCAGTTGGTTAAGCCACTGCCTTTGGCTCAGGTCATGATCCTGGAGTCCCGGGATCAAGCCCCACACTGGGCTCCCTGCTCGGCGGGAAGCCTGCTTCTCTCTCTCTCACTCCCCCTGCTTGTGTTCCCTCTCTAGCTGTGTTTCTCTCTGTCAAATAAATAAAATCTTAAAAAAAAAAAAAAAGAGGTGGAGGACAATTCTCCTTCTCTTGAACATGGGCTAAACTTAGCAACTTGCTTCTGATGAAAGGAACAAAGCAAAAGTGATGGTGTGTGGCCCCACAGTCCAGGTCATAAAGGACACTGAGGCCTCCTCCTGGTTTTCTCTCACTCTCTCTCAGACCACGTGCTCTCAGGAAGCAAGATGCCATGTTGTGACAAGGCTCAAGCAGCCATGCAGAACCTACATGATGAGGAATGGAGGACTCCTGCCAACAACCATGGGAGAGTGCCATCTTGGAAGTAAATTCCCCAGCCCCCATTCAAACTCTCAGATGACTACCCCTATCAATACCCTGACTGCAACCACATAAAAGACCCTCAACTAGACCCACCCAACTAAAGCTGCTCCTGAAATCCTGGCCCACAGGAACTGTAATATAATCAATTATTTTTGCTCGAAGCTACTACCTTCTGGGGTGATTTATTTTACAGCTACAGATAATTAATATGGTACAGGAGAAGAAAGGAAGCCAGTAGAGGCAACCATTTCCATTCATAAGGAGCCTTAAAAGCGAAAAACTTCCCAATTTTGAAGACTCAGAGGAAAATAAAGCCTTGGTCAATTAGAAAAACCTAGACCAATTCCTGGAGGTCAGGACATACCTGTGGGCTTAGGACTAATCTCTTCCACAGGTTCTAAAAGCCAAGAAGCCAGAACAGGATAGATTATACTGTGCTAACAAGTTAACTGGAATCTCAGTGTCTTAACACCAAAAAAGGATGTATTTATCATTCACAACATAGTCCACTGAAATCACAGGAGTCTCTCTTATATGCAGTGACTCAACCCCCAAGGCCACACCCATCTCTGGTTATTCTGTTTACATTGGTCTTGTGCAATGGCAGGCGGTGGAAAGAGGGAAGGGAAGATCACATGTGAGAGAGTCAGTGCAGTCCTGGAAATGCCTATATTCCACTGGCCAGAAAGAGTCACATGGTCCCATCTAGCTGCAAGAGAGGCTGGGAAATATAGTCCTGCTCTGAAAGTGTGAAGGTGAGAAAAGTGGACATTGGTCAGCACCAGCAACATCTGTACTCTAGTATAGACTCTTCCAGTCCTCACCACCAAGCCCCACACTCAGGACACAGGCCTGGCCCAGGTCCACTGGTACAATCCCAAGATAATTCATCATTAAAGAATGAGGCAATAGAGTGCCTCTGTGGCCCAGTCAGCTAAGCATCTGACTCTTGGTTTGAGCTCATGATCTCATGGGTCATGAGACTGAGCCCCACATCAGGATCCACACTCAGCGGGGAGGCTGTTTGAAGATTCTCTCCCTCTGTCCCTCTCCCTATTTGTGCTCATTCTCTAAAATAAACAAATAAATCTTTTTTAAAAAAGAAGAAGGAGGAGGAGATATTGCCTGAAGTCATGGCATGTCCTCATGAAGGAGATGGAAGGTGACAGAGGATTCCTATCTTTGCCTCCAGAGTCAGCTATACAAGGGCCCTCATTTACTCTTGATTCGGGAAAATAATGGGGTGACCTAGCCCTGTCAACTCCCCAACCATAGACCAAAATCGAGTAAGCTCTGATTACTGGAAAAACCCTCTTATCGGCCATATTTGATTAAAATTTTATATCCCAGTTCTCAATTCCAGATGAAGGGTTTTTTAACTTCATATATTTTTCAAAAATGAGAAGCAAATCTGAAAGTTACTTCATAATGCAGCCTTCTTGAGTCCTTTAAACCCTTAGCACTAGAGCACCGTACAGTACTTTACAACCCAGCTCAAGAGAAGGTATCAACTGAGCCCATGTGAAATCTGAGAGCTTAGTCATTTGATAAAAAAGAGAGGCTCTAAAGGTGGGGGGTTAAATAAAAAAATGGAAATGCAACTGCACACCATTTATATACATTCTTATGAACATATATTTCATTAAAGACTTTTTTAAAAGTCACTTCTATATTCCCAATTTGACATAGTCAAGTGAAGACAGCATTCTTGGGATAAAAATGAAGGTAACTCTATTTGACATGTGTGCCCCAAACAAAATCAACTTACCCCAGCCCATTTCTTCTTAGCCTCTGTTCAGGAAGTTCGAGACCCATTTATTTTTCTCTTTTCCTTCCAGGGCCGAGAAGCCACCCTCCCAGCTAGCTGTCGTCCATGTGGGCGTGCTCTGCAATCCTACAGAGCATCCTGGAATACAGGTGGAATACAGGAGGCTACAGGTAATAAAGTTTATCAGAGTGGCTTGTCATTATTTTTGCATAATTATACAATGACTGCAGCTTTAGAAGGTAATAAATCACTGCACAGGTGACAAATTGAGAAACGAAGGACAGTTATTCTCAGATAAAGCAACTGCTGTCACTAACGAGATGTGGTGACTTGGTGCTCAACCTTTTAAAAAACATCCTGTGGTCCTGTGAGGTGTCAGTGGGAAAGCCATCCACATCTCAAAGCATGCCAGATCCACTACCAAGACCATAACGGAGCCTGAATTCAAACAGCTCTAAAAATTAGTGTCCCGATTCACTCCTTGCTGGCCCACAGGGAACATGGTAACACCAATAACCAAGCTCCAGTATGTCTAAAGTTCATGCATTCCGCTGTAAGTGCCAGGACAGCCCATTTTTCATTCATCCTGACTCAGGAATGCCACCAAAGACGCTTGTGTCACCCCGTGTACATACTGCATGTGCTTTCACACGTGCATGTTCTAAGGTGCCTAAATCCTAAACTGACTCAGTCTCATTCCTAGTACACTAAGTTTTGTCCTATTTTTTTTACACTTAGGTAACAAAAAATGCAGAGCAGATTTTCTGCAGACTATAAAAATTAGATCTCCAGACTAAAATCAAGCAGGAGAGGTCTGAGTTCAGGAAATAATTATGAAGACTATAAGGGGTTTTGGAAAGGAGAACTGGTTCTACTCCACTCTGATTCTGGGGGCTGTGCTGGTCAAGAGACTGCAGACTCTCTCCACATTTATTAGTGGGTTCCTCGAGTACAGGAAACTGTAACAAGCCAGAAAGAACCTCTTCCAGAAAGGGAAGCCGTGTATCTGGGACCAAACTGCACCACTAAATAAGAATGCATGAGTGAGTCAGGTGCCTGGCAGTGGGAAATTCTGAGTCAGGGAACTGTGCTCAGAGAAGCAGATCTCAAAACGTGGCCCCCAGAGCAAGGGCACTGGCATCACTTCAGAGCTTAGTAGAAACGCAAATTCTTGGGGGCCTACCTCAGATCTAATAAGTCAGAAACCCTAAACTATGGAATCAGAGACCATTAAATCAGAAAGGATTCCCAGGCTTGAATTGTCCTTTTATGCAAGACGGCCACATCTGGACATGCAAAGTGGGTTCTACACAAATTCTTCCCAACTAGGAGATAATTAGGGGGTTAAAATGCATGCCATGCTTGGTCCTAAATCATTAGTTTAATATGCTACATATGCCCTAAAAGTGTGTGGGTTTTTTCCCTAATAAATGCGAAGACATCATGTAGGCTGTCAACTCATGTTATCTTCATCCCTTTATTCAAATAGATCTCAGCCTTCAGGATGAAAGAAAATGAGCAGCAGGTAGAAATCTGAACCCTACCCTTCCAGATGGATGGATCAGCAACTCAGCCAAAACTGGTGACTCTGTTCCATCTAGTGACTTCAACTCATTTGAGCCAGGATCTTATGGTCAGTCTCAACGGAAACTAAAATGAATTGCAAGACAAATTCTGATGCTCTGATGCTCATGACATTCTCTAACCTGTACCCATCCTACAACTGGGGTTCTCCAAGTACTGAAGGAACGTTGGGCCTCCAGTTAAGTCCAACACCAGGAAACCACCCAGGTGACAATGAGGCCACGGGGTTCCCAAAGAGCCCATGTAAAGAGGTGCTTCCTCACCTGGGGAAAGGCAATAGGATATATTTTATAAGCCTCAGTGACTTTCAATAGAAAGCATCAATTCTTTCATCCACAAAACTTCCCAAGGTCCTCTTATCTCCCAAGAAAGGCACAGTCTCCTCTCCAAATTAAACAAAGTAAGTGCACTGGAAAGCATCTGTTCTTCCCTCTGCCATCCACACTTTCAGTAAAAAAAGGTCACTGGGAGGTGGCCCAGTTTGAGTCTACTCACCACTATGACTCCACTCCATTTTCTCATTGAGAAAACCCCATCAGATTAAGGGGATTGGAGTGGGGAGTTATTTCATTCTCATTGTTCACCACATGCAGAAAAATGATCGTTTTGTATGTTACATGCTGGGTAATCAATCCCAATCCCCTGGAGATTTCCGGGGTCTGCTAAGCACATTTATTCTCCTGCTTCTAATCTATTCCTCTGATTTGCACAACTTGAACATACTGTCATCATTTTGAAGGAGGGGAGAGAAGAGGAAATGAGAAAGCAAGGGCAGAAGGAGCAGGACAGAGGGAGGGAGAAGGAGCTTGATCCTGCCATTCTCCAGCTAGAAATTCCCCTTTGTCTACAGGACACAATGCCTATGTCCCCCATTCAAGACCTTAACAGCCTAACCCGGGAACTTGCCTATGCATGTCTGTGCTGAGTTTTTAAGGTTAAATGTAATGACAATGATAATGTAATAATATCCTTACTATCATCAGAGCTGGTCTACTCTAGATGAAACAAAGGAGTGTGCCGCACACTCAGATTGAAGACTCACAATAATCACATGAGGTTAGTCACTATTATTATCACTATTTCATTAGCTATTAAGTGGGAAATCTGGGATTGGGTCTCAGCAATCTGATCGCACATCCCCATGTTCCTAATCACTGTTAAATGTTAAACTTTTCCTGACATGTAACTCCCAGGCTCTTCTGGGCCCTAGGCTCCTTGCACATCTCACAGTGAGAGACCAGATGGAGCCACAATTGAGGAATGAAATTCCATCCCTGGCCATGGCTATGTGCCCCCTTTCTCAGCCTCAGCTCAGGCGAGACCTTGTATGTACAGAAACTAGAAACTAGATATAAAGTAATCAAGAGATACAGACAATCTCCTGTCCCAAGAACCTCCTAAATCCTGGCACCTAACACAAGGTTTTACAAACTAATTGCTCAGTAAATATTTGGAATGAACGTGCTATCAGATTCACGTTCAGTAAATTTTTGCACAATTATTTAGCAGACAATGTGTTAGATGATTTCTTCAATGTTACCTCATCCAAGCTTCGCAGAACTCAAAGAAGTATCTGTACCCTTATCTTCCTTCAGAGGCGGGCCCTGGAGCTTAGAAAGAGAAATGGCTTCTGCCTTGCCTGGAGGCTGTGACAATGTGCAAGTTTGTATGGGAGTAAACAGGAGTCTGTGAGAAGCGGGAGTCACTTAGGGAAGCCAGACTCTGAGCCAAAGCAAATCTGACTACTTTATATCACCACTAACTCGTGTCTTTCCCCCATTATCCACATTTTTACCTCACTGCTCAATTGCATTCCTCACATGGAAATAGCTTAAATTGAGGTATCTCCAGGAGCATTATAAGATGTTCTGGTAATACTGATACATAACAAATCTCCCCAAAATTTAAAGACTTAAAATAACTATTTTCTTTGCTGACGATTTTGTGGGTCAGGAATTTGAGAAGGGCTTGTCTGAGGGGTTCTTAATTATAGTCTTTCAGGATGTTCAAGTTTGGGGCTGTAGAGAGATGTCAGCTGGGGCTGCAACATGTGAAGACTTGACTAGACTGTATGTCCAAGTTGGCACACTCATAAGGCGCTGCTGATGCTGGCCGTCGGCTGGCAGCTCCGTGGGGTGTAGACTGGAGCCCCACTGCATGGTCTCTCCCCCACAGTGGCCCCTGGATGGTCAGATTTACATGGGCACTTGGCTTTTCCCTGAGCAAGCATCTGGAGAGAACCAGGCAGAATCATCATGGCCCTTCTGATCTAGCCTTGAAAGTCACCAGACTTACTTCCACCACATTCTTTTAGTTAACCAGCCACATGCCCGCCCAGATCCAAGAGAAGACCATCTCTCTGGAAAGGAACATCAAAGAATTTACGGCCATTTTTTTTTGACACTATTGGCTATTGACATTCACCCCAGGAAAAATTTAAGTCAGCTTGATTCCTTTGTGGGAAAGTCAGTCTCCAAGAATGGCCACCACTGACTCCTTCCCCCGTTGTTATACTCATGTCACGTCACTCATCAAAGGTACTACTCTTTCCCCTCCCCTTGAATCTGGGCCAGCTTTATCAATACAGCATGTGGTAAAGTGGCTCTACAGTAATTGGTCTAGTCTTTCAAAGAGCCAGCAGCTTCCACTTCCTCCAGGGGAAGCTGAATACCATGTAGGATATCAAAATACTCTGAGTCCACCATGCTGTGAAGAAGCCTAAGCTAGGCTCATGAAAAAGCCACATGGAGGAAAACCAGAGAACCGACTGGCAGCCAGGAGCAGAACCCCAAACATATGATCCCATTGAGCTGCCCCAACCCAGAACCCTGGCCATGTGAGCCTTTCCAGTGAAAATAAGACATCATGGATCACATACACACTCTCATTTATCCCCATATGCTCTCTCCAAACTCCTGACCCATAGAAGCATGAGTGAATAAAATGACGATTGTTTTAAGACAGTTCAGTGAGCATCCTTAACGACTTCCCAAGACTAGCTACAAGGTGGTTTTAAAGGGGTAGATCAGGAAAGCATGGTATTCAAAGAGCTAACTTGGGGTGTAGAGTTGTCACACTGGATGAGGCAAGAGCTCGTTGAAGGTGCAGAAGGGAATGTGGGAGGAAGTCAAGGACGTATACACCCTGTTTCAATGTTTTGCCCCCAAAAATAAGGAAAAGAGGACTCTCTTCCTTCTTTAACTTCTCTATCATCTCCATTGGCCTACCTCCCAGGACGCAGGGAGGGCAGAACATTATGTATTAAGCTGAATTTTAATCTATTTTATTTTTGCTTACGAAGTATTTCAAATATATTGCAAAAAGGAAAATAATTTAACAAATGCCCTTGTACTTACCACCCAGCATTTAAATAGACTTTTGAGGAGCAGTCGAGAATCATAATCAGTTTTCACAGAATTGTTATTTACAGGAAAATATGTTTTACATCCTAGAAAAAACTGACTTGGGGATGAATTTTTGGTCATCAGCCATGGGTTTGAGTATCAGCCTCCCAAGGACCTCAAGGTCTGGCAGGACCCCAAACCAGGCCAGTGATTTCTGTTTTCCATATCCATGCACCACCCCCATCCCCCTCTCCCCCACCATGCAGGGATCCAGAACAGTTACACAAATAAACAGGAGTCTGTGAAAAGCCCAGTAGGCAGCTCACCGAGAAGGCTGCTCGCCAAACTACCTAAGCTGCACCATTAGCCTCCCATTACTACTATCTCCACCTTACCCATAAAATGTGCCTATCCAGTGTGCCATCTCTGAGACAGCTGATAGCCAAACAATTTGATGGGCACGCCAGACCTTCTACTAATGGCTAAATCTATCACTTTCCCAGGGTTAGATGTTTGCAAGTTAATAGGTACCTTCTAGAGCTGGTGTAGTGCAACTCGCAGCAGAGGTGTCCTTATAAGAGGAGTTGTGGGGTGCACCGACATCTTGCATTTGTACCTCCAGATCTGCTTTCCATATTCCTCTGCCTGGGAGGCTGGCCTATATGGATTCTCTGAGGGACTTTCCTGCTCCTAGCTTTCTATTGGGGTCAACCAATAGGGAAGCATCCACAGGGGATGAGAAAAAAGAAAGAAAGTTCAGTCCAGGTATTTGTCTTTCTGGTTTCCTCTCCCATGGAGTCAGCACAGGCTGTTCCCAACCAAAGCCTGATTTTCTGTTCAACAGCCAGTCCACATAGCCCTCCCTTTGCTGGGTTCTAGAAACTGCTCTCTGCCCTCACTGTTTCAGGCATGGGAGAGATAAGGAGCCCTGTTCTTCCTGTCTTGGGAATCCGCATCATCCCCTGTGGGTTACCCTTCATCCCACCTACACCTTTGCACAGAGTCTATAAAGGCCCCTCAAATTGCCTGATTTGAGTGTGCCATTCAATTCTGCTGGCACTATAACAAAACAGGAGAGAAATGAAACCACAAGGTACCTCTCAAATCTTGCTACATCCCCTCTCTTGGATAGGTGACACAGCCGGGAGCCACCAACATCAGGGGAAGAGGAGCCCTACCTCATGCCTGGTCAGGGAGATATAGTCCTGATACCGTTCTCAGCTCCAGGATCCTGAGACCTCTGCCCATGGCTGTCCCAGGCATATGTCAGGAGCACAGGGCTGCCGGGGAGAACACCTCCACACTCCTGGTGCCGCCAAATGAAGTCACCCCAAATTCACAGCAGCTCTCTTATGCTTTATGCTTCTTCATAAAAGGATAGGACATATTATAAGCAAAATAGGCTTGCTAAATATAGTCTATTCAGCCTGGGGAAGGCTAAATTATTCATAACCAGACCAGGATATACAATGCACGCTAAACACAAATCCATTTTTTATTTTGGTATTTTTTTTCTGGGGCCTCTGTATTCAGCGCCCCTGCATTGATCTGTAACTGCCCCCCTGATGCCAACATTTGCTCAGGCTGAAGATCTCAGCATCAGGGCCAATTACCAAGCTGTGAATAGCCCCAGCCTCGCCCTCTGCAGGACAGCAGCGACCACAAGGTCATCGATTGTCCATCCTGTGCAACGCAGTCCTGGAGGCATGTGCATCTCGTGAAAGGATCATCAGCTCCCCACAGAGCCCCAAGGATAAACAAGCCTGAAAAAAAGACATCATCGGAGCCAGGACAGCTCAGCATCCATCGTACTATGAAAGGCAAGATGGGACGGTGTGTCGGTGACAAAGCCACTGAAGCCATTGAAGACAAAGCCTCAATATGATCAATGCCTGGGAAATAATGTACAAGCCCCCCCCACACACAGAATGGAGGTCTCAGACTGGACTCATGCATTTCAAATTCTTTTCAATCCAAGCTCTCTTTACCTAGAAGCTGCTGCTTAGATTTGTTTTGTTTTGTTTTGAGTATGAAACCCATTGTTGAAAATACAGAGAAATTCTTCTTTTCACTAGTGTTTTCCAAATAAGACAAAGTAGGACCATGAAATAAAACACAGATCTCAGCTATTCTCGTCTTTCTCAATGTCACTTCAGGACCTCAAGACTTAGGCAACTGACCATGACCTACAGGCTTTCTTGGCACCAGATGTTCAGAGTGTTCCATGAGAAAGTGGGGAAGCATACAGTGGAACGAGCTATAATGGAGGGAGCCCTAGATAATAATCTGCCAAAATATGGCATTTCTGTTCTCATAGATGAAAGAAATCTATCACAAATAGATTATCTTACTGCTAAAATGGATACAGATTTTATGAACGGTAGCTCAAAAGAGGTTTTATCTGACAACAGAATGGGATGTTCAGATGGAAATAAACAGTGCGCTTGGTAATGTGCATATTCCCAGGTACCCTACCATTACCTCAGCCTCTTGAGATGTGAGAGACTTCTACTTCCTAGAAGGCTGAACAGATTCAAAAGACAAACCTTTTGCTCCTTGGCTCCCATGAGTGATTTGAGCAGCATCCCTTGCCCTTCCAGAACCTGAGGTCAGAGAGATGTCACTGGATAGGTCACTGGGATGAGGAGCAGTAAGCAATTGGCCAAACTCAGTGCTCCTTGTCTGTCCTGACAACGCAGCTGCCATAAACAGCGTCGGAGATGGGCCCAAACTTCAGGCTGTGTGTCGTCTTGCAAATTATGGCCTATTTCCTTTCCAACATAAGAAGAGTGTGTTTTATCGATCAAAGAAAACAGCCTGTGATCATGGATTCTGCAAGGGCTCATGGAGCAATCAACCCTCCTGGAAGCTAGTAAACATTGTGGTCCATTGCCTGCATCACTAGATAAAGGGATCCCTACAAATTCAAAGCAGTGGAACCAGTCCCATCCAAAGAGAAAGTTTTGAGAGGTATGGCATACATGGGAGAGTGGCCCCGGGCCCGAACCCCAGCTCCCTGACTTGTCAGCGGGGCCTTGACCAAAGCACCTAACCTCTCTGCAACTAGACAAGAATCAATACCTACCTTGTCTATTGCCTGGGAAGGCTGTGGAAGAATATATAAGATAGCATTCTGTAAACAGTAACACACACATAGCTCTGGGAGAGAACTAGAACCGTCACCCAAGAATCCATCACAGCCTTAAAACTTCGACAGGCCCATATGCTATTTCCTTAAACCGGAAGTTCTCAAAGTACAATCCACTCACCTTGTTAACAATGCAAATTATCAAGACCCAGACCCACTGAATCACAAATCCTGGTTGGGGGAAAAGGAGGAAGGTGGAGAAATCAGGGTTTAACCAGGCCTGCAGCTGATTCTGGTCAAGTGTGAGAGCCACTGCCCCAAGGAATTTGTGACTTGTCCGAAGTATGTGTGTCTCCATCCCAAGATAAGTGTTACTGCCTGGCAAATGATCAAAGATCCCCAGACTATGTGACCCACTTCCCTTACAAAGACTGGCACTGCCACAGGGGGTGGGAGGGGGTGGGGAGGACAGCAATGCGTCTCCAGGTTTACCAGCTGGCTGTGAAAAGGCAGAGATGAGGAAGGGCACTCTTGTGTGTGGCTGGGAGGGGAGGATCAGGGTAGGTGGGAATGGGGAGGAACCAGCTCACTGGGTCCAGGTGATTCCCTTAAGAGCTCTTCTGAGCCAAAGCTGGTTTCCTCATTCAGTTCAGATGTAGATTCTCTTAAATTAGTAAACAGCACAGGCCATTCCAAGTTACACACTGTGCTTAAACCTCAAGCCTCCCCTAAATCTATCTTTCCCCCCTGCCAACTACATCAGGCCTATAAATAGAGAAGCTTGGGGGGAAGGAGTGGCTGAAACTGCATGGTTTATTAGGATGATTATATATTATTTATGTAATAATTACATACGTGATTATATAGCACTATAATCATGCCTACATTCTAGCTTTATTAACCATAAAATATCATTTTTGCTTTTAAGATTTTTATGATTTTTAAAAGATTTTAATTATTTGTAATTTTATTTGAATGCACCCTGAGGTTTTAGAATGAAGAATGCTGCTCTAAAAATCTAATAGATAAATATTTGGTATCTACTATTATTTCAAGAGATTTAGCCTAATATTAAAAGTTTTATTGTCCCAGTGTGTCATTGAGAAGGATGCAGTATGGCTTGAAACCATTATGAATAAATCATGTATGTATTCATTCATTCAATCAGCAAAAAAGCAGTGAGCACCGACGTACGGCAGGCACTGCGCAAGAAGCGTCTCAGGACATGCTTTCCCTATACCTGTGACAGCCTGAGACGGAAATGTACCACACTGAGGACTTTGGGTTCCAGTGACAACTCTCACTGGCTTTCAGCAGACTGTATTATTTTGCTGCACTCTAAAACAAAGGTGTTGGTCAGGGTAGACTGTGAGGCCTTGCCCTCCCTGTGAGCTTTATAATGGTAACATGTATGCCAATGTAGGTCACTAAACACAGCATAGAAAAAAAAAAATCCATCCAACGGAGGGATCTGCCTCCCATGACCCACAACTTTCCAGGGACTGGAGGCTTGCCTAGGAGTTCTGAAATGCAAGGACAATGACCCACACCGGGGCCATCACTGAAGTTCTCACTGTCTCCTCTGGGCAATTTGCCTCCCTCATTCCCCCCTCCCATTTCGTGGCCACAGTTTCTGGTACAGCACCCACTAGCCAGGACACTGGACATCATCAGGACACCAGAAAAATAGAAGCACCAAAATATATGTTTGAACAAATCTGATATTGGAAATACTTTTTTTAAAAAATCCAAGTAATCATCACTGGGGAAAGAGGAATTTTGTTGGACCTCCTTATACTTATTTCATGGTTTAGTGTTTATTTTAATTGCATACCAATACCAAAGGTTCTTTTATCTATTTAGTGTCTAATCCTCCATGGGTTGCCTTAGCAAGAGAAAAGAACACAGTAGCCTAAGCCACACTAAGGTGTTCATGACTCACCCTAGGCTTAGGCCTCTGGGTCTCTAAGGAAAATTCCACTCAATTCTGACACTATTTACCCAGAGACAACATCAGATTTCATAGGAGACTTCCCCCTCATCCCCATTTCAGATGCCAGTTGCAAAACCCAGGTTGCTACTGTACTTCTGATCAAGTAGCTATAAATCAGAGGTCCCCAAGATCCCCTCCTTGGGCTTGATTAATTTGCTAGAGGAGCTCAGAAATATCAGAGAAATATTTTATTTACCAGATTACCAATTCATTGTAAAAGGATATGACTCAGGAATAGCCAGATGGAAGAGATGCATAGCGCCAGATACATAGAAAGGGCATGGAGCATCCATACCCTTTTCCAGGTGCACCACTCTCCTGGAATTCCACATGTTCACCAACCCAGAAGCTCCCCAAACCTGGCCTCTTGGGTTCTTATGGAGCTTTCAATTCACAGGCATGATTGATTAACCTACTGGCAATGGATTCAACCTCCAGAACTCTTCCCTCCCGGAGGTCTGGGGGTGGGGGTGTGGACTGAAAGTTCCAACCTTCTAATCATGTGGTGGGCTCCCCTGGTAACCAGCCCCAGTCCTTAGGTGGTTCCAGAAATCACCTCATTAACATAACAGAAGAAACCTTTATTACTCTCCATACTTAGGAATTCCAAGGCTTTGAGGAGCTGTGAGCCAGAACTGTTGACAAAGACCAAACATACATTTCTTATAAATCGCAATATCACAGGGTTAATATACAAAATATATAAGGAACTCATACAACTAAAAAGTGTATATATATGTGTCCATATATATATATATATACATATATATATATACACATCCCAATTAAAAATTAGCAAAGAATCTGGATAGGTATTTCTCCAAAGAAGACCTATAAAAGCACAGTAGATACATGAAAAGATGCTCAGCCATTACCAATTATCAGGGGAAATGTAAATCAAACCCGTATTAAGAAACCACCTCATACCTATTAGAATGGCTATAATCAAAAAGACAAAAGACAGCAAATACTGGCAAGGATGTGGAGAAAAAGGAACCCTTCTGCACTGTTGGCAGGAATGTAAATTGGTACAGTCATTATGGAAAATAATATGAAGGCTCCTCAAAAAATTAAAAATAGAACTAGCATATGATCCAGCAATTCTGCTTCTGGACATATATCCAAAGTAAATGAAATCAGTATCTCAAAGAGATATCTGCACCCCCCATGTTCACTGCAGCATTATTCACAATACCCAAGACACAGACAGTGTTGAGTGTCCATTGATAGATGAATGGATAAAGGGATTGTAACCATACTATATATATACTCTACTATACATACATATATACATATGTAGAGATAGAAAGAACTGTACTATACTATGGTATGGTTATACCCATATATACACATACACACACACAATGGGATATTATTCAGCCTTTAAAAAGAAGGAAATCTGGGGCACCGGGGTGGCTCAGTTGGTTAAGCGACTGCCTTCGGTTCAGGTCATGATCCCGGAGACCCGGGATCGAGCCCCACATCGGGCTCCCTGCTTGGCGGGAGGCCTGCTTCTCCCTCTCTCGCTCCCCCTGCTTGTGTTCCCTCTCTGGCTGTGTTTCTCTCTGTCAAATAAATAAATAAAATCTTAAAAAAATAAAAATAAAATTAAAAATAAAATTTAAAAAATAAAAAGAAGGAAATTTATCATTTGCAACAATGTGGAGAACCTGGAGAACACTTAGAACATTATTCTAAGTGAAATAAGCCAGACACAGAAAGAAAATGCTGGACAATCTTACATATGGTATCTTAAGAGGAGAATTCAAAGAAACAGAGTGCAGACCGGTAGTAGAGGCAGGGGGTGGAGATTAAGAGAAATGGGTAGATGTTGGTCAAAGGTACGAAGTTTCAGTTACATAGGATGAATAAATTCTAGAGATCTAATGTACAGCATGGTGCCTCTAGTTAATAACACTATATATCTAAATCTTGACAAATCTTAAGTGTTCTCACCACACACACTCACAAAGGTAACTATGTGAAGAGACAGATATGTTAACTACCTGGAACACAGTAATTATTTCAGAATATCTCAAAACTTCATGTTGTACACCTTAAATATATACAATTTTTATTTAAAAAAAGAAAAAAATCCAAGTAGAGAAACATTAACATGAACCAGGTGAAAGAGGAGAAAGCTCAGGCTGCAGGTAATTACATGCAATGTAAATACACAAACTTTTAATTACTCTTTAACATATTAACTTTTAATAGCTCTTTATGTGATATAGTCCATAGCATTGGTGATACATGTTTTAACATTCCTTTACTGATGAACACTGAAACCTTTTCTAATTCTCATTAAAACCAGTATACTGCTAGTAAAAGTACACAAAGAATTGTATATGATTGTAACAAGTTTTAGAGTGAACGTTGTAATAATAAAATATTTAACTCAAACATATATATGAACTAACTCTATACATTATTTACGGATATAAAGAGATATAACTATCCCTGATAAATTGCAATTGGTAAGACCAGAAAGTCTAAAATGACTTTTCTGGCACAGACTAGCACAGAACACAGAGCACATGGGATGCAAAAGATGTGCTCGTTGTACAGAAATAAAGCCACGCGGCAAAAGACAAAAGAACAAGGTGGAGCCCTACAGGAGAGCTTTCCCTTAGTCAGATGTTCCTAAGATACTTACTAATTCCACCCCAAAAGAGAATTAAAAGTTAAATCAGGGCACCTGGGTGGCTCAGGGGGTTATAGCCTCTGCCTTCAGCTCAGATCATGATCTCAGGGTCCTGGGATTGAGGCCCACGTCGGGCTCCCTGCTCAGCAGAGAGCCTGTTTCCTCCGTGCTCTCTCTCCCTGCCTCTCTGCCCACTTGTAATCTCTCTCTATGTCAAATAAGTAAATAAAATCTTTACAAAAAAAAAAGTTAAATCAGACCCAAAAATGTATAGTGAATTGTTACTTATATGTACTCAGGCTTAGGATAACTGGTTGATAAACTCTACCTAGTTCTTATCTCACAGCCCTCAAGTTAGTCTTGTTGTAGTCATTATCCAGCTTGAGTTGAAGAACTGGTTTGGTAATTTTTGTGGACAGATTATCTCAACCAGGAAACCCTACTGGCAACTTGAGTCAAATAACAAAGCCCCAAGTAGGCAGATTTGGTCAACTTCATCCTGGCCCAGAACAGGGTTTGAAGAAGATCCAATCATGTCCAAAATGTGCTTCATATTATAGTGGTCCCAGATTTGAAAAGGGAATCAATATTCCAAGGTAAACCTGACCTCCACTGTCTTCATGGTAAGTCAACAAAGGATATTTACCCCTAGAAGGTAAGTACCATGTCTTCTGGTCTCTGGTCCTGTCAGTTTCTCAGATTTGATGCCCACCAGGTCTTCAAACTCCCCCCACCCTCCCTGATCTTAGAAGACTTAGACCAGCACTGCCCAATAGAAAAAGAATGCAAGCCACATAGAATTTTAGATGTTCTAAAGATGAAACAGGCAAAATTAATTTTAATAGTGTGTTTTGTTTAACACAGTAAATTCAAAATATTATCATTACAACATATAATTATCATAAAAACTTATTAAGAAATGAGACAATCCTTGTTCTCTCTTTTGTATTAAGTCTTTGAATCTGGTGTGTATCCTTACTTTACATGTACAGCACGCTTCAATTTGGACTGGCCACCTTCCATATGCCCAATCACCACATGTGGCTCCCAGGCCCCCATTTGAGCACCGCAGGCTACATAATCTCCTACAAAGTCCTCCACAGCCAGCGGGGATGCCCTAAATGAGGGCCAAGACAGAGGCCAGTGTGCCTCACCCATGAGCCATGAATCCAAACTGGCCAGAAAAAGCCAGCCCCTGGGCCCACAGGACTCAGCCGGGCAGGCGACACTGCCTCTGCCCCAGCCCGGTGAGCCACACTCCACTGCTTACCTAGGACCTTTCTGAGTCCTGATGAAACAGTTAAATTCTTTTAAAAATATCAGAAAGAATGTCTCTCATTTCTTCATGTGAATTAGGAAAGACTATTTTTAAAATCAAAGAACAACCTTTAGAGGGAAGCAGCTTCCTCACCAGTGACCTGTGCACACACTTTGCACTCATGAGCACTGGCCTCCAGAAGGCAAGCTCATCACATCTCGGCAAGGTGAGCGCCGAGCCCTCTTGCAGCCAACTAGCCATCCACAGGTCGTGGGAGAGCTGCCAGAGCGCAAGGAGATTAAAGCAGGTTCCTAGAGGGGTAAGTGGGAAGATGTGCTCGAGATATTTCTTTAAAAATCTAATCCCAGGCTTACAGGAAGCTCAGAACCTCCCGTACCCAGCAGCAGTGACTAGATAATGCACAGAATGACATAGTGGCCCCGTGACTTCCTCCCAGGGCTCATCATTGCCACCATTAGCACGTCTGCCTGAAACTTAAGGCAGGACAGTGCAGGAGGACAGAGTCACTGTCACCGCAGAGGAAAGAAGGCAGGTTCTAAACAAGGGTAGTCCAAGGAAGAATACAGGAGGGCACATAGGACTTATCGGGCAAATGCCGTTTGGTGCCCTCTCAGTCTCAGCCACAGCGCTCAGAGCTAGGCCTGTGAGAGAGGGAAACACGGGGCTAAGGCACTGATTCCGGCACAATCCACCCTTCGGGATTCTTGGGGCCCTCTCAGGGCAGGCTGCTAGCCACCATTAGCCTGACTGCTCCACCGCCTGCCTCCACCAAGCCACCCAGTCCTGACCTGGCAGGGGGCTGAGTCAATGCTAGGCTTATCAAACAAGCCACTTACCCACATGTTCAACAGGTGTGTATTACGCCCTGCTCCCAATCAGCTTCTTTAAAAGATCATTTACACCCTTACTCCCCCAAAGAGTTGTGTTTTAACTGGTATTGGGGATCTTAAATCTATGACCCTTCTTTCTCCCTTCCCTGCTTGTTATTTACCTGCCTTCCTGAGTATGATCAAAGCGAGGGGTGCACAGGGGAACGAACTCCGGTACAGCCACTGGCCAAGGCCTCCGAGCTGTGTGCGACACATAAGCTGGGTCTTAAACATTGGGTGGGAGTTTGCCATGCATAAAAATGAGAGAGAAACATCCGAGGCAGAAGATGTTGGAAAGCAAGGAAGCAGAGAGGAGTCAATAGGAAGCAGTACAACTGTAAAGACTTTCTATGCTGCCCCAGGCGAGCCCAGGGGATGGACCCACTCTGAGGGTCTCCTGGCTTCTGCAGGCTTCTTTGGGCACATGGCAGAGTTGGGATGTGTTTGGTCTCCTCCATAATTTCACTTACAAACATCTGATTCCACAGGACTTTTTTTTCTAAACAGGCACAAAAATAATCCCCAAATGTGACACACCCAGAACTTATCAATATCCCCAAATCTGTAAGTTCTTCTTCCAAACAACATAAGTGACTTCGACATTTCCCACCGACGCAGCTGTAGCACTGTTAATGTTTACAATCCTGTGTCACCCTGGGTCTGAGATGCTCTTCCAATTAAACCCTGGTTACACTTCTCTTTCCAAGTGCAAGAGAATCCAATTAAAGTTAATGAAAGCAATCAGTCTGCAAGTCTCGGGGTGTTCTGCCCCCATTTGTGAATACAGGTAATAATACCACTGACCTCATGGAGGAAAAGGAGGCACCATCGTTCTCGGCAAATGAGCCAGACCTGAGCCAACCGGAGAAATCTGGAATTAGAAGGTGGCCCTGTTCGGCTTCCCCACAAAGCTCAGGATCTCATTAAGCATTAACTGTGGGGATCTGTCTTTTCAGGAGCTTCAGACTCATTTGGCCATATAGCAGGAGCTTAGCAAGGCCTCCCAGAAGCCTAAAACCCTGGGACACCCTACACTTTTTGTTAAGAAGCCATTCACTGCATTGCCCTTGATTGTCTATCTGACTTCCATGAGGCAGCTCTTGATCCCAAAGAATAATACCATTAGAGCACCAAGAGCCCCTGAGGCTGAATTTGGCAAGTCCTCTGGTTCACATGACATACTCCCTCCCCTGGTGCTGTTAGAGCACCAGATGGACCTGCTGGGTTTCAACTCAGAGGGTCAGCCCAGGACCCTTTAGAAAGCATCAACAAGGGACATATCCCATGCCTGGGAAGCTATGGGGACGCACCCTCCCACATTGTACGCAGATGTCATGAGTGTTATTTATCACCATTCATTCCCAAGGGAGCCTGTCCTCCCCCTGCCACTCCTGCCTAATTTCTGTTGAATAACCACACACCCATCTGAGCTGCCTTGGTTCCTCATTGTTCTGAATTTATTTTGAAGGCTGATTCACTTGACAGTCATTTCTTGGTTGAATCATGCAATTTTGACCTCAAAGCAATTGTCCCATGGATTCTGTTTCCTCAGATCACTGCCCTGAGTTGTGAGAATCTGACCCTGGCCCCATCTGACACCAATAAATGAGCCCATTCCTGTTCTCGGAGAGCTTCAGCTCTGGCAAGGGAAACAGAGTCGACACTTGCAAGCAGTTGGAAAACTGAACAAGGCAGTAAATAATTAAGTGCTACTCAATTACATAATTGATTAATTATAACTAATTGCTACTTAAATGAACTGCTCTAGCCCACATTGATCTTCCTCAGCTCTGACCTCATGGTCTGAACCACTCACTCTGCCACTTCCACATTGTCCAGAACATTCTCCCCATCCCCTCATGGATAAGTCTCCCCTCGTGTGACTGGGACTGTCCCCAAGGCCAGAACCAGGTCTTTTCAAGCCAAGGATAGGCCTTGGTTTCTTCCTCCTCTTTTCCCCAGCGCAGAATCAGCCCATCAAACCATAAGGCTCTTTGCTTACTGAACACTCACTGATTAATGTCAAAAATATAAACCAGTGTTCATATAACCCAGCTTCATGTGCCTAGGAGTATAAACTAGGATCATCATCAATTTTGCTTCACTGTCTTATCCCCTTAGCATGTCCTTGGATGTGGCCCATATGTGCTCTATTATTATTCTACTCCATTGTTAAGCCACCAAGATGGTGCCCCTATATCATAATCACATGTCACAGGCCACACTGTCCTGCTAGCATCCATCCTTCAGCCACCACTCTGACTGCTTATGTACATCCTCCCTTCCCTTATATGTTGTCTGATAACTAATGTGAAAAACGAGCAAGCCAGGGAGCTTCCCACCTATCTCTTCCTGCCTCTACTTCTTTATGGTTCCAGGTCCCTCACTAGGCTCTGCACAACTTCAAGACTCTTGACTCATCGCTGGGTTCCCACTGCAAGAGACCACTGTGTCAGCTCAGGCTGTCATAACAAGATACCACAGAGGGGGGCTTAGGCAACAGAAATTTATGCTCTCACAGTTCTGGAGGTGGAAAGTCTAAAATCAGAGTGTCAGCAGAGCGGCTTTCTTCTGAGGCCTACCTCTTCGGCTTGTAGATAGCTTTCTTGTTGCTGTATCTTCACATTGGTCTTCCTTCTGTGTTATGTGTCTGTCCTAATCTCTTCTTATAAGGACACCAGTGAGACTGGATTAGGACCCACCCCTGTGGCCTCATTTTACCTTAATTACCTCTTTGAAGGCTCTTTCTCCAAATACAGTCATATTCTGAGCTACTGGGGAATGGGACTTCAACATATGAATTGGGGGAGGGCAGACATAATTTAGCCCATAACAACGACTAAGTGCTTAGTAAGCGTTGTGGGTTTGGGGCACCTGGATGGCTCAATCAGGTGAGCGTCCAACTCTTAGTTTCTGTTCAGATCATGATCTCGGGGCTGTGGGATCCAGTGCCAAGTCAGGTTCCATGCTCAGCAGTCTGCAGAGGGTCTTCTTAGGATTCTCTCTCCCTCTGTCCTCTCCCCCAAGCTCGCCCAAGCTCTCTCTCTCTAAAGCAGGTGGCTAAATCTTTTAAAAAATAAATAAAAATAAAATAACTGTTATGGTTTGGTGGAATGGAGGGGGGTGGATACAGAAAGATAGATGGGCAACAAAAGAGAATGGCTGCTGAACAGGGGTTTTCTGGGGACAGAGCCAAAGGCAGGTACAAGGAGTTGGGAGAGGCTGGCCCCTTTCTCCTCCCCCACAGCCCCTCCTTTCTCCTTGGAAGCACCTGCTTAATAATTCCCCTGCTCCCTTCACAGCCCGAGGACAGAAACTCGGTGTTGGGAAAAGAATGGAAGCAGTGATGAGCAATGTGACCCCAAGGTGAACATGGGCTAGGGGTGTTGTGTCTGGGGAGTTGCCCGGCTCTCTTTGGGGAACAGTGAAGACACAGCATGGACCACACTTTACCACGTGTCACCAGGAAATTCTAACTCGACACCGAAATGAAGACTTTGTAAATAACCAACATCTAAGAGGGAGACAAAGCCCCAGCATCAGGGCACCTTTTTCTCTTCACGTTCCGCAGAATCATTAGTGCTACGACGGGATCCACATTCCCAGCAGCAGGAGAGGCCCCATAATTACTGCAGGGCTAGAGAGCACATGGGGTCAGCAAAACAAAGAGCAGGAAATTGCCTGCACAGATTGGCTCAAATATCAGGTTCAATGAAGAAGAAAACACAATTTGTTCATTTGGAAGATGATTCCAGTGACGTGAACGCCCTACACCTTGTTGGAATTCAGGAAGAAACAGGGCAACAGCCTGGGGGGAGGCTGCTCCGGGGGAAGAGAGGCAGCTTGCTGCCTTTAGACCCAGAAACAATTCTGTGAGCAGAGCAAGTGGACCGCAGTAGAGACCTCCTGTTGCATTTGTGAGCTCAGGGTCCCTGCTCCTCAAGTCAGTGGGTCTCTGAGGACTCAGAGCCTTCTTCTCCTTGGGGGTGCCCCGCCTTAGCCCCCATAGGCATAACTGGGGCACAGGACCCTCTGCAGCAGAGCTGAAATTGCTGCCGATGGGGCTCCCTCTCCGCAGCAGAGTGGGATGTGGGTGCTAGCACACAGCTGCCATCTGTACCCATTGACCACCCCAGGACTCTCTTACAAGCCTGCATTTCCCCCTCTGCACAGCGATACGCTGTAAACTTGCAGGGACCCAGGTCAGAGGAAATAGAGAGACCCCTAAGCACCTGCCTGGTCATCCTTCTAGATGGCTTCTGGGTTAGACCGCCCACTTAGTGCACCCAGTTCAGTCCAGGTTTATACCTGTGGTCCCAGCATAATCATTCATGTCCAAAGTATCCACATTATAATACTAAATGAAAGAGACACCCTACTTCTCTGGGTACAAGAGGACACAATCCCACCTGTCCATGCCTTTTAGCCATGACACCTCAGAGTTCCAAGCTCTGCCTGGAAAAGACAACTCAGATCAGGGATCTCTACACAGGGCAAGGGGACCCACCCTTAAGGAATTATGAATATAGGGCCAACTAGAAGATCAATGAGGGTAGAGGACATCAGTCAGCCCAGCTCTCAATGACCACATTTTGCCACTGTCTCTGTGGTTGGAAATCCCACTGAACTCCCCAGGCCCCCATCCTGATGCAAGGGCTGCTGAATTCCTCAAGATAAGCCCTCTCCCTGCTCACTCCTGTTTTCAGGCAGGGATACAACAAAGCCCGGTCCTCAAATTTTATATCCTGTCTGGGCTAAGACTGAACAGATGCACCCCCAGATACAGAAACAAAGAGTTATTTCCAAATTCTAGCTGATGTTCCTATCATCACTGGGGGCTGGCAATGAGCAGAGAAATCAGAGACAGTTTGTGGATGAAGGAACTGAAATTGGAACTTAAGAACTAGGGAGGTTTTTGATCTGGAGAAGGACATGGGATGAGGGATGAACATGATGGCAAGGATGGGGAAGCAGGGGAACCTGGCCAACAGCAACTGGGCCAGTGAAGACCAGGGAAGGGGCTCTGAGGCAGGCCCAAACACAGCCCCAAGGAGCTCGGGCACTGCAAGCTCACTCCCAAGCTCCCACAAATGCTACCAGCTGCATTATCCCACTTAATGACACTGCCCGGCCTTTAACATAATGCTACTATTTTGAACAAAGTTTAGTTGTCACTGATTAAGTCACTGAAAATTAAAATAAAGAGCAAAGACTGAACTGCTCACAATTATATAGTGAAACAGAATGACTTCATAATCTGTACAAAACAAAACATGGGACAAGAAAAGTCTCCTGCCAGGAGTCAGGCTGGTCAACTAATGGGTGAGTGGGCTCAGCAGACCCGAGGAGGCCCATGATAACCGCTCCCAGCATCCTCCAAGCATTTCGCGACCTCATAGTTTCCACTGCTTCCTGTTTTCACTGGAACTATGTGTTCTGGCCTTTAACATTTTGGTTTTTATTTTAAATCCAGTTGTGTTTGTGAAAGGGTGCTCAGGAGCATAAGGATGAAGTTTGCTAAAGACGGTGTTACCTTAGACCACCCGAAGAAAGCACTGAAAAGTGGGTAATACACACCACTTTAGAAACAGAAAGAAAATGTAAAGGATTTTTTTTAATCCCAGCAGCTATTTAAAAGATAAACAGTAAATACAAGTGGAATTATACCAACTAACCATATTCCTAGCCATCAACTGCTGTAGAATAAACATTCTTATTTCCAGGGTGTTCTAAGATATTCAAAGGCGTGGAGATTGGCACCAGAAGAATTTATCACTGACATTTGCTAAATTAGATATTCCCGAAGTCTGCCTATATGGATGACAACATTTTTAGCACTTCAAGGTCCTTACAAGAAAAAAAGTCTCTATAAAAATTCAGGACAGTATTGTTATCATCAACACTTTAAAATTGACTGTGATTGTTACAGTAGTATTAATATCAAAAAGACCTCAAAAGAAGAAGAAAATTATATGTGTATACTATATTTGAATTTTTATACATGAGATTTAAAACATAATATTGTGATGTTTATTTCAGATAAATTCATTTTTACCAAAAACATTTTCTCTTGCACCAAAGTCCGTGCCTAGTTTAGCAAAGACCCACCAGCCAGATAATATCCATCAACAACCCACCAATTAACCAGGGCACGAGGTTTGACAGTTGGGTTCTCTACCTGTTCAACCATGCATTCTGTTTTGGCTGCTGTCCTAATTAATGACTAATCTATAAAACAGGGATAATAATATATACCTCATACATGCCACATACATAATTACAAGGATTGAATGAGATCACATGTGGTACCAGACATGGTTAGTGCTTTGTAAATGCCTGGATTTTATGTTTCTCTTTATTTTTCCTGGACATTCTGTAAATGCTTATGGTTTTTAACTCTTCTGTTTCCAAGGCCTTTTAGAAATAAATAAGAACAAAATTAAATGATTTTTTGGTATGATAACATCTCCTAATGGGGACATTTTCCAAAAGCCTCTGAAAGGAATCAGAGGTCTTGGCTATCCATTGGAGGCTCTTGGGCTGGGGGTGTCCACCACACAATGGCTCAAGACCAAACTCCCACTACCTCCACGGCCCATCTCTATTCCAGATGGTGATCATATTAAAGTCTGGAAAGAGACTGAATTACAAACATTTTTAAACCATTTTACTAGAAATGTATTTGTATTCCTGCATCATTTTTGTTTCTTTCCCTAATTTGGATTCTCAATATTTGACTTTAGGAAAATTCTCAAAATTAAGATGGATTCCCCCAGCCTCCCATCAGCAGCAGATCTGGGCATCCTGGCTATCTGCTACCCAATCTTTCTCTCCCCTCCCTCCTCCTATGACCCATTAGCTGGACTTATCCCTCCACTAAGTCTGTTTACTAAAATGACATAGTATTTTTTTTTTAATTACCAACAACCTCCAGCATTCACAAAAAAATAAATTCTTTAGGGCAGGGGCTACAACTTGCATTTGTTTAATTTCTTCTAAAGATGCTGCCATAGCTGGTTCTCAACTACTAATCTTTGAATAGAACTTATTTTTTTAATGCAATGCTGCAAACAGATAGTAACAATGCTGTGACTGGGGGTCTAGGCATTTCGTTGGTGCTTCACCTCCAGCTTACCTTCTGAAAGTTGAGCTTTATGTAGACCATCTCAGCTCTGGCCAAGCTGCCCTTCCTACATTGCCATATGCGAACATGAGCCTAGGGCAGTGGAAATGTCACTCTGGCCAATAACACAACCCACCAACAGCCAAAGAGAGCTGTTAAGAGGGGCACGTTGAAATCTGTAAACCTGCTATAAAGCTTAAATAAAAACCAACCTTGTTCTTTTCTTTTTAACCCTTGTTCTTATTTGAAGTTCTAACTCCCAAATTTTTATTGTATTTATACTTACCATATATGTATTTGTGTACATGTGTATACATATAACTGATATTACCCAACACTTTCTGGATGCGTGGAGACAGCTTATATATCATTTTTTTATATATAACATTCAATTTGGGGCACAAACCTGGCTTTACAATGCCATAAGGAAACGTATCACCCGGCAGGCATATCCCTCACAGCCCCATTCAGCTATCAGAGCAGGACACATGGGGATCTGAATCATCACTTAATGTTCGGATCTGTGGGTAATTTCCAACCACAATTCAAGTTTAACCAACACCATAACTTCTTCGGCTTTTTTCAACAGAGGACCCACAATGCATAAAAATAAAGTACTTCATCTTGGTTTTACCCCTCTAGGGTATGTCTTTATGTGAGGAGACATCATAGGCTCAGACCCATGAAAAGTGCTAGGATTAGATTTCTGTGATCGTTTCATGGGTTGAGGCCACGTATGCATCCAGAGAGGCCAAACTTTCTCCCGGCAGAAATCTGAGCCCGGGCTGTGTTTGTCACAGCGGGTTCTTGTCTTCGACCTCTTCCGTCTTTCATGCTGAGATATCATTCCACCTGCCACTCAGGCATGGAATATGGAATTCTCTGTATGCTGTGGGCACCTGCTCCAGAGTGCACCTCTGTAACTTTCATTTACAAACCAGACCTTCTAATAAAAAAGAAACCACAAATCTCAGAAACCTCACCACACTACAGTCTCCCTGGATTTCTAACTGAGTTGTGGCCACTATACTCAAGTAACATGCAAGTTACCCCGATGAAAATGAGAACAGGAGAACCAAGTAACTCAATTATGCTTTTGTGAGTCACAAACATTATGCCTAGAAGTGCCTTTGGAGAGCTCCCCAGTAAACTCCCTAATTTTACAAATGAAGACACGAGGGCATGAGACACCAGCCAAGAATCCCACTCACTAACACCATCACACTTCAGGCCTGCTCTCCAGACACTTCGCTATGAGGTCTGCTCCCTCTCCCCAGTGCCAGTCACCCACTTCATCAATATGCACTCAAGCTCTAAGGCACCAACTGATGGCACAAAACAGACCCTGAGTCTGTTTTCTGCTTTGCCCAACTAACTTCCCACCTCCCCTGATGAGCACACATACGTTAGAATTCTATGGCATTGCCTCTTTTATAAATTAATGGCTTTTTTAAAAGATGTTATTTATTTATTTGACAGAGAGAGAGATCACAAATAGGCAGAGAGGCAGGCAGAGAAAGAGGGGGAAACAGGCTCCCCACTGAGCAGAGAGACTGATGTGGGACTCAATCCCAGGACCGTGAGATCATGACCTGAGTGGAAGGCAGAGGCTTAACCCTCTGAGCCACCCAGGTGCCCTACATTAATGGCTTTGTTAGATCCTTCAAAATCGGTGCTGGCAAAATAGCCATGAGTAACCCTCTATGTTGTGCAGCCCTCTGCATTTTACAAAATACATCTCACTTGATCAGGTAACTAAAAGCGTTCTTTAAGGGAGAAAGGAATGCGAAGGCAGAGAAAGTTGAATAACAGAGGGTCCATCGGAAAAAAAGAGAGAGAGGGAGAGATTCAAAAACTATGGGTGGAACTCAAGGAGAATAAAATATATATATTTATTTTTGGAATATATATATATATATATTTGGAAGCTGAAAAGCCCCCTGGTCATTTCCCTATCATGGCCTTCCTTTTGGGGAGATCAAGCTTAAGAATTTGTCTAAAATCAAAATCACCTGACCTGTCCTCCAGGTACTGACCTCAGACCCATCAGAATATCAGAATCCCCCATGCTAAAGTTTACAAATCAAGACCCCCAAAACCCTGCAACAGTCCAGGGAGGTCTGGCTAGGCAGGGGTGCATGC
This sequence comes from Spilogale gracilis, assembly GCA_004023965.1. NCBI lineage: Eukaryota > Metazoa > Chordata > Mammalia > Carnivora > Mephitidae > Spilogale > Spilogale gracilis. The sequence continues at coordinate 71,600 of PITA01000076.1, read as the reverse complement.
TTAGGCAGAAATTAGAGATTCTGCTCACAAAGGCTGGGATCTAAGGAGAGGTATGTTCTGGCCACAAGCTGGATCCAGCCTCTTCTGACCCAGGCAGATGAACAGCCTACTCAGGGCCCACTGGAATTCATGTATCCAAAGGTCAAGGGATCTTTTAGTAATTTATGATGAAAACATGTTTATAATATCAGAGGAAATTATGACACAAATTCCCGCTATCTAATCACATCAAATTTACATTTCTCCATAATCTCTGGTATTCCTTGTCTACATATACACACATTTTTTTTCCAGCCACAAGAGGAGTTTAAGAAAACTATGTATCCTTCTTTCTTGTGGCATTACCTGTTTTGTATTTTTTCCAAGTTCTACAGTTTCCATGTCATATGGTCTTGATTTTTATAATCTTCATAATTTAAGGGGGGAGAATTGGGGTGATCCCTAGATTGGTAAATAAAGGGAACTTCTGAGTATAAAACTAGTAAGTTGGGTCCACCAAGGAAGAGCTAAGCCAGCCACAAAGAGAAGCGGGGCTCTGAGCTACTAGAGACACCAGCAGGACTGACATAGCCTCCAGGGAACCAGGGCTACAAAACAACAGCTCCAGGATGTATGTCCAGCAGTACCTGAGAGAGACGCCCAATGCTGGATACAGAGACATTGGGCCACTGGAGAGGTTGCCTCTGTGAGCTGGGAGTGGTTCATCAGACTCTATCAGGGCCCCTGGCTCTAATTCCTTGGTCCCCAAGCAGTTAAGGTAACAACTCATCCTTCCAGAAATTCTGTCTGGAGATGGGACTATCCTGAGTGATCAGATGAAGCATTATAGTCATCATCTAGGAGTGTGCCATAGTAAATTCATGATCTGGTCCCCACTTACACATCAGGCTCTCATTGGCATGGTCAGCGTCTTCATCTCTGAAGGGATGGACCTGGTCTCTGTCCAGGAAGACAACATCAGGTTTCTGGGCGCACAGAGCCAAACAGCCATGACCACATCAAGCTGCATGACATCAATAAGGTAAGGGTAAGATGGCATCCCTCTAGGGCTTGGCCTCCTCTCTATATATAATGTATGGCACTCCATAGAGTAACGGATTCAGGATATGATTCCCTACGGTTGGTCATCTTGCTTATTCACAGCTTTATGTTCTTCTACCTACAATGGACATAAATACCCTTGTGCCTTCTGAATTTAAGGGATTGTGAGGATGACTGAAGATCATATTCCCATACCTCAAAGGGCTTTTGACCACAAAGCTAAACAATTCCAGAATGAAAGAATCCAAGAGTGAAAATGGTTTTCATTTTTAGTCCAGGGACTCAAACTCTGATACATGGAGGCCACTGAGTTCCATGGGCAGTGCCCAGTACCATGACATGGCACGAGCATCCCTACCTGGGAGTTCCAACAGAACTCCCATGTGCTATCCAGCTGCCCTCACACAGGCCTGGCCCTAGCCCACAAGGAAGTTTGAGCTTCTCCAGACCCAGACTGCGGCAAGGTCCCTCTCATCTTCAAACCTCCATCCCCTATTAAGTTAAAATGTGAATTATGTATTTTGCCTTCCCCTCAAATAACATTGTCATCTGCAGTATGATATTAGATTGAGGTGAGAGGAATGATTGCTGACTTGTGTGCATTTTGATCATGAGACTCAAAGAAGGAATGGTATCTCAACTAACTCTTCATCAAAAGTACTATATTTCATCCAAAACGGAATACAGCAGACTAAAATGTTCTTAGGCACATTTGCATGGTGCATGTTCTTTAAACACTATAAAATTTAAATTTTCCAAAGTATATTTCACCTTTTAATAAGATTAAAACTAATATGGCTGATTGTCTCGAGAAAAAAGTCATCCTTTTATCTATCAGAGGCCAGCAGCCCATGACCAGCCTGTCAAAGGTGACCTGCACAGGGATTCAGAGACATGCCAAGGAACTCATGCTGCATTGATTTTCCTGACTTCATTCTCAGCATTACTAAGGACTTTGGCTTAGGCTCATTGCTCTGGCTCTTTTTCCTCCTGGCTAACTCACAGAGAATCCCTGAGGGCCAAGTCTGTCCACAACTCCCTTGGCTGCAGCCTGAAGCGTGTCTGCTCTGGCCCAAGAGGGGTTTGGGCTGCTTGTGCCTCCAGTGTAACACATCCAGAAGAGGACTGGATCATCCCACCATCCCTTCTGCACACACACACATGACATGTGCACAGCACAAACACATTTATGCAACACACACACACACACACACACACACACACACACACACACACGCATAGTCCTCTTCCTATACTCGCTACCTGCATGATGGCCTCACTGTGCTCCTAGCTGCTAGAGCCAAAGTTTGAATAATTCTAGACTCTTTCCTCCTCTGTTCCCCACCAGCCATGAACTCTAAGCACGATCTGTGCTAATCCCTGAAAACCTTATTCTCTACCTTATGACGAGAGTCCTCATAACCTCTCACTAGAACTACTGCAGTGTCAGGAGACACTATAAACAAATCAAAGAGATTCCACAACACCTTAAAAACTTAAGTCATTGAGCAATTATTGTGCATACTACACTACACATCATAGGACCACTCCTGACTCAAGTAGTTCACAGCCTACTTAGACATGTGTTGCCTAACCATGAAGAAAATAGAGAAGGAAGCAGTGTAAGGATAAAGTGACAACCAAGCATAATCAATCCCCAAATGAATTCGTGGGGGGCGGGGAGGGAGAGTAAAGACTGATGGGGCAGAGTTATGAGGAAGGCCTCCTGGAGGACACAAGAATTTGAGCTAAGCCATGAAGAAAGAGCAGAACTTGAATCTGGGAAGTAGTAGGAATAATGGAGCAATGTCTTGAGAGCCAAAAGAACACAGGGACAGAGGAAGGTTGCCTCCATATTGGGAGTGGTGAGAAACAGGAGAAAACAGGATGAATCTGAATGAGAGAGATGCTTCTGAGCATGGGTTTTGGCCATTACGAAGACCAGAAGGATGAAGCAGAGGCTGAAGTTTCTGGAGAAAGGAGAATGAATGGGTGGTCTCCCCCATGCTGAGATCACAAAGGCAAAGGAAGTGAGTATGCAGTTAGACTAGGCCTGGAATCAAAACTGTTGCCTCCGGCTAAAGACACCTCCTTGGTTGAGGAGCCAGTGTCTTGTTTTGTCAGCTGCCAGCCTGCCCGGTCTAAGAGGGTAAGTGGCAGGGGCATGCAACACTCTGCCCAACCAGTGGCCACTTTCTCCCAGGGTTCAGGAAAGCATCCAGTCAGAGACCTAAAGCCTATAAATTCCAAGGTCAAGGTGCCACATGCACATATATGGGGTTAACAGTGAGGAGTTCAGGAAGAAACTTCCAATAGGAAAACCTCTTATTCATTAAGAGGAGGAAATGGTGCTTCACCTGGCACAGGGAAGGAGAAACCTGAGATGCACCTCCCTCCAGGCTTGAAAACCAACTAAACAAGCCCAGGCATTCAAATTAGTACTCAAGCAGTGGGAGAGGAAAAGTAAGAATTCACCTCTTGGGGCCTAGGGGGAATGAGTCAATAATAGATGCCATGTTTATTTTTCAGAAGCAGGTGTTTTCCAACCCACTGGGCAGATAATCCATGGGGAAGCACTGATGGCCTCGAGAGTCATGCATGCACCTCCAAGCCAGAGTGAAAGCAGCTAAAGGCAGTCAGGACAAAAGGCTGAAATGAAACAAAAGTGGGGTGGGATGGGGGAGCTCAGACATGGAATTAGGCTTCATGACTATTCCCCCAGCCTTTGACAGCACAGATAGAGCCATGCCTGGCACTTGGGAATACCTGTATTTTAATCCCTGTTTCACTACTTGCTATGTGTGGTATTCAGTGAAGTTGTTTCCCCAATATAGGCTGCAGTACACTTCCTTATAAAGCAGGAATCACAAGACACACACACACCCAATCACTATTACCACAGACAGTTTCTAAAGAGTGGAATGAGCCAACAGCCAAGGAAGCAGTTTTTCACTGTGTGGTTCTATGCTCCAAGAGGGTATGTTCTCATCATAATGTGTTCACCATGGCCCCAGGCCAGAAAAGGAGATATAAGATAATGTAGAGTGTGGCACTGCCCTACAGGAGTTTGTAACAAGACACAAAAGAGAGGAACATCACTGAGAGACAATCATTAGACTGGTTACATGGTCCCTTCCCTACTGTGGTGCTGTGGGAAAATGGTGGTAGGCATAAACCCAGAAGATATTCCCAAGGAGCTTAAATAGGAGCTGGGCTACAAAGAATGGGGTAAAATTTGTCAAAAGGGAAAAGATGAGAAGGGAAAAGAAAGGGGAGCCTACAAACATCAGAAATGTGGGTCAAAAGTCCAATTTTTAGAATTCATTTATGGCTAATGGACAGGGAAGCACATAGAGATGCCATTCTTTTTATTTATATTCTCTATGAGCAAAGTCCAAAAATTTGAAAACTCTAAAGAATGAAAAAAAAGAAGAAGGAAATTAAGATTACCTATGATTTCATCATTTGGGATAACCAGCATCATGTTATTATATATCCTTGAAATCTTTTTCAAATATTCTCTGACAAGATCATCTTTAAGTGTCTATATAAAATCATTACAGACATGTAAGACAATTAACTTATTCCCCTAGTTTTGGGATTTTAAGATATTTCTAAATCATATAAATAATACTTCAGAGTTTATGATTGGGAATGTGGATTCTATTAAAGGTAAGAGTGCCGAGGCACCTGGATGGCTCAGATGGTAAAGCATCTGACTCTTGATCTTAATTTCAGAGTGATGAGTTCAAGCCCCATGTTGGGCTCCATGCCCAATGTGGAGTCTTCTTAAAAAAGTAAAGTAAGAGTGTCTGGATTCAAATTCTGTCCTCACTGTTTATTATCTGGGTTACCGTGGGTGAATTTACCTCTATAAACTCAGTTTCCTATTCTTAAAAATTGGGACAAAAATAGTACTTAGCACACAGAATTGAAAAAAATTGTGGTAATATTCACATAATGCAATACTACTCAGCTATAAAAAAAATGAACTACAGGTATTTGTAATAACATGGATGAATCTCAAAATAATTACACTGAATAAAAGAAGCCAGATAAAACAAAAGGTACACATAGTATGCCTCCACTCATATAACATTCTAGAAAATATAATCTACAATGACTGAAAGCAGATCAGTGGATACCTGGGATGGGTCTAGGACATGCAGGGGCAGGAGGAAATTTGGGGGATGTTGGATGTGTTCAGTATCATGCTGTTGTGATGTTTCATTAGTATATATGTATGAAAGATGTTATCAAATTGTACATTTTAAGTACACCTTTGTGAGGCCCTGCACAGTGTACTGTGTGCAGTTTCCTGTGCTATGCCCCAATAAATTTGTAAACAATGTATGTTTTTTAAAATTTGTGCTAAAATAAATCACTACCAGGAATATATTGGCATGTCTTTGTCTTCTCCCTAACACTGAGTATTCTTCTATTTTAAACATTTTTGCCAACGCGACAAAAATAAAGGTATTTTATGTAATTTTCTGTAATTACAAATAAATTATAAAATATTCACTTTTGTATCTTTTTTTTAAAGACTTTTTTTTTTTAAGATTTTATTTATTTGACCGAGAGAAACACAGCCAGAGGGGGATCACAAGCAAGGGGAGTGAGAGAGGGAGAAGCAGGCCTCCCGCCAAGCAGGGAGCCCGATGTGGGACTCGATCCCGAGTCTCCGGGATCATGACCTGAGCCGAAGGCAGTCGCTTAACCAACTGAGCCACCCAGGCGCCCCAACACTTTTGTGTATCTTAATTTCTTTTTATGAATTCTTTGTTGGTATGCTTTGATCATTTTTTCGGTGTGCTTATCTCTTTTCCTTACTTCTCATTGTGATTATACAAGCATATCTCTAGATTTCTCCCATGCAAATATATACACCTTTAAAAAAAAAAATGGAATCATCCTTTACATCCTATTTTGCAATCCACGTTGTATACTAACATAACAGAACTAACTATCCATGTTGATAAATGTGCACCTACATCATACTTATAATGGCCAGAACAGCAATTCTTAATGCTGCTCCTTAAATTATTTTTCAGTTTCAGAAAATGGAATGAGGTTCTCCCTGATTTCAAAGGGAGTTGAAAGTAACTTCACAAATCACTTTTTTATTTCCTACAGCATCACAGAAACTACAGTAGATTCTTCGATGAATGACAACCAAGAATCCTCCTCACTTTGAAAGGAAACTTTCTGAAACTGACTTTTGCTAACTTTTTTTTTTTTTTACAGTTTTCCTAGAACAGCAATGGCAATGAAATTTTCAGCTAGCAACTCTTCACTGGACAAATTATGAAGAGATCAATTTGTCCCCATTTGCCTCCACTTCATTAGTATCCAAAATGAGGTCCACTCTAGTAAACACTAAATAACCTTTGGCTCAAGTAGAGATGTCTCTTTGTCAAGGACTTAAGAGAAGTAAATCAGCAGCCCTTCCTTAAAGTTCAAAAGGAAATACTTCGATTAAAATTAAAAAGCTTTTCCTCTTAAAGGTCAGACAAAAAAATTGGTGATGTCCTGTGAGAAATACAATTATTCAATGCAATGTGCATTGCTATGACATTGAGGTTGAGAATTTAAAAGTGACACCGTTTAGCAATGAAGAGTTATGGTTTATCCAGCAACAGTAATCTATCTGCTTGCAAGTTACCTCTGAGCGACACTTAGCATCCAGGCTCTGCATCCAATAGGCTGAAAGACTCTGTCAAGTTGGGAGCAGTGGCATCTTACTTAAAAGTCATCATTCCATTCCCTTTCGGACTGCGTTTCAAACAAGCCAACCATATAAATGAGGAAATATGCAGTCTGAAGGTCAGAATGACCACACTGGCTGAGATTTTTATGTTTTGAAACCACCAGTCAGAAACAAAGCATAATTTTTGAAAGGAGAAAACCAGAAGTGGGTTACGACAACCAGTCCACGGCAGCCCAGGCATTTCAAAAGGCTTTTCCCCACTGATGATTAGAAAGCCACAGAGCATTCAGCAAACAGTGGGGCCACCCCTGAGCCCTACATAATTCTGGACACTGGAAAGAATGTGAAATTAAGGGCACATGTCCAGCTTCATTGGCTCAGTGGATGAAGACAGAGGCCCATAAGCAGTTTACTCCCTTGGGTGTAATCAGAAAGAAACAAGTTTGCTGTGAGCAAAAGAAACCAGTGACCGAGACTGGCCCCATATGGGACAAGGCTGTTGGGAAGAGATGGCATTTCCACCTGAGGAGAGAAAGAAACATGATAATCGGAGCCCACCCATCTTACTACCTTTGGATGTATAAAACCGATGCTGGAAATAACTTTTGTGAGGGGTATTTTAAAATCTCAGTGATCCCTAAAATAAATCAAAGGGAGAAAAGTGTGTTTCAAGTAGCTAGGCTAACAAGCACTTTGTCCATAAAAGTGATAAAAGCAATTACACCTTAACAGAAAAGCTCTCTGTCTCTGGATGTTTCCTCTCCCAACTTAACACTTTATCAAGCTCCATACAAATATTAGATGTTTCTAATAAACTAGAAACACAACAGCTAATTTGAGAGTGAATGGCATCTTCTGCACAGCAGGAAATACCTGAGAGGAAAAATCCTGATGAGTGAGGAGCTGGAGGCCCCTCGGAGCACATGCTAAGGTGAGTGGGCAGGCCGGAGACAGAGAAGCATTGTGGAAGCGCTCCACCCGGATGACAAGGACAGGCACGACACAAAAAGTAGGGCCCTGGGGGTTGAGACAGGAGATGTGATGCTCACAGGCTGTGAGGAAGTCTGGCTGACAAGTCTTTTCCACCACCCAACACCTGGGTGCAGTCAATGAAGCCAGGTAGACCCCTCAAATCCCCCCACGGTGGCCTGAGATCTGCAAATGCAGGGAAGGGTCTGGGACAAGGGAATTAGAAGCCCAGCTTGGGAGAGGAGGCTTGGTGGTCAATTTCAGATCCCTTTCTGGGATCTGAATTTTGCATGAAGTGAACAGATCATGAAATGAAGGATTGAGGGACAGAGGAAATCCTGACAACCCCATGGGAAAGAGCTGTCACTGCAGGAAAGCTGGCCTCAAGGCAAGGACCACACGTGCCCATGCAGCTATGGTGATGCCTGAGCTGAATCCTGTCATTCCAGACTGGCTGCGAGGTGGGAGAGCTCGGGATATGAGAGAGAGGCAGAGAGCTGGCATCTGTGTACTTAGGATAACTACATTAAAATAACTGCAAGATAACACATCTCTTCCAATGATGATAATAGAATAAAGGACAACTGGTATCCCTGAAGTAGAGACACAAGTGATACAAAACAAAAGCCAGAGATAATAAAGGGAAAAAAGAAAAACCTTTCTTTAAATGACGGAAGAACTGAACCTACATAATGGAAAAGACCATTCCAGGTAGACCATGTTGTAGGAAATCTGAGAAAGAATGAGCACTACAGAGATCCATCTTGGTGAATTACTGAACATAAAAAATATTGAGAGAATTCCTTATGCATTTGAAAAGAAGAAATGAAAAAAAATGTACTTAAAAGGTTGATGAATAAAGTTAACCTCATAATTCTTTATAGCAACATTAAAATACAGGGAAAAAATGGAACAATATATGTGAGTTTCTTTCTTTTTTTTTTTTTTTTAGATTTTATTTATTTATTTGAAAGAGAAAGACACAGAAAGAGAGGGAACACAGCAGAGGGAGTGGGAGAGGGAGAAACAGGCTTCCAGCGGAGCAGGAAGCCTGATGCAGGGCTCGATCCCAGGACCCGGGGATCATGACCTGAGCCAAAGGCAAACACTTAACAACTGAGCCACCCAGGCGCCCTATATGTGAGTTTCTAAAGGAATAAAGTGTGATCCAAAAATTATAGGCCCAACAAGGTGTTGTTTGAGTATAAGGGTGTCAGACATGCATTCACAGATTTGCAGGAACGCAGGAACTGCAGCGCTTATTAGCTCCTTAAGTAAAGAATCTGATGACAAAATCTATCCATTCGAGAGCAAATGGAGAAGTTGTGGTCAAAAAAAAACCTGTAATGAGCACTAAACCCACTATTTAAATGGAAGCTAAATAGTTTTTTATTAACATATAGACATGTGTATGCACACACACACACATACACACACACACATACACCTTCACAAATTAAAGAAGTGCTACAAGGGAAATAAATAATAGGAGGTATATGGTTAATAATGGCTATCTCTGAAGGCAGAGGCAGTCAAGGAGATAGGGAGACACAATGTTATTTATTTCCTTCTCCCATACTCTGTTTTAATAGAGGTGTAATTTCATGTAGTTAAACACATAAATTTTAAGTATCGAGTTTGACTAATTTTCACAATTTTCTGGAAGAGTTGCAGAATAGCTATCTTATTTTTTCCTTAAAAATTTCTAGGATCAAAAAAAAAAAAATTTCTGGGATTCACCAATTAAGCCATTTGGACCTAGAGTTTATTTGTGGGAATTTTTTTTACCTAAAAATTCAAATTTTAAACATATTTTTCAGGTTGTCTGTTTCTTTTAGAATAAACTTTGGAGGGCGCCTGGGTGGCTCAGTTGGTTAAGCGACTGCCTTCAGCTCAGGTCATGATCCCGGAGACCTGGGATCGAGTCCCACATCAGGCTCCCTGCTCAGCAGGTAGCTTGCTTTTCATACTCTCACTCCCCCTGCTTGTGTTCCCTCTCTGGCTGTGTTTCTCTCTGTCAAATAAATAAAATCTTTAAAAAAAATTTTTTTAAAAAAAGAAAAAACTTTGGTGGTTTTTATCGGTTGAGGAGTCTGTCCATTTTATTTAAATTGTCAAATTCATGGGTGATGTGGGAAACAAAGGCACAAGAGAAAGTATCAAATTTCCATACTTGTGTACAGCCCACTGACAAGTCCTTGAAACAGCAGAGTGACATTCCCCTAGGAACTCAACTGTCTCGAAGTTAGTACCTTGCTAAGGGCAAAAGGCAATTTTATCCTGACCTCTAGGATCCTATAAGTCTACTTTAATATATAAAATTTCCTTTGGAAACTTTCTTTATCTCTACCCCCCAAGATACACGTTGACAATCATCCCCCAAGCATATGACCCACCAATATACATCTGAAGGGTCTAATGACTAAGGTTTTATTAGACAGCAATAAATGACCCTTTCCCAACAGTAGCTAGCCCCCTCATGGTCCTGAAAACCTCACTTCCAAATTCCTTAGAGACTTACATTATCCCTAACCCCTCTCAACTTGAAAACGTATAATGGGCCACTCCTCTTGACACACAGGCAGCTCTTTCTGCCCAGGGGTCCTATCCCTGCACTTTAAAATAAAATCACCTTTTTACACCAAAGACTTCTCAAGAACTCTTTCTTGGCCCTCTGCTTTAAAGGAAATCTGAGAAAGAATGAGCACTACAGAGATCCATCTTGGTGAATTACTGAACATAAAAAATATTGAGAGAATTCCTTATGCATTTGAAAAGAAGAAATGACTAACATCTTTTCCTACATCAGTGAGCATAAAATTGTTCATAATATTCCTATATTTATTGTGAAGTTTTTAAGATCTTGTTGGGGAGGAAGAATTTCCTCTGTCCTTCAAGGTCCTTCTAGCTGGAGTTAAAATCAGATTGACAAGAGACAGAGTAAGAGGAGAAAATCCAATTTAATAGGATATGTGCTGTATAGGGAACCCACACAGAAATGGAAATTCCAAAAACAGTCAGGCAACAGGAGAATGCTAAGAGCTAAGGAGAGAAGAAGGGTGTGATGATACAAAAGGGAGGAAGACTATTAGCTGGAAGATGAAAAGGGATTTGGAAAACAAAGGTTGCTCTGTTATGTAGAAAACTTTCTTAGGTACAGAGGAATCTCTGTGAATAGCTCTCTTTCAGGTACAAAGAGGCAGTGAGGGGAAGGTAAAGATGTTCTCCTAAATCTTCTGGGTTTTGGTTGCTTTTGACTCAAAATAATGTTCATGCCAAGGTGGCCCATCTTGGGGTGACCCCTATAATCTTTATGATGTTTCCTCTCTCACTTCTGATAATGACAATTTGTATTTTTTCTTTTTTTCTGCTCTATATATCTTGAGGTTTGTCAATTTTATTGATCTTCTCAAAGGACCATGTTTTCATTTCATTGATTATGCTAATTTTGTTTTTTTTCTATTTCATTGGTTTCTGCTCTTCATAATTCCTTCTTTATGCTTACTTCGTGCTTCATTTGTTCTTTTTCTAGTTTCTAAGGTGGCAGCTTAGGTCAGGAGCAGCAAAATCTTTTCATAAGAGGTCAGAGAGTAATTATTTTAGGTTTTGAGATTCATATGATTTCTGTTACAGCTAATCAACTCTATTGTTGTAGCATGAAAACAGCCTTAGACAATCCATAAATCAAGGAACATGACTGTTTCAATAAAACCTTATTTATGAAAATAGGCAGTGCTTTCAATTTTGCACATCTACCATAGTCAATTCTCAGTTTATATCATCAATTTTAGACTTTTTATCTTTTCTAATATAGGCACTTGGTGCTATAAATTTCCCTCTAAATACTGTTTTAGATGCAACCCACAAATTGTGGTCTGTCATATTTTCACTTTCATTGGAACATGGAGAAGTTTTGGTCATTGACAATGAATCTGGTCTTTATTATCGTCAATTATCACCACCTTCATGGGCTCAAAGTTAATCCTTACTGTGCTGTTACTAAGTGAACGCAGGGCAGGAATGGTAACCTCCACTGCTGCTGTCAAAGCTTCTGTACCCTCCCTTCTCTGGGCCCTGCATAGGAGGCAGGGTAGGGCTCCACATTTTCTTTTTTTAGATTTTATTCATTTATTGGAGACAGAGAGTGAGTGAGAAAGAGAGCATGAACATGGGGAGGGGCAGAAGAAGAAAAAGAAGCAGATTCCCCACTGAGCAGAGAACCTAATGGGGGGCTCCACCCCAGGACCCTGGGTTCATGACCTGAGCTTAAGGCAGATGCTAACCTGACTGAGCCACCCAGACACCCTGGTTCCACACTTCTCAAAGACACCAAAACCACAGGCACCTTTCCAGCCTCTCTTCTCCATTATGGTGTCCTCTACCACTTAAATAACTCAATCCCTAGCACCAACAACCCCCATTACCAAAAAAAAAAAAAAAAATTGCAAGTTTACTTATCTCTGAGGATGGATAGATGGGGGAAGGTGCTGCATTTCATTTAGGTCCCTAAGAAGGGGACATCAAAAGGGGGTTAACATGAAAGAGGTTGGGTGGAGGAGCAAAGAGGAGAATGAAAAGAGCATCTTCAGATTATGATGCAGCTCTGACAATTCTAAAGGAAAGAGGATTCTGGGAGGAAGAATCTTGGACTTGCAGCACAGTTTCAAGAAAGATTCGGCCAGGTCACTGGAAGTACTCAAGCCAAATTCATCTGGTGGAGCGGTCCCACATCTCTTCTTCCTTAGCGCCCATGCCATGGTTAGTCATTGGCTGGGAGAAGGCTTCAGGGAGTATAACCTTAAAATTAATGTAATGGTAGACCCCATAAAGACCTTAAAAAAAACTTCCAAATTTCTACAACATCCAAATTCTATGTGCTGTTAGTAAAGGAAGTGGGAAAAAAGTGAATGCCTTTATTACTTGTTGGTTTATAGTTGCTGCAAGCACCAAGAAGCAGAGCTCATTCCTCTCACCATGAGTGACTGTGCTAATGGAACACCATTGAAAGATCTTCCACATCCCAACCATGCTTTCCTTCTGTAGCAATGACAGCTGTCAAAACAATACCTGACAGACATAACCTGCCTTGTTCTGAACTGCATGAACCCCAGAAAAATATACCTGCTCCAAGAAAATGGTCTAATGTTACTATAAAGGCCACTACATGTACTTCTTGGCACATTATCAGTAGAACACCCCTACAATAGTGTGTGCTATTATGGGCATCAGAGCTATGAATTTCTTGACTGTTTCCCAATGCAAGATCCACTGAAGCATTAGAGGATGTGACCAATGCAGTGATGGGTGAGCATAAATTCTGTGCTGCTTAGATGGGAACTCAGATTAGGTAAAGGCAAAGCAGATTCAGCTCATTGGACATTTTCATCTTCACTGAGGATCAGTGAATCTAGAGTAGCAGGGACTAAACCAGCCAGAATATAGGCAACCTTATACAACTTCTTCAAAAGCAGTTTTCTCATACACTACAACAAACCTCCTAGAGACCCACAGACAAAATGCCTCATTGGGTAAATTGAGACAAGGGAGTAAAACCAAAACCAAGCACTACTCTCTCAATACCTCCTTCCCTTCATAATGTTAAGCTATAGAGTCACATCGCTGCCCCTTCCAGCAGAACTGTTACCATCTAGAGGTGGCCTCCCATGATCAATCACTGAGGACCTAATAGGTCTTGGTTTCTGATTATAAATTCTCCCCCCTGTTCATTCAAATGCCTCAAAAACAGCTTCTAATCTTGGAAGGCTCTGTGATTTCCCATCCGTTGCATAAAGCTGGGCTCTCTGAAGGTGAAGGGTAAGGCAGTACCTGTCTGCACACGTCAGCCCAGGGCTCTGACCAGCTCTTGGCAGAGGCCAGAGTACAAAACTGAATAAACAATTCCCAGGGACATTTACTAATGGTATACCTGGGAGGCACTTTAATGAAGCACTTGAACCCACAGAACTGAAAGCATGCAATTTTATAAGACTATTTTCCTATTTTTTAAATTCTTCCATTTACGTATTATATGCCCATTGAGGTCCTGCTCTGTCCACACTCTCTAGTAGGCACCTGGGACAAGGATGAACAAGGAGCTACTGCAATAGTTCAAGGAAGAGCTTGAACCTGGATTAGGATCATGGAAGCTGAGGGGAAGTGATGTAGGTACATTAGAGAGTTATATAAGAAGACTAAGACCTAGCCACCCTTGAGCACCTACCACGTGCCAGGCCTACAGCTTGTCTTCAGCAAACTATGGTCTGCAGGGCTACCTGCCACATGAACATACAGGGCCACTTGTTCTAAAGCAGGAAAGAGTCTTCCCTCTCCCTTACTCTCTCCACCTCTCTAGACCACAACACCATTCCACAAAGGCTCAGCAAGGCTAAGGGAGGGCCTCAAGCCAACAAAGAATATGGGAGGAGACCTGCAACTACTAGAATGGGTTTGCCTTAGGGACACTCACCGGGCAAATGCAGTCCATCATCTGGGCCCACCCTGTGACTCAGCACCACACCCTTGCCCAGGTCCCCATCGGGGGCAGACCGTGACAGACATCACTGGGTCAAGGCAGGAACTGAGCAGCTGAGACACTATCTGCGTGAAGTGGTACAAGGGTGGGACCCCCAGTGAGTGCTCCACTATTCCACTGGACTTCACTTACAAACCCAGGTTCAAAGATAACATTACGAAGACTTTCAAGGCAGCTGACACAGAATATGAAACCTCGAGTGCAGGGCTCTTCTCAGCACAGGGCCTTTTGCAGCTGCACTGGTCACACACTCACGAAGCCAGGCTGGGTGCCAGCTACTATGTTAGACTCTGTGATAGAAGAATGAGTCAGATGTAATCCCCAGCCCACCCCCACTGGGACGGGGCAGAAAACCACAGGATACTCTTGAGACTTGGAGATTTGAGAGAGGTGAGGTCTAACTGAAGTGTCAACTGTACTGGCTGCTGGGAGAAAGGGAGGAGAGGGGAGGAACTTCCCAGAAGAAGGGAGCAGCAAGTGCAAAGGTCTAGAGACGGAGCAAGAGAAATCAGGTAGCATCAGGGGACCCACGGCTGCAGCACAGAGTAACCAAAATGAAAAGGGAGCAGGGCAAAATGAGACCAAAGAGGTAGATGGGACAGATTATAAAGGGCCATGAAAAAGGTGCTCAAGATTTTTTAAAGTTTCTCCTAAAAGGCAGGGGGAAACCCTAAAAAGTTTCAAGTTGAAAAGTGATCAAATTCTACTTGTGCTTCAGAAATCACGTTCTGGAGAGTAAACTGGAGCAGGCTAACTAAAGGAGCGTGAAGCCCAGCAATGTGACAAAAGAAGATCACCCGGGAGTAAGCCACGTCGTGAAAGCAGAGGAGAGGGGCCACAGGCTGGAAGATCAGGAAGCCATGCAAGACCTGCCTGATGAGAAACAAACCACTGTTTGTAGGAAGATGGGACTAGGGTGGGGGTAAAATGGTTCCCAGCAGAGGAAACTGGAGGTGTGGTATGTCGTCTTCTGGGGACTAGTACTTCCACATGGCTGGAGCACGGAGTAAAAAGCAAGACTAGCCAGAGATGAGGACGGACAAATGTGCAACTGTTAGAAGAATAAGGAGGAGACTGGCCTCTGCACTGAATATAAGAAGAAGCCAAAGACTAAAGCAAATCTCAGCCCAGAATATTGTTGTACTTGCAGAAGTTGGACTGCAGCTGGGGCAGACTAAAGACAAGGAGCCCAGCTGGGAAACTAGTACAATAATCCACTTCAAGCATCCTGGTAACCTGGATGAAGAATGTTGCAGTGGGGTTTGAGAGGTGTTAATAGGGTGGAACTGTAGGATCTGGTGGGCAACTGAATGTAACAGATGAGAATGAAGAAGAGAGGCTGCAGAAGATGCCCACATTTCTGGGGTCTCTGTGCATAGTGGTGTCATCCCTGAGCTAGGAACTCCAGGAGAGGAGCACACAGAAGCAGAGGAGAAGAGCTGGTCTTTCCTGTGTTCTACTCATTTAGACATTTAGGCGAGATGTCTGGTAGACATGGGATACAGGGATCCAGCATCACATGAGGATTCTGGGCTTGGCTATGAGGTTGAGTGTTTTCCGCATATCCTTGGTAATGAAACCATAAGGGGGCATGAGGTATTTCCAGCAATTCTAATGCCCATTATGAGAACAACAGTCTCTCAGGATGAGAAGCGCCATCACTCCTGGTTTCAAGCAGGTACTGGTATCACATGGCTGAGGAGAGGCTGGACTGCTAGGCTTCAAAATCCGTTCAGCTGAACCTCTAACTCAGCAGTCTTTCCCATATCTAACGTTTATTTTCCTTCACACATCACAGGAAAGTTCAATTCAACTTCAGTCAGACCTTCTAATGCTATGGCATCGAAATTACACTTACTTAAACTGTGTGCTGTCTCATGCCATCTTCCAAGCTTCTCCTCCTCTCGAGGAACGACACCTTCTCCTGGCACTTTCCTCTTCTTTGTATCTCCAAAACTCTGATCCTTCAGCTACTACCTCCCTTCCCCACTAGCCTGTCTGCCCTCCTTTCTGCCGGCCCTGGTAATTCCCATCATATATCTCTGTGATTGATGAACAGGGAGTTAATCAGAGTGCAGTCAACTGTACCCTCAAATCATGGACTCATTTTGAGTTGTCTTAATTGAACCATCTCCCTGGGAAAGATTAACTGCAGATAACAATCAGGAAGGCTTGTGCAAAGGGTAAGGAGATGGGTCTTCCAAAATGAATATATGTCACAGTCAGATGACAAGAATCTTAGGTTCACCTAAAATCATTTAACCCGCCAACCACCACGCAGCAAATGTTTACTTTGTGCCCCATACCCTGGTGGAATCTTCAGGAATTCAGGTTTCTGATTGTCTCTGCCCTCAAGCCATTTTCTCTGCCTTTGCCTAACTTGAAGGCTTGAGAGCCTGAAGACTCTTCAGGGGAGGATGAACTTGGAGGTAGCTTTCCTGTGATATCAAAGAAGCAAGTGAAAGGCTGTTTCTTCTCACATAAAGAGGGTGAAAACCCTCTCTATGCAGCTTAGCTTCTTCTGCTAGAAAGAAACACAGGAGGTTGCAGAAGACACTGGCCAGTTTTTTTCCAAATGGTTCCCCATGCTTTTCCAGACAGAACTACATTCCCCACCCTTCCTTGCCTTTGGGTGGTTGAGAGTTCTAGCCATGCAGTTTTGTGGATGCCAGGTCCATTCAGGCCAACACTCCCCCACACAGGGCACCGCTGGAAAAGGTGTGTCCTGCCCAGAGAGTACTTTGAAAAGTAGGGTCTTTCTCTCATTGGCAGAATCTGTGTTCAGGTGAAGCCGAGCTCTGCAAAGCCCATTCCCACTATTTCAATGAGGAAATTAGCCCTTTCTACCTCTCAGATAAAGGAAAATTTAAAAGGTGGCATCTGCAGGCAGAGAGCCAGGGTACATCTTAGACTCCTGAAGTCTTGTTCAGAGTCTCTGATGGTTCAAAATCAGAAGGGACAGAGGCACATTCAACTAAAATTAAATTCTGGCCAATGTCTGCACTCAGAAGGAATAATTAGTGAAGGCAATCAGGTTCTGTTTATCCTTCTATCCCAAGGAAAAAATCACTGGTTACTTTCAGCAAGGCTTTGTATCACCATTCTAGATGCCAGTCCCAGGGAATACTAATTTGGCTTGGGCCCCTGCTATGAAATGCAACCCAGCTGATATTCAAACATGCATAAACATCGTCATTTGCTAATAGTGGCTAATGGCTTTAATCATAGAATAAAACAAATCAATAATTAACCTTAGCAGTAGAAGTGCAACTTGGATTCAAAAATAATGAGTTCACTAATGGTTCTTGTTGCCATTAGTATATATGCGTCAGGGTAAATATGCAGAAACGTCCATTTCCAAGTAGCTAATCTATTCATAAATTATCAGATTATGACTCCTATTTGGACATGAAGGAGGGCAGTAAGCAATACAGCTACCAAGGTATCTCTAATTTATTTAAAAAATGCTAAGCTTACATGTGAAACCACTAATTTACCACTGCTACTCACATTAAATGTCAGATCTGTGCCAGAAGCAGGTGGCAGAGAGCAGCAGAGTGACCACTCTGGCTCAGGGAGCCCACATCCCGGCAGAATAGGTAACTACAGCCATGTGACAAAGGCTCTGACAGAGGGTTGCTTTAATGTTGGGGCTGCACACAGGCAGACGTACATGAACTGTCTGGCAAAGCCGGGAAAAAATAGGCATTACAAGAACAACAACTGAGTTAGGTCATGAGTGAAGGCTGCCAGACTACAAAAGTGAAAGGTCAAAAAATAAAAATTATAAAGAAAAGGAAACAAACCTCTCTAAGACACTGCAAGCTTATCGGTGTGGCTACCAAGTCAGGGACACACAAGGATGCCACAGTCACTGGTGCTGGGGAGGCAACAGCAAGCCTGATCACAGAGGGTCTGGGGTATCTTGCTGAGGTTTTTCTAATTCTTTTTTTTTTCTAATAGGCAATGAGAAACACACACACACACAAATTATCTATAAGTAATTAGAAAAAAGATACACTGAGAATTTTGTTCCTATGCTTTTTATGAATAGTAGAAATAGGGTTTACGTGAGGAAATGTATGTTTATCTTGTTTGTCTCAAATCATAAGCAGTTTCCCTAAAGACTCAAATGATTGAATAATTCTCAGGTTTTAGAAGTGCTGAGCTGGACATCCCCTGTGATAAATGCAAAGATTTCTACCCAGAGGCTAGGCTGGACTTAGATCGTATTCAGTTTTATTTATATCTGATTTGTTTTGTGGTGCTTTGCTTTTAATATAAGATTTGAATAAGTCCAAGATTTTTTTTTAAGTCCAAGATTTTTTAAGATAATTTAGCAGATTCTCTCTCCCTTTTATGAAGAGTGAGAAAGCAGATACCTCTGTTTACCTACCCAGAGGTCAATCCCCACTTCTTAAATGCTGGGGAGGGGGGAGGCTCTGATTTTGTTCCTGTGTCTACTGTTCCCCCTTTTGACTAGAGTAAATATTGACTGGTGGTAAAAGCCACTCATGTAGATAGCACTGTCCTTGCCAGTGATTGGCCTATGACCAAATTCAGAGTAATGATATGTAAAATGAGACCTATGGGGGCTTCTCAGGAAATGTTTCTTTCTGAGAAAAAGGATTATACCCTTCCTTGTTCTGTCTCAAAAAGTAGTAGGAGCAGGGCATCTGGGTGTCTTAGTGGTTAAGCCTCTGCCTTCAGCTCAGGTCATGATCCCGGAGTCCCGGGATCAAGCCCCACATTGGGCTGCCTGCTCAGCAGGAAGCCTGCTTCTCCCTCTTTCACTCCCACTGCTTGTGTTCCCTCTCTGGCTATGTTTCTCTCTGTCAAATAAATAAAATTAAAAAAAATTAGTAGGAGGCTATCAGTCATTGTAAGGGGAAGCAGCTTAAAGACAATACCAGTTTCTAAAGATAGCAAAGCAAAAAGATGAACAGAAGCTGAATCTTCCATCATGCAGCTGAGTTATTGAAATAATCAACTAGGAGCCACCCTACCTCTAGGCTTCTTATCTGAAATAATAAATTTCTTCTTATTTAAGCCAGTGGCTCATCAATTCCCTGCTGTCATAGGTGGTCTACAGCAGGTATAGCTTGGCTGGTACATACCAATGCCGCCATCTTGGTTGTTATGGCTGGCATTCATCCTGACAGGTCAGAGCCTGTGCTGATAAATACTTCATTACGCCTTATCTAGGGGACTGGCTAAAAGTCACAAAGAGAGAGCTTTGAAAACAGCAAGAGAAAAGGGACTCATCACATACAAGGGAACTCTAATAAGATGATAGGCAGATTTCTCAGCAGAAACTTTGTGGGCCAAGAGAGGGTAGGGATGATATATCAAAAATATTAGAAAGAAAAAAAAATCAACTAAGAACACTATACCCAGCAGAGCTGTCCTTCAGAAAGAAGGAATAATAATTTCCCAAACAAATAAAAGCTAAAGGAATTCATCACCCCTACACCTGACTTAGAACAAATGTTAAAGAGAGTTCTCAAGCTGAAATAACAGAATGCTAATTAACAATGTAAAAATAGGGGTACCTGGGTGGCTCAGTCATTGAGCATCTGCCTTCGGCTCAGGTCATGATCTCGGAGTCCCAGGATCGAACCCCACATCGGGGTCCCTGCTAGGTGCAAAGCCTGCTTCTCTCTCTCCCACTCCCCCTGCTTGTGTTCCCTCTCTCACTGTGTCTCTCTCTGTCAAATAAAATCTTCAAAGAAAATGTAGAAACATATGAATGTCTAAAACTCACCAACAAAGGTAAATATGCAGTCAGAGTCAGACTGTCTAATATTATAATGGTGGTATGTGAATCACTTTCAATGGAAGTTTAAAAGTTAAAAAACAAGTGTATTAAAAACAACTATAATAATTTGTTACTGAGTACACAATATAAAAAAGATATAAATTATAACATTAATAGCCTAAAATGTGAGAAGAAAAGGTATGGTTTCTGTATGCCACAAAGTTGTTATCAGCTTAAAATACGATAACTATAAGAGATTTTATGTAAGCCTCATGGTAAACACAAAGGAAAAGCCCAAAGAAGATATATTTTAAAAATGAGATAAAGGAATCAAAGCATACTAAAATCACAAAGGAAGACCCCAAGAAATAAAGGAACAAACCAATGAGAAAACAATTAGCAAAATGGCAACTGTAATTTCTTACTTATCAATAATTACTTTAAAACATAAATAGATTAAATTCTCTAACTAAAAGGCACAGAATATCAAAATGGTCTTAAGATCGAATGATAATGTTGCCTATAACAGACTCATTTTAGCTTTAAGGATACACAGAGGCTAAAAATGAGAGACAGAAAAAGATACCAGATTACAAGTAAATGGTAACCAAAAAAAAAAAAAAAAAAAAAAAAAAAAAAAAAAAAAAAAAAAGGCAAAGCAGAGGTAGCTACACTTAACAGCAGATAGAGTAGACTTTAAGCTAGAATGCCTGGGTGGCTCAGTTGGTTAAACAGCTGCCTTCAACTCAGGTCACAATCCTGGAGTCCTGGGATCGAGCTCCGCATCGGGCTCCTTGCTTGGTAGGGGGTCTGCTTCTTCCTCTGATCTCTCCCCTCTCATGCACTCTCTCTCTCAAGTAAATAAAAAATCCTTTAAAAAAAAGTAGACTTTATGCTAAAAATGGTCATAACAGATAAAGAAGTTATTGTATAATAATAAAGGAGTAAGTTCATAAGAAATTATAACAGTTGTAAATATTTATGTACCTAGCATCAAAATACCTAAATATTTAAGGCAAATACTAACAGATCTAAAAGGAGAAGTAAACAACAACACAATAACAATAGGGGCTTTTAGTGTCCCACACACAACAATGGATAATCATCCAGACAGAAAGTTAATAAGGAAATGGAGGATTTGAACAATATCACAGACCAAATGGACTTAACAGACATATACAGAATATTCCATCCAACAGCAGCAAACATATTCTTCAGAAGTGCACACAGAGGGACGCCTGGGTGGCTCAGTTGGTTAAGCCACTGCCTTCGGCTCAGGTCATGATCCTGGAGACCCAGGATCGAGTCCCACATCGGGCTCCCTGCTCGGCAGGAAGCCTGCTTCTCCCTCTCTCACTCCCCCTGCTTGTGTTCCCTCTCTGGCTGTGTTTCTCTCTGTCAAGTAAATAAAATCTTAAAAAAAAAAAAAAAGAAGTGCACACAGAATATTATCCAAGAGGTATCATGTGTATTAAGCAATGAAACAAGTCTTGACAAATTCAAGAAGATAGAAATTACATCAAGTATCTTTCTGAATGCATGGTATGAAACTAGAAATCAATAACAGAAGGAAAACTGGACAAGAAGCAATGGACATTAAACAACACATTCCTGAAGAACTGATGGATAGAAAAATCAAAAGGGAAGTTAGAAAATATCTTGAGACAAATGAAAATGGAAACACATCACACCAAAACTTATGGGATGTAGAAATAGCAGTTCTAAGAGGAAAGTCCATAGCTATAAGTGGCTACATTAAGAACAAAGAAATATGTCAAATAAACAACCTAATGTTACAGCTTAAGGAATTGTAAAAAGAGAAAGTAAGCCCAAAGTTAGCAGAAGGAAATAAAAAAGATTAGAGCAGAAATAAAATGTACAGAAAACCAATAGAAAAGATCAAGAAAACTAGGAATTGATTTTTTTTTTGAAAGGATAAACAAAATTGACAAACCTCTATCTAGGCTAACCAAGAAAAGGAAAGTGGGGCTCAAGTAAACCAATGAATGATGATACCAAAGAAATACAAAGGATCATAAGAGACTACTATGAATAGTTATATGCCAGCAAATTAGACAACCTAGACAAAATGGATAAATTCCTAGAAACATATAATTTAGCAAGACCAAGTCATAAAGAGGTATAAAATCTGAACCGGCTAATAAGAAGTAAGGAGACTGAGTCAGTAATCAAAAGTCTGCCAACAAAGAAAAGTTCAGGGCCAGATAGTTTCACTGGTGAATTATATCAAATATTTAAAGAAAATGAGGGGCGCCTGGGTGGCTCAGTTGGTTAAGCGACAGCGTTCGGCTCAGGTCATGATCCCGGAGACACGGGATCAAGTCCCACATCAGGCTCCCTGCTTGGCAGGAAGCCTGCTTCTCCCTCTCTCACTCCTCCTGCTTGTGTTCCCTCTCTGGCTGTGTTTTTCTCTGTCAAATAAATAAAATCTTAAAAAAAAGAAAAGAAAAAAGAAAGAAAAGAAAAGAAAAGAAAAGGAAAGGAAAGAAAAGAAAAAAGAAAAGAAAATGAATGTCAATCCTTCTCAAAATCTTCCAAAAAACTGAAAAGGAAGGAATACTATTCTTGATGAAAACAGATGAGAAAATTCTCAACAAAATACTACCAAACTGAATTCAAAATAATGGAATATTATTCAGCCATTAAAAAGGTACGGAAGGCTACCATTTACAAACATATAAATGTATCTTAAGGGCATTACACTAAATGAAATAAGTCAGACAAAGTAAGATAAATACTGGACATCTTTAAAAATATAACTTATACAGATAAAAAGCAGGGGGGACATCTTTAAAAATATAACTTATGCAGATAAAAAGTAGATTGGTGGTAGCCAGAGGCTAGGGGATGGGGAAAATGCAGAGATCTTGGTCAAAGGGTACAAACTTCCAATAAGATGAATAAGTTCTGGGAATCTAATATACAGCATGGTAACTATAATTAACAATACTGTACTGTACCTGATATTTGCTAAGAGCAACATACCACAAAAGGGGGGGTACGGGTAACTATGTGAGGTGACTAAGTCTGTCAAGTAACCTTATTGTGGTAATCATTTCACAAAATATACATATATCAAATCATTGTATTTTAAACCATTAACTTATACAATATCACATGTCAATTATATTTCAATAAAGCTAGCTGGGGAGACAGGGTGGAAAAGTGGTTAGAAACAAATCCCAGAGAACCTACAGTGAGAATATGAGATTTAATTGCATTTGAAAAACCGTGAAGTGCCATTACCAATCTGTAGATCTCCCATGGTTTCCTTGGAGCTAACCGACAGACAATACATTTGCACTCAATTGCCAGCTTCGGCCTCAACAGTCCCTACCAGACATGACTTGTCATACTGACACTTCATGTGTCAGTCTCCATGTCTCACCAAGTGGAACCTAAGGTCTAGTCTGGGCCAATACCTGATCTCTGCCTCATCTCAAGAGAGGCCAATAAGATAGGGAGTTAGATCCTTAGAATCATGGACAGCCCTCAAAGATCGCCTAACATCTAACTGTGCAACTGAGAAATACAAGAGGCCAAAGGGAAAATAACTCCCCCAGGGCTCTGCTTGGATAAAAACTAGAATGAGACCTGAAGCCTACCCATCTCTACACTAGGCTTTGTTCCAACATAGCACTAATTTTACAAACCTGCCCGTCTTGCAATCCTTGTGCCATCTACCTCTTGAGGGTCCCACGAGCGTCTGTGCGTCTAGCTATATGTGTGCACACACATACAGGAGAAAGGCATGATAAAAAATAAGACATAAGGACTTTCAAAGGACATTTATGAGGACACAACACAAACATCCCTCCAGCCTGGAAATTTCCCACCTACTCAGAGAGATCATTCATGGGAAGAAATGAAAACATGACAGCCCACTTCTGGGCATAGGGACAACAAAGCTTTTCCTACTAAAAACACAAACAAAAAAGCCCCAAAACTCAAAATGCTGATTCCTAAAGTCCTTTGCTTTCTCCTACAGACTGTGCCTCTCATCCTGTCACCATCCCGCCCTCCAGTGCTACTCCAGTAGCCAGGCAGGCAAGGACCAGTGATTAATGGCTAGCAAACTAAGGTGAAAAACCTGTCATGCCCTTTTCTCCAGTGTCCCTGCACTTATTTAAAAGCCATTTCATTACATTTAAAGGCCCAAGACACTTGTAACTATATTGAAAAATCAAAGTCACTTAGGTACCTAGAAAGTGGAGCTAGCTAGAACCTGGTTTGGAGTAAGGATGGGAGTTGATCACCAAAGCTCAGGTCATTACCAGTTTATCCTGGTCCTCCTGCCATGTGTGGCTGGAAATGGAGACATAAGTCTTTCCAGAATGACTTTCAGGCCGTCTGCTCACCATGCAGGAAGGAGAACAAATGACAAGAGCTAACTGGACAGTGACAGCCAGCCACGGCTCAGTCTCAGCAATGTGCCTCTCCCTAGACAAGCAGTCACAGTGTGCTGCATGGGCCTCCTCTCCCTCAGTGGACTGCAAGCTCCTTAAGCCTGCAGATAGGGAAGGATTCCTCTCTGGGCCTTGCTCAGGCCCTGCAGAAGCTATACCAGTGCTCAAGATACATGGTTTACCATGCCTGTTTCATTCCCAATTACACCTCCTTCTCCTTCCTGTGAACCCAGGGAATTTGCTTGTGATATCTTCATCCTGCTGGGCTATCACTTTGCTGTATGTACATCTTATCTCATCATAAGTCCAAACCCCTAAAAGGTAAACTAGCCATCCTTACAACTGCCAGACTGCCTCCCACCATGCTGGGACGTAATGAATGAACAAAAGAGGCTTTTATCTAAATTGGGGCTCCAGTTTCTATGCAGTGGTCTTACAGGACCACCCCTGAGTGTCTTTCATAAGTAGGTGTCCAATGAGTGTTTTTCTATTGAAACAGAAAGCCACCAGATGGATCGCTGTGTCTGCCTCTGAAAATCCAGGACAGGAGTGAACAAAGCCAGTTAGAGTTCCCCTTATCTGTAGGAGTCACAGTTTGTCTTTCCAACTGCAAGGAAAAGGGAGAAGTAATGGCTGGTCAATTCTAAACTAATGTTAGGCAATTAAACCCAAAGGGCCTACTGTGAGGTCAGAAGTCAGAAAAACCAAATTTCCAAACAAAGTTGGAATACATTTAAAGAAGCTTAAAATCTCCAAAGACGAAAATAGCTGAAGAATGATGTCTGAGGAATTCAGATTTAACTCAGCAAGTGACAGTTCAGCAAGAGGAGCTGTGAGCTGGGCAGTGAGACAAGTGGATGAGCTCATCCTTGGGCCACCCACAATCTGACCCAACCTGCTGCAGGCAAGAGAGGTGGAGGCCCATATTGGCTTCTTAAAACATGGAGAGAAATGGATGTGACTCAGCTGACCCCAGGGTCTGGAGCAAAGGCTTACTTGGACATCTAATGCCACTAGTTCCAGATAAGATGTGGTTTTGAGACAGAGGTGGGGGGAGGGGAGCCAAAAAGGAAGGATAAAAATGCAATTTGTAAAATCCTTGAATTGTGATAAAAATCCAATACAGTTGAAATTTCATCAGTTCTAGGAACCATCCCCAGAGTGGAGGGGAAGGGGCTAGGTTTTATCAGGTCAAAAAGTCAGCAATAAAGGAACTGTCCTGTCATCAGGACAGAGCCAAGTGACATTTCAGCCCAAAATGCATTCCTTTTAAGGGCCAGGATTTTAAAGAATGTGCTTTTCAGCCTCTCCCACAAGCTCACACAGGCAGCTGAGGCAGAAGGAGCTGTGTACGCAGTGAGATGTGTTTTTCTCATTACCCTTGATGCCTTTCAAGGCATGCTCCCTGACTCCTCCCTCCTGGCACCTCTCCCAGGCAGAGTGGGCTTGGCTGGAGGGTTGTAAAGAGAACACACTTGGGAAAGGGAGGTAAGAGAAAACGTTTTCAGTTCTAGCTATGTCGAGGACTTGCAGGGTGTCATCTGGTCAGGTTTATCATGAGTGTGTAAGTCAAGGGGAGAATGCTGTCCTGCCCAGAAATTCACAGATCTTCTCTATGATGTATAAAAAGCTCAAGTCAGAACATTGCTGAAGGCGACCTGGCATGCATTCATTTGTTCACTCATTCATTTATTTAACACATACTTCTCAAAAGCCTTCTCTTCACCCAAATACATGCAGAGGAAATCATGTCAGCCCTGGAGCCATGTCTCAAATGATCACAATGCAAACCACTTGTCATGTTTTCTAGTCATGGGCTGCAATATTTTGTCAAACTCTGCTATGGTCTATTCATGGAGTAAAAGAAGGGAACTAGGTATTGGGAAGACTAAAGATGATCATGGCCATATTGTAGTGCTCTCAGACAACTAATCAACCAATCAATACAAATTGAACACTGCCTGTGAGTCTATGAATCAGAATATATTTCTGGTTAAACTGGAAATACGGGTTTGGTATATAAGATTTCACTTTGCAGACAGGTTTGATGGGGATGTCCTAATCCAGGATACCAGCGATCAAAAAGCAAAAGTCATTTCAAACCTTCTGCATAAAACAGAATCTTCAGAATAAGCTTACTGGTGAACATTTATTTTTATTGCTCAGTTAAAACTGAACTTTTTCATTATAACAATAGGGGTCCTTTTTGCTTTGAGCTTTACATATTTAGCTACTGAGATGAAAAAGTCTCCTGGTAATTTGACAAGTGATTTCTGCATTTGTACCAAAATTACATGTAAAACTAAGGTCTAAGAAAACATTGCAACTAATCAGAATGTCTTAGAAGCCCTTATTCTGCAGAAGTACTAAGGACAATGTCCAAAACATACACATTTTTCCAGTCTCTAAATTAGTTGATAAACATCATTTGCATTTTTAGTGTAATAACAGGTGATATCAACACAACAGTCATTCCCACACAAAGTTACATGGCTTCCTAAGGCAGAAGCCATATATATTTTGGTCTCTGCTAAAAGAATTTTGAACACTAAAAGGCACAAACCATGCTTATGAACACATGCATTCACACACATATAAAAAATATCAATTCTTTGTGAGAATAATAAGAAGAGCAGAAATTCACCATATTGGAAAGGATATCCAGGGCTCAATGCCTTCAGATAAATCCAAATCAGTGCAGTCATGTTTCCTAAACTATAATGCAAAGATATTAATAGGTATGACATATCAGTAGGTATTAAAATATTAAAACATTAATAGGTGTTTTGCCACAGAAAGGTGCAGTGGCCAACTTAGTCTGGAAAAATGGGAGATTAAACCAAATAAGCTGGCATTTTGTTTGTTGTTTTTATTGCTGATCATGAAGGAGCTGTAATGCATTCACACACATTGAATTCAAGATGGGAACAGACTGTGCTCCATTTTCTCAATAATTAACTACAGAACCCTTTTTGTCAGGGGATACCAGTCTTCTGTGGGAATATATCTACAGAAAACAATTACCTATGTCTTGGTCATGAATATCTTAAAAATCATCTTGGCCCTGTGGAATTTCCTTTGATCCATCCATGTAAAGACAATCCCTCTTCTGTTCCCCCCACAGCAGTCTGAATAGAATACACAGAACCCCAAATATTTTCCTATTTTACATATACCTTATATATTTACATATCCAACATTACATATCCACATATGGAAGCTCCTTCAAGGCACAAATTATGCATCCACATGTCCTCAATGCTTGGTCCCTGGCCATGATATTAATCTTAATAGAATGAATGAATGTTACTATTTAAAAATAACCTACTTTACTAAAGAGAATCATTGTCTCTATTTAAATAACCTCACCTTATATATGGTTAAACTGATCAATTCATTCTGCCACATGTACTGTCATCTGTGATGTAACGTATGTGTTGAAGTACACACATGTGCTCTGAAATGGTCTTTGTCAGGTTCTGTGCAGCGAGCGGCTCTTTCTCCTGCTAGCACTCAAAGCCCTCCGGTGCCAGTCGACCCTCCTGCTATGACTTCCCACTGCTTCCTGTTCCACACCCTCCATCTCAAACAGCAAGACTCCATCTTCTCTAAATCTGGCTGGCATTTCCCTGCCCCTGAGCATTTCCTGCACCATTCTTTCCATCCTCAGTCAGTCTTGTGGCAAACCTTCACCCTGAGTCTACTAAAGCCTGGGCATTGCACTATGCACTGGGTTACAAAGATGAATAGATAATGGTTGCTGCTCTCGAGATCACAATGGATCACAATGACCACATACACAGAGCTATGCCACACAGGACGGAGTATGCTGTGACAGAGTCCAGTACAGGCCACTGTGTCAGCACAGCAAGGGTATTGGAGCAGGATTTTCTGAGCAGAAGCTGTCTAAGCTGAATCATTTCTTGAGCTCCCTCTCACCAGTGAGCGTAGTCACTGATCCTCAAAAGCAAGAATCTAGGCTCCACGCTCTCTCTTCTACTTCCCATTTCCATGTAATAAACATACAGGGCTTGGCCACTGAGGCCATCAGGCATCCTCAACCATGCACCAAACTGGATGTTCTACAAATAATGGCTGAGATTAGGGAAGACGGAAATAGGAAGTAGGAAGCAATTTATCAGGGCAGCCCACATGGCGCTGGGGGTGGCATCTTACACTTGTAGTCAAGCAAGATGGAATTTGCAGCACCGTCACTGTCCACACATGAGTACATTGGTTGTTGTCCCGGTGGCGAGGTTACATAATCACAAACTTTGATATTTTAATCCACAAAGCATTTAAGGAGCATTTGAAGGGAGAAAACATGAGTCCTGGATTCTTACCTTCTGGTAAGATCAAGAAAACACCAGCTCTAGAACTTGTAAATGTGTGTCAGGGTCTTTTCAGAGAGAAAAGCCCAGTGCTCCCAGAGCACTATATTATGAGCATAATCATTGTTCTTAAGGTCACAAAGGGAAGTGTTGCCTGGAGAGACACAGACACCAGCAACTCTAAATCAGAGTAATCAGAGTCTGTGAGAAGACCCCATCTTGTGATGATCATCGAGGAATACTGCAACCAACATATTTTGCTTGTATTTTCATTTTAACGTGTATACGGGTATCCACACAAACCTTAAAGGGCTCTTTCAGTGAGGCAGAATTACAATTCCAAGCTATAAAGCATTGTGGTCATAGTTTAATTGGCAGTACTTTTTTCCTCAGAGGTACATAAAATAATGGTGCATTTAAAATCCACAGTGTCTTAGATGCTATGAAATACAGGGGCTACTTGCTTATCCAGTGAACCCACTGAATCCTAACTGTAATTAAGTTTTCTCTTTACATATCGCTCCAGTTGAGTTGAAAGCTCCTCCAGTCCATTAGCTATCCACCTGAGCTCCAGAAATATGTCAGTGCTCTTTGTGTTCTCTGGAAGAGAACAGCAAAATGTGAAAAACTTTAATATTTAATACTGGCCTGTAATCCTCATTTCTGGTTTCAGGAATTAGATGGGGATGACTTCATTGCTCTGCAGGCAACTGTACTGATGGAATGGGCCTCATTCTGTGCAACAGATGTGCTCCCAAAGAAGATGTGCTTAATTTAGATTTTTAAAAATTCAATTGTGCTCCCACAGAAAACCAGTTTGCTTAAGACATCACACACACACACCACACACACAATTTCACCTGAGACTCCTATAAACACAGATCATAAGATGAGTTGGGAGCAGAGCCCAGGTCTGCATGCCTAGTTTCCTGAACCCAGTGGCCACCCCCACTCCTCTGAAGGATAATTATCTCTTTACATTTATAAACCCAGAAAAATTGAAAACTCTTCCCACGTTACCTCTTAAACATGGAGCAACACGGTGTTACTAACAAGTATGTAATTCATATATCTATGAGCCTTTGCTGTAGGCTTTTGTGTCAAGAAATAGGAAAGTAAAAACCAGATGCTCAGCCTCGAGGAGGGGATTGCAATTGATGGGATTTTCAAAACGAGAAAACGGTCCAGGTCTAAGGAAATGGTGTTCAGTCACAGTATCCTAAGAGTGTTCACTGCAAGGATTTTCTCCTCCTGTCATTCTGAACTCTTAATGGGTTTGAATTGATTCACTGAGCCATGCCACTGAAAGGGAAGGGAAATGTCAAGGCTCCGTGTTTCCAGTCACGCATTTGGGGGTTGGACCAAAAAGTACTTGGGAACTTCTAGGTTTGAATGTTTCCACCATGAAAAGTAATTCATTGCACAAGTCTTTCCAAGCACCCAAAATGTTCCCTGCCTAACTCCGGGTCCCTCTCCATACAGAATGTAGAGCCTACCTGGTCCTCATTCTCTGGGAGATGACTGTAGGGATGTGGAGGTCAGCCCCACATCTACGGATAAGGGAAAGCCACCTCAGCAGCTTTACTATTCCAAGGGGCCTGGGTGTAGTTACCATGGGAACAATGTGGCTGATACCATTACACCACAGTCTACAAACACCTTAACCATGGTGGGTAGAAGGGAGAAAAGTTGTCAGAGGAATATGCCCAGAGACCGGCAGTGGTAACAAGCCTCCAGCACACTCCGCAGAAGATAACACCTTCTTAGAGCGGCTCACACTGGCACCTGGAGGCTGCGGGAGACACCGTCCTGGGAATTTTCTGCTGCCCGGCAGCTATGAACTCCCTCACTTCACTACATAAATGGCCACTAGTCTGGAGGCCTCTGACTGCCCCTGGATGTCTCTGTCCACACCAGGGAAGAGCTCTAAGAAGAGAACAAGAGAAGTGAGTAGTGAAGGGTACTGATCTATAGGAGGAGATGTTGCATCACTGAGAATTCAATACGACCTGTATTAGGAAATACAAAATGGCGTCATTACCTGTTCCAGAGTTGAGGTCGATGGACAATCAATCAAATTATATACCTCGATACAAAGACAGATGAGGACACTCTTCCTGTACATCCTTACATACAGTTCTAAGACCTTTCCTGCTTTTTTTCTTAAGCAAGTTTTTTTTTTTTTTTTCTAAATAACCACAAGGATCTCAGTGCAGGGAGGAAAAGACACCCTTAAGGAGAGGAGAATGTTAGTGATTTAGTGAGGTAGGGACCACATGTGTGTGGGTGGTTGGGGTGTGGAAACGGTGAGGCACTCTTCCAAGGAATGGAGACATGAGCCCAAGTTCCCACCAATTAAAAAGGATGTCACTTTCCCATCTGCCCCAAAACAGGAGTTAAGCTCACACTGCTGAGCAGTGCTGCTAAAAAGCCACCTTTCCAACGAGAGGTTCAGAGACAGCAACAGAATACCAGGCACAAAGGTGTTTAACCCCTGCCTCCTATCCCAGGGAAGAGCTTTGTTTAAGCTCCAGGTTCAAGTAGACTACCTTGCTGAGAGTTCAGCTCATTCCTGAACCACACAGATTCCCAAGCCAGAGACATCCTGTGTCAGTGCTGGTAGAGGAGAAAGTGGAGGTCATCACTCACATTTCTGATCTACACATTGCCCAAGAACTGTCCCAAAGCTGGAAGGCGGCATCCCGTTAACTGGTTCCTTGGTCTGAGGCCAAACCATCAGGCAACACTTCCTGCTCATGTGCTGGATTTTCCAACATAGAATTATTTATTCATGAAGGTATTTAGACCTAAATACTCTTCAAACTTTTTCATTTTCATACCTGCCCTATTAATCTATCATTGGAATTATACATTTGATTCCCAATTATAAGCCAAGACTTACCTCCAGGATCCTGATATTGTCTTAGAAAGGCAGAGTTGAACCCAAAACAAAGCCAATAAAGAAAGCATCTAAAATCCTTTGGCATCACCATGCAGTTTGAGTCTTATTTAAAACAACTATTCATTTTAATGACTGTTCAAGTTTATTTTCATAAAAATGTGTTTTACATAAGCCCCAAAGTTTCATATACAATTAATTCCCTTCACAAAGAAACTGTTTCAAACCAGAATGGTCATGCTGGTCTCCATGACGGTAGAGCTTGTTTCTTTCAAGTTGTAGTTGCCTTTTTAACACTGTAATTAAGCTTGAGGGAAAAAAATCATAATACAAACCAAATAAATCCTGCCCTTCATACAATTATGTATGGTATGTGGTAAGAAAAAAAATGATCTAGGCTTTGTTCATCTTAAAATACACTTGGCAGCCACTTCACTTAATAAGCTCCTTTCTCTTTCTGAGAACAAGTAAGTCATGAAGTCCAAGCAGCAATGGAAGAACACAGGCGCCTTGGGAGGGAGGTGACAACGCCCCACAGCAAAGACCTTCACCCAGGGCTCAGAATATTGCTCGGATCCAGCTTCTTCATGTCGTGAGTTTGTTTTTAAATGTCTCTCAGTTTTGCTCTCCTTAATGTTTCTGCCTTCACTGGACCCTGAAATTTACATGATGAGACAAAGCCCCACAGTGAGGATGTGCAGCCCTTGTGCTCCTGCAGAACCGCAGGCCTCACTGAGTACTGGCCCACCTGCTGGGTCCACTCTCTACTACCCTGCCACTCCCCAGTGACTTAGGACCTGGCATGAGAGCCTGTCCCATTGGACCTCACAGTGTTCTCTCACTGGCACCTGTACTCCACACACATATGATCTTCCTCTGAGACTATCTTGACTGGTCCCAATCATGAGTAAGCTGCCCCCTTTATCCCATTCTCTGTTCACAGGCTGAGGAGCAGTGGGTCAGAACGAGGCAACCCCTCAAATCTACCCACATACTCCACCCTCATTTCTACTGCTGACAATCAGAACTTCCAACCTGCACTATTCCAAAGCTTTCCAACATCCCTCCCATCTCTGAGTACTGTTCCCTCCAAGGCAAAGAGCACTGCAAAGGCTGTGAGTGTTCTAAACACCCATCTAATCCAGCTATGCATCCTGCTCAGTAACCTTCGCCAGCACTATTGATCAAAGTGTGGGAAGACCCTAATGCAGACTTTCAAGAGTCTGGGTCCTACTTCTTCAGAATTGATGTTTCTAACCTATTCCTTCTTATTTAGTATAGAAAACAAAAGGACTACTCACTGATCCTGACAATACTCATCCTTTGATGGCCTCCATGTCTTTGTTGATGCTGTCCTTTTACTTAGACAGTCAAGACTAATCTGTTTATATCCTACTCGCCATTCAAGGCTCGGCTCAAATACCACCTCTTCCCTTTAATAAGAATCTTCTTCTCCACATGAGTCCCATAAAACCCTTATGTAGCTGACTTAGAGCTCTTACTTTGTTTCAACAAGCAACCAATGTTCCAGGCCGCACCTCATATGTCTGCCCTCGATGAGGATGTCTTACTCAGCATCCAGTCTGAATGCTCCTGGAGGGCAGAAGCCATATCCGATTAATCTATTTCTCCTGCCGGCTATCACAGCTCGCATTTAATAGGCATTAAATATATATTTGTTGACAGAGTAACTGAATAAGACACATCCCCAGAGTTCGGTTTTATAAAGAAGAAGGTTAGAAGGAGGAGAGAAGTAAATTTGCGTATTTTGTCTGACACCTTATCACATGGAGGAAGGTAGCGATCCTGTAAGTCTCAGATTAGATGTTACTTCTTCCTTTAGGTGAGGTTAGGTTCCTCCTATGTACTGTCACACACACTTACACACACATACACACAGCCCTACTGTGAATGCTGGCGCAGGGCAGAGGAGGTGGGGGGCTACTGCGCCACTCCTCGCATGTTCTTCCACTGGAAGTGAGCTTCCACTAGCATCACACTCCTGGCCTCTCTCTTCATTCCTCATTCATCTATGCTGAGTTTGTACTGATTCTTACAAAAGGGAAGAAGGGGAACCCGGCCTGAGTAACCCAGCCCTTCTTTTCCCTCCTGGGAGCAAGTCCCCTACCGAAAGCACATCCCAGACCTGCTTGCTCTGAGATTTGGTGGTGGGTGGACCACTTGTCTAAAGCTATCATCCAGTAACAGCTTCCTGTGAATTGCAGTGCTGGTCTGATTTGCTATCCGCCTTACCCTTCCATCTTGTATCCTGGCTCTCTCAGCTCTTGGGTGAGGAAAAGGAGAGTTATTCACTGGGCACTGTAACCCTAACTTCATCTTACAATAATTTCTTATTTAATCATCAGTGTTCACTCTGGACCATCAGTTCCATGAGGACTGGCCCTCCTCTCCTTTTCAGCATGTCCAGGATGCCTAGTCACAACTCGTATGCCCTGAATGTTAAACTCCAATGAAGGTTTAGTTTTACAAAATTATTAACGCTATTAAGAAAAATTAGAAGAAAGAGGGAAAGAAAACAGGAAGAGAAGAAAGGGGAAGGTCTACAAGAGACTGGCTAGGTTGCCTGGGTGGCTCAGTGGGCTAAGTGTCTGCCTTCAGCTCAGGTCATGATCCTAAGGTTCTGGGATGGAGCACCACTGAGGTCGGAGCAGGTTCCTCCCTCTCCCTGCCCTTCCCTCTTCCCCATCCCAGAGTTTCTAGTCCTACCCCCTTCCCAACTTCCCACCCCAAAGGGAGCATGCACTTGCCTCTGTTCACCATGAGCTGCTGGAAGGAGGAACTGGAAAGGGTACAGGTGAAACCTTCACCAAGAGGAGGGGTTATTACTGCTCAGAGGCGGCCCCATGATCCCCCAGCCCTGCTGAGGCACGCTCCTCCCCAGAAGCTCAGAGAATGACCTCTAATAGGCAAACGTTGCAGGCTTCTCCTACCACACCTCCCCAGCTGGGCCTCCACTGCCCTCCCTCTGTCCCTCTCTTGCTGCTCGGTTCTCATTATCCTTCTGCTAATCGAGTACAGCTGGGCACTTGATCAAAGCTATTGGCTCTGTAACTCACCCAAACGCATCACAAGTGGAGACTTTTATGACCATCCCAGGATATATATCTCTGTGATATATCTTCTCTGTGAGTGTGCTCTTGCGGCCCCTGGAGTCTAGACACATCTCATTTCAAAGGATGTTTGAGTAAAGGAACCTGAGGCCTCTTACAGGTCTTCCTGCAGGCCAGCCCTGCCCCCCACCCCTCGCCTCAACCCTGGTACCCAACCAACCACCGAAGGGGCACAAAGTATTTCTCAGAAAATAGACGGGAAAATTAAAGTTAATTATTTTGTAATTATCTGATCTACAGATGAACTAGTATCACCAGGCAGCACTCACAACTGAATACTCCCTGAGACCCCTGCACAGTGTGGATTTTAAAAAGAAATTCTGCTCTGTTGATAAGAAATACATTGTCCTGTTTATACCCAAGTTATGTCACCCACAAAATGGCCTTTCAGTATTTACACATGCAATGCACATTGACAGTGATCATTAACACTGTGTTGTTGCTATTAAAACCTTAAGTTTTCCTCTCTGAGCTTCAGATAACTTGAATGACACCCCCTATTCATCTGCTGGGATGTAATAACAAAGTCCCATGGACTGTGGCTTACACAACACAAACTTTCTCATGGTCATAGAGTGTGAATGCCTAAAATCCAGATAGCAGACTTGGTTTCTTCTGAGGTCTCTCTCCTTGGCTGGCAGATGGTTATCTACCACCTGGGTTGTCTACCCTGGGTCTTCACATGGTCTTTCCTCTGTGTCTGAACTCCAATCTCCTCTCCTTATAAGACACCAGCCATACAGGATTAGGGCCACCCTAATGACTTCATTCAACTTAACTGCTTCCTAAAAGACCCTGTCGCCAAGTACAGTGACATTCTGAGGTACTGGAGGTTAGGGCTGCAACACATGAATTTGGGGAGAACACAATTCAGGCCATGGCACACCCTGACCCAAATTCTCTCCTCAAGCCAGACCAGAGAAGACAGGAGAGCAAAATAAAGACCCAACTCCCAACTTCTACCAAGAATGTGGAAATTATTCATATGCATCTCAGGAGCACCCCCAACCCACAATCCCTCTAGGGAAACCTGATTGGAATCAACTGGCCACCCAAGTATTAGGCTGCCCAGTTCTGAGGTACTGAGAGGGGATAAACAACTACCAGCAGAGACGTTAACTCAGCTGTCCAGGGGAGTGTTGGATGGCAGTGTTGGATCTTCCTTTCCCCCAAAAGGAAGAGTAAACCCTGGGGGAAATGGCTAGAGAACCTCAGCCTAGTTAACTTCCCTGAACTTTAGTCTCTTCATCTGTAAATAGAGGAGAGAACTGGATCTATGTCACATAACCATGCAAAGACTAAATGAGAATTACGTAACCATGTGAAGATTAAATAAGAATATCTATGTTCTATTCAATGGTGCCCAACACACTAGCCAGAATGGCAGCGGTAGCAGTGGTGGTAATCAGGGGTTGGATTTTGTCATCCCCCAAATCTGCTCTAGTATTCGCACTTTCAGAGCCTTGGCTGTGCTCTTGCCTTTATGACCATGCCAAGGGAGGCCTCCTTCCTCTTTTCCACCATCACACAAAGGCCAGCTCTGGCCCCACTTTCTCCCAGGTAGTTTCCTAGAACTCTCTAGCACACAGAATCTCTTTGCCTCTGGGCTCCAACAGCTCAGGCCAGTAGTGTTTTCCTTTGGCCCTAAGCCCAATCTTGTACTGCTGACTTGTGTGTTCTTCTAGTTGCCATGGAAGCCCCGCAGGTGTGAGGACTCCACAGCTTCACCTCTTGGTATGCTTCTCAGGGCTGTCCCTCCAACATACCTGGCACTTTCAGCCCTCTGTGTCTTTGCTCCCCCAGGCACCTCTCACTACAGTGCAAACCACTCCACACTCCTGGCTATGGCCTTCCCTGACATCCTGCATGTAAAGGGAGCTCTTCGGCCTCCGTGTACCCATGGCAAACACACGACTCTGACACCCTTTTCTCATTTTCACTGCTCTCCGCTGAATGCCTACTGTGTGCCAGGCTCTGCATCAAGGGCTTCCCCCACATTGACTCCTCACAAGGTTAAGTACAACGACCCCCTCCATTCTACAAGTGAGAAAACCAAGATGCCAGCTGAAGTGACTGGCTCTGGGTCACGTGGAAAAGAAGGAAAAGAAGGTGTGACTTTCTAGGTCTGGCTGCAAACACAGCTTTTTTTATATCACACCAGTGATTCTCAAAGGAGTTGAACGGATGCATGAATCATGTGGGGTCATGTAAGGGAATAGTACCCAGCAGTAAAAAAGAATATACTACTGCTCATGCAACATGGAACATGAGCAAAGGAACCAGACACAAATCATAAATGTATGATTGTATTTACATGAAGTTCAGGAAGAGGCAAAACTCATCTACATTGATAGAAATTAGAATAGTAGTTACTTCTGTGTGCGTGCAGTGGGGGGATTCACTTGGAAGGGACATGAAGGAGCCTCTCGGAGTGCTGGAAATATTCCATATATATCTGAGTGGTATTCATACCAATGCATATGTATGTAAAAATTCATATACTATATACTATATATGCATGTTACACCTCAATAAAAAAATTTTGAAAAACATCTCAGGGAGGACATGTGTAGTTTTTAAAATATATTCAATATTATAATTTCATATTTGGAAACCAAAAAAAAAAAAAAACCACTCTATTGCTTTTGAAACACAAACTTTAAAGGAATTTTCAAGATTTATGTTTCTCCACAGGAGACATATGTTGAAAAGACTGAGCACACTGCACTACACTGTTCACATTCTGCCGCAGATCCATGCGTACCTCCGGCTCCCCCACTAGACCCAAGGCATCCTTGAGGGAGGGCACCATCTTGGTATGGCGACAGCCAACAGCACAGGAACCGCCAGGTGCACAGGAAAGGGCTGGTGAGTGATCACTGAATGGGTCCCAGAAACCAACTGGCTGTCCATCCCTGGCCTGCGGAACCCACAACAGTCCTGAAGCATCAAGGAATCCAGGCCCACAGCCGCGCCTCCCAACCCCGTCCATCATTCTGACAAATTTTGCAATTCAGAAAAAAGAGCAGAAAGCAAGTGCTGTGGAAAACCTTGCTCTGAACCAAGGGCGCTGAGCTGCTGGGGGTCTGACTCCACCCCACTAATCATATACAATTTCCCCAGCCAATGCCTCTGCCCCCTGTGGGCAGTTTGCTCTGCATGCAGACTCTGGGCACAGAGAAGCTGCTGGAAGTTGCTCCTGCAGGCAGTGGCTTTCGCTGTTCTTAGAACAAAGCCTCTAATTTGTGTGTCAAAAAGCTTAGTGTATTTCCCACTGTCACTCTCATTGTGAACTCCCAGGGGAGAAGGGTGAGCATGAACCCTCCGGGATTGAGCGCCTGGCATGTCAAGTCACTGGTGCAGGTCCTGGGACGTGGAGGGCACATTTACATAAGTTCACTACCGCCTTCCTTGGGAGTTCATGATGAGAAGGACAGCATCCATTGTCAGCCAAGCAAGGCACAGACTCTTCCCAAGAACCCGCCCTATGCCACAGAGCTTGTCAAGAAAATGAAGTGCCTTTGGTGGCTGATACTGCCAAACCCCTTGATTAGCCAGGCCATGCTGAGACCTAGAGAGAAAAATGCAGAAGCTACTTTGCTGTCTTGAATGTGGCAAAGAGTGAGTCTGTGACACCTTCCTGCAGTCTTTACTCTGTGTCAGATCTCACAAAAGTTCCTGGCAAGTCCCTGCCCATTGTCAGCTTTGAATTACAGGTAGATGACAAGGCGTCCTCAGGTTCAATGGGGCCCTGGACCTTACAGGCTCTTCTTGCCTTTATTACAAAGGTACCTCCTCATCTTTGTCAGATTCTGGGACAATCTCAGGCTTCTACTCACTGCTTTTGTACCACTCCTCTGGAGAATTTTGAGAAACTCTAGGAACTAATTACAGGATCATGAATGTCTAGCCTCCTGGTCATTCTTAATTAGGGCCAGGTAGACAGATTAACTGGGAGGTCCTCTCTGAATACCACAGAAAGAATCAAATGCAGTCAAGCTATCAAGCAGGAGGAAGAAAGGGAGAAAACAGACAAACAAGGTCTTGTCAGGAGTGGCTCCAGAGACTATCAGAGTTGAACATCCCTTAAAGACATTCTAGTCCATTCCTTGTTCCCCCATGTTTATAGATGCCTCAAAGAAGGGCAGTGACCAAACTCATCCTCCCAGAAACCTCGAGGCAGGAGTGGACCTTGGGGTAGGTTACGTCTCCCTAGTTACCAAAGTAAGGGGCTCCTCTCTCTTACAATGAAGCCACAGGGTTGTTCTGCAAATTAAGTCTCTCAGTCCTTGTCTGCTACCCAAGTTTGCTGAATGAGTTACGTGACCCCTGGACAGGGAGCCCACCATGAGGCCACTCCTGCTGTCAGGCTCACAGACATTCTACAGTTGTTCCATCTGTCATAAAACCTGAAGGCCACTCAGCTAGCAGACATATCTCATAATTCTTGGCAATAGTTTTCATACTGATGTAAATAAAAATCCCTTTTACATTCATTCATGACCATTGAGGGGCATCTCTAATTATGAAGTATATTGTAGATCACAAAGGCAAATTTAGGCATGTTTTCTGGCCTCAGAAGGTCTTTGTCTGGTAGAAGAAACTTGTATTTAATAACAACACAAGGTAGTCAGTGAGAACTATCTCCAGGAAGGGCCCGAGGCTCTATCTCCATAGAGATAGTTGGAAGAATCAAGGAAGGGAAAACACAGAACAGGAGAGATATACGTTGGATCTTGAAAGAGAGGCATCCAGAGAGATGATAAAATGGGAAGGAACAAGCCTGACAGGGTGAGAGGGCTCAGGACCAAAACTGGGGAGATAAGAATATGTAGGGCATGTTCAGAAAGCTGCAAGTTGACTAATCTCACTAGCCAGAGTAAGTGAAAGGGAGAAATGAGAGATAAGACCATGGTCTAATTTAAGAAAACTCTGAATCTCAGAGGACCTTGAACATCACCTTGAAAGCTTAGACTTTTTTCACTGGGCAAAAAAAAAAGTTATGGAAGAATATGATCAGGGTCAAGGACAGCATGGGGGATTCAGAGTAACTTGAATGAACTTTGTCTTCATAAGGAAGATCTGAAAGCTTGAGAATCAAAGACAGAAAGTATGAATTCTCATATCAGAGGAAGAAAAGTTCTGCTCCCTTTTCAAGATTTCCACATCCCCGTTCATCAGCTTTCCCTTCTCTCCTCATATATTCAAATCCTACCTCTCTTCTGGTTCATTCTCCACAGATCACAAATTGTCAAGTCTATCTCTTACATTTAGAAAATTAAATACATACCCACTGCACCCTACACTGTTTTCCTCACAGGCCAGCTTCATAAGACAATAGCAAGCCTCCTAAAATAGATGATTCTGTGCACACCCCACTTTTAAAATCACAACGTATGCACCAGATGATTCATTAAGGAGTAAAAATAAAATACCAGAATCTCAACTTTAATTTATCTAAAAAATATACATGTAGAATTATGTGTTAGTCCTGTAGAATTGTGTCATAATTCAATAAGAAGAGTCCAAAAAAATGTAATCATATAAAATTCAGGGTAATGTTCTTGGAAGGTTAACAATAAACTACATTCTGGGGTCAGTTTGTATTATCACCAAAGATAGTAGCAGATGAAAAGGACACATTACCTGCAAAGAATATTGGCAAATGTCTTAACAGCCACCAAAGAATACAGAAGACAATAGAATATTATTTTCAAAAAACTGAGGAAAAAGTAACTGTCCATTTGGATTTCTATACCCTGCTAAGTTATCACTGAGGAATAACAGTAAAGTCAAAAAAACCCTTATTACTGCTAATAGACTTCTGCTGAAAGAATAATTTTCTTCCTCCAAGTATAAAGGATGAAAATGAGGGAAATGGAAATATAAGCCAGAAGAGTAAGGTGTAAGAAGAAAGGGGGAAATGAGTAAACAACAATACAAATCATAAAAAATCATGATTAATTTGAAGTCCATAAAAATCAAGATGGAACTAAAAATACTGGATGAAAGAAATTTATAAGGAAGGTTGTGAACAGAGTTAAAACTTTCAAAATTATTTGCATTTTTTGGGAGGATGATTGAGCTATTGATTAATGATGTTAGGTAAAGTGTACATGAAATCATGTTTAAAGTGACCATTTGAAAATAGAAAAAGAATATAAAACTTCCAAATGAGTAGCATGGATAAAGAATAATAAAGAAAATTCTATCTATCCAAAGAAGACAAAAAGAAGAGAAGAAATTAAAGCAAAGAAAAAAACAGAATACATCCAAATATATCAGTAATCACAAGAAATAAGACAGATGAAACTCTATCCATTAAATCCCAGACTGTCAGATTAGACAGAAAAATGAAATCTAGCCCTATGCTGTTTTAAGAAACATACTCAAAACAAAAGAAACTGTTGTATGTAAGAAGATGAAAAAAGGTATAACAGATACAGATCAACCAAAGGAAGGCTGACAAAATGGGAGTTTCAAGGAAAAGCATTATTGGACCCAAAGATATTCACTACCCAATGATAAAAAGAATGATTTCCCAGGAAGAGATCACAGTTCTAACATTGTTCACACCTAAGAATACAATTTTAAAATATATAAAGGTTGTCAAAACTTTTGTCAAAACAAATCAGCAATGACCATGGGAAATTTTAGCACTGCTCTCAATAATTAGTACATTAAAGAGAGCAAAAATTAGCAAGTTACAGAAAGCTTCATCTATAGATCTTGGATATCAGCCCTTTGTCTGTAGTGTCATTTGCGAATACCTTTTCCCACTCCGTGAGTTGCCTCTTGGTTTTTTTTGTTGTTTTTTTTTTTTTTTGACTGCTTCCTGTGCTATGCAGAAGCTTTTTATTTTTATCAAGTTCCAAAAGTTCATTTTCTCTTTTGTTTCCTTTGCCATGGGAGACATGTCTTGAAAGAAGTTGCTGTGGCTGATGTCAAAGAGGGATATGCCTAAGTTCTCCTCTAGGATTTTGATAGATTCCTGCCTCGTGTTGAGGTCTTTCATCCATTTCAAGTTTATCTTTGTGTATGGCGTAAAAGAATCGTCGAGTTTTATTCTTCTATACATAGCTGTCCAATTTCCTCACCACCGCTTACTGAAGAGAATGTCTTTTTTCCACTGGATATTTTTTCCTGCTTTGTCGAAGATTATTTGACCATAGATTTGAGGGTCCATATCTGGACTCTTTACTCTGTTCCATTGGTCTATGTGTCTGTATTGCTACAATACTTGGGGTATTCATCCTTTCTGATGGAGGCATAATATTCCATTGTATATATGGACCATATCTTCTTTATCCATTCATCTGTTGAAGAGCACTTTGGCTCTTTCGACAGTTTGATGATTATGGCCATCGCTGCTTTGAACATTGGGGTACAAATGGCCTTTTTTTTCACTACATCTGTATCTTTGGGGTAAATACCCAGTAGTGCAATTGCAGGGTCATAGGGTAGGCTCTATTTTTAATTCTTTAAGGAATCTCCACACTGTTCTCCAAAGTGGCTACACCAACTTGCATTCCCACCAACAGTGTAAGAGGGTTCCCCTTTCTCAACAGCCTCTCCAACACTTGTTATTTCCTGTCCTGATAATTTTGGCTATTCTAACTGGTATAAGGTGGTATCTCATTGTGACTTTGATTTGAATTTCCCTGATGGCTAATGATGACATTTTTTTCATTTTTTTTCATGTGTCTGTTAGCTATTTCTATGTCTTCTATGAAGAAGTGTCTTTTCATGTCTTCTGCCCATTTTTGATGTGATCATCTTTTTTGGGGGTGTTGAGCATATTACACCTCCATCAGAAAAGATGAATACCCAACTTTTGTAGCAACAGGGATGGGATTGGAGGAGATTATGCTGAGTGAAATAAGCCAGGCAAAGAAAGTCAAATATTCACTTACTTGTGTAGCATAAGGAGTAACATGGAGAACATGAGGAGAAGGAAATGAAATGTGAACTGGGATAAATCAGAGAAAGAGATGAAGCATGAGAGACTTCGGATTCTGAGAAACAAACTGAGGGTATTAGAAGGGAGGAAGGTGGGGGGATAGGTGAGCCTGGTGGTGGGTATTAAGGAGGGCACGTATTACATGGAGCACTGGGTATGGGGCATAAACAATGAATATTGGAACACTGAAAAAATAAAATAAATAAATAATAAAATAAAAGTTTCATCTCTGGCCACATACTCTGTCCATACCTCCTCACCTCCCATTAACTCTTCAACCAACTTCTTCCATTTCTAATGCTCTTCTCTAGCAACAGACCCAAAAGGCACCTATGACCTCCCAGTTGCCAAATTCTTATTCTTCTGCTTTTAAAACTGTTGGTTCCTCTCTCCTTGAAACTCTCTGATAACCACCCTAGACTCCTGTTACTTCTAACTCTCTTTCCGCCCATTCACCATTGCCTTTGTGTGCTTAGCTTCATCTGCTGATCTTCCCCAGAGTTCTGTCCTCATCTCTCTTCATCTCATTCCATAAGATTTCCCTAACAACCTTATTTCATGCATGGATTCATGTCATAAATGCAAGTCAAGGAGTCAAGGCTTTAGTTCACAAGATGCAAGTGCAGTCCACATACTCCCTTTGTGAGCACCCTGTTGAATACCAGGGCTTGGGGGTAGACGGGTGGAAATGGCGACAGTATCCCCGCTAAACACAGAACAGGATCCACGCAGGCTTTATTGGCTTTTACGACCAGTTCGGTGATGAGCCTATGATCTATATGTGATAAAAGTTTCTTACTTGATTCAGCACACACTGAGTTTCACATGTTCTTTAGAGAACTCCAGAAATGGTCTGTTGAGGGCTGAAAATTATCATCACTCTCTGGGCTTTCTCAAGGGTTCTGACTCAGGCCAGGAGCGATAATCCAAACAATAGCCAAGATTCTGGTCAAGAGGTCAAC
This sequence comes from Spilogale gracilis, assembly GCA_004023965.1. Taxonomy (NCBI): domain Eukaryota; kingdom Metazoa; phylum Chordata; class Mammalia; order Carnivora; family Mephitidae; genus Spilogale; species Spilogale gracilis. The sequence goes on along the minus strand of PITA01000076.1, from coordinate 27,880 downwards.
TGAAGCCATCCTCTAGGGAGGCCACTCCTTGGAACTATTCTTTCTGCTTTGCGAAAACAAGAGGACTGTCTTAAATTCATTGTATCCCTGTTATTCCTTCCCGGCCCCCTTTCTTCTCCCTCCCTCTACCATCCACACAGCTGTAAATATGCCCACAGTCCCTGGGTAAGACAGGACATGGGCACCCTTGCATCAATGACTAGGGACCAGAAAAAGCAGTTTTCTGACAGAGCAAAGTGGCCATTTTCACAGACATTTCATAAGCACAGAAGCCAAACCCCAAGCTGCTGAAAAATCGGTCTCCTGTCCTTTCACATTCCTGCGGCAATAGAAGTTCATTTTCTCATCATATACTGTAAATTACAGGCTGAAAAGGTGGGTCACGTCTGACTTCAGCCTATAAATAGCTGATCTTCCTTTGCTTCCTCAGAGGAGCCATTCTCAACAGTGGCTTAGCTCAATGCATCCCCAGCAAAGGGACAAAAAGCAGGAACAGAAATCAAATCTCCCTCCAGTGAGCCCAGGGTCAGAACCCAGAGTTTTTCATGGCTCTGAACCAGAGAAGACCCTGCCCAGTACACACATATTTTTCTATGAGGCAACATCTAGGTAAACCCACTCTCCCTTCATCTCTCTTTCACACTCCTTCTTCAAATAACTCCCAGGTCTACACAGAATCTTGTAAAATAAAAAATCCGAGTTAAGCAAATAATTTAAAGACTCGTATTTAAACCTTTCCCAGGTCCATGAATTCACTGCCTCTTAAAATGAAAATGACTTTGCCACAGGCTCCCAAAGATGGTCATGGATGACGGCACTCTTCCACCCCACCAAAGAGGTGTTTTGCTTTGCATTTAAGAAGCTTCTCACAGGGCATATGGAACACAGTTTTTAACCAATCAACAATAGATATTTTTCACCAGCTGCATGCCTGACATGAAAGATGCAAAGTTGAATGAAAAACATGAGTTCTGTCCTCGAGGAGCACCGAGTCAAGTTGAATAGACACAACACACTCTATAAAACAACAAAGAAGGAAGAAAATTGGGATGAAGTGTTCAGTCTAGTGGAACAAATGGAAAGCATGACAGATGTGCACGGAGATCAGCCTGTGAGGACCAAAGGCTCCCTGGTGGATGTGGTGACAGAGCTCACACTCTGGAGACAGAGATAAAGGAAGCACCTAGAACCAGGAAAACAGCATGAGCAAAGGCAAGGAAGCAAAACAAAAATATGTTTGTGAAGATAGGTCACATGTAGAAAAATGCATCATGAGCACTGTTGGCTAAATTGTGTCCGCGCCCCTCTTAAATTCGTATGTTGAAATCCTACCACTAGTACCTCATAATATTGGCTGTATTTGGAAATAAGGTCTGTAAAAGTGGTGATTAAGGTCAAATGAAGTTACATGGATGGGCTAATCCAAGAGGACTGATTATTTATAACAAGAAAAAATTAGGGCCCATAGACTGGCACAGCCACAAGAGGACACACAAGGCATCCTCTACAAGCCAAGAAGAGAGGCCTCAGAAGGAACCAACTTTGCCAACCCTTGATCTTTGAATTCCAGTGAATTCTAAGAAACCCCAGGTTGGAGCAGTCTGTTATGGAGGCCCTAGCAAACTAATACAGTCAGGTTCTCTCAGAAAGAGCTCTCTGGAAGCAGCTGGAGGCTATTCCAAGAGTTCAGACACAAGTAAGAGACTCTAAGAATGGAGGTAAGAGAATTAGAACATAATACAGACCAGTCCTGGCCATTGACTGTGTGCGCAGATAAAAGAGTTACTGGAGTTTAGGATGTCTTTGAAACCTAAAGAAGGGGGACTCCAGGGAAACAGGCTGCCATCTCAATTCCCATGGTGACTTTCTCCACAGAAGCCTGGTGCCCTCACCTTCCCCTTCCCAACATTAGTGCCTATGCAGCAGGAGGCACCATTAGGTACAGAATGCACCCAGTGCTGACTCGAGCTTGGAGCATCCTAGGAGGAAAAAAACTCTAAATCATAACTTAGCACCTGCTCCAGCACTTCCCTGCCAGCTCTTTGTGGGAGCCAGGTGAGTAGTCAGAGGAGAAATCCCTCCTGGGAAACCAGTCATTAAGAGACTCTGGGAAGCAAAGTGTCTGCCTCATCATTCAGTCACCGATGATCCTGGACTCCTCAATCACTCAGTTCCTAGAACCTCGGCTGCCATCACTGACAACTTCAAAGCCCAGACATCACAGCTCGTGTGGAAAGAGGGGAGTCAGGAAATGTCTACTGTGACTTCTTGAAGGGAGGTGGCGCCTGGAGACATCCCTCACCTCCCAAGACATCTGACCGTGGACGAACAAGGGCACACGTGCACTCTGTGCAGACACGAACTGCCCTTCAGACATCAATGTAAATGATTATCCAAATGACCTTGTGGTGTGCAAAGTGTACCCCCATTGAGCACCACGATGCACCCACCAGAAGGGCTACAATGAAAAAGAGAATCTCGTGTGTTGATATGGACATGGGGCAGCTGAGAATCTCCCACCCTACTGGTTGTACTAACTGTCCAGCAGATCTACTAAAGCTAAATAGACATACGCATTATGACCCAGCCACTGCACTCCTAGGTAGGTGCCCAACAGAGATGTGTACGTATGTGCACCACAAAACACGTACCATAGCAGCACTGTGGTACTGGAACCTTCCTGTAAGTGGGAATTATTAGATAATTAAATGGAAATGAATAACTATAAGTACATACAATATGGAGGAAACTCACAAACAGGATGTTGAGAAAAAGACACTAAATGCAAAAGACCACCTCTCATCTGATTCTATTTGTGTGAAATTCACAAACAGGCACAACTCATTACCCTATGGAGTTAGAAATAAGATTTGTGGTTATCCTTGGGGTAGGGAGCAGTTTACCTTCTCCTGCTCTGAGGAGGCAAGAGGGAGGTTTCTCAGGTGCTGAAGACATTCTGGGTGTTGGTTTCCTGGGTGTGTTCACTCTGAAAATCTAATCAGCCATACACTTGTATTTGTGCACTAGTCTATGTGTATGTTGTATTTCAATAAAATTTTTTAAAAGTGAAAACCTCATATGGTAAGAAAATGACTCACTGTACTGATGGAGATAAGGCACAGAGGACACATCTTCCTAAGGCCAGATGGCCAGCACAGGTTGGAAGCAGGACTTGAACCCAAGCAGTCTGGCTCTTGAGTCTAGACATAACCACTATTCCATGCCTCTTCGTAGGAGAAGAGGGTGTTTTACACAAGTCCTGCGTTGATGTGTCTTGTGCAAACTCTGTAGAACCTTAAGCACAGTGCTTGGTACTTACAGGGTGTCCAGTCTAGTGTGGAGTAAGTGAAAAGGGTTTCCACAAGCCACAGCATGGCCATTCTGGAAGAGCCAGACCACAAGGACAGATGACTAAAGATAACTTTATATCATGATCATGAAAATTGGTAATGGTTCTTTAGACCTGGAAGCCATTCCTCACCCCATCCCAGTCTTAAAGACCTCCAAGAATGGACAACCTCGGGCCTGCATTTCCTCTGGGTTGAACACCTTTGTCAACAGTTGATGACGGACTTTCCTTGCAGGGGTTCTGGAAAACCTACTTCATCCTAGCATTTAGAAAGATATCGCTGGCCCTCAGGGGCCAACTCACAGGTCAAGAGGCTGCTTGGATGATTCAGAACCTAGAATATGAGATGTAAAACCTGTAGAAATCAAGTTGGACAATCTTTTCTCTAGAGAGGGGCTAGGGCCAGACTTCAGTCCATATGCTCACACACTCAGTCACTGAACAAGCAAGCAGCTTCCTGCCCCAGTATATAAAGGTAGAAAAGACACAGCTCCTGCCTGCCATAGGCTCCCAGTGGTAGAGATGAAACAAACATACAGAACAGTGAATCGAACCTCTCTAAGCCTCAGTTCCAACCTCATAGCATGGCTGTGGGAGTTAAAGAAAGCAGAAGAGACTGGTACATGGTAAGCGCTTTATCAGCAATTATTATTATTTGCAATACCATGCTGCAGAAGTATTTCTGGGTTTTGGTGAGGATTCAAAGGAGAAAATGCCAGTTGGATTGGTACAAGGTGATCAGGGAAAGCGTCACAGATGTGGCACAACAGCAGTCCACTTCTTGGGCGTCGTTTCAAGAGAAACCTTCTGCCTGAGGACTCCCGCGCTCCTCTCCCATACCTGTTCCAGGCTTCACATGTGCTCATTCTACACGAAACCAGGCCCAGGGTGTCCGGACACTCTGTGCAGACAGCCAAGGTTACAGCCTTGACATGAGGTTTTGCAGAGTGCTGGTGCCCCCTGACCTCACGACGCACCACCAACTTGCTCTCCTCATGTCTCCACACGGGACCTGTCCTGGCCACCCTTCACTCAGCTCATGGATTTCCTTTCCTCGTCGGATGACTGTGACTTGGGTTTCTGCTGAGAGGCTGATGACACTGCCCCCACCCCACGCCCCAGGAGCCCACCTCTGCCTCCCCTTGCTCCCTACCTGCCCCTTCCCAGGAGGTTCATCCTCATGCCCAGGGTCCCCGAGGTCTGGGGCTGGCTTCCTGGAAGCTTGCCCATGACCCCACAAGGCTTCACATGTGGACACTGCCCTGAGCCTAAGCAGAGCATCTGAGCAGCTCATCTCCCCACCGCTGTATCCCAGGGGAGAAAAAAGTAGTGCCTGTCATAAATGTGATAGAATTGTCAAAAGTACATCAAAACAGCCATATACATTGTGATCTCCAAGTCACAGCTCCATTTGTTCTATGACAGTGTAAAAATAACAAAATTTCCATCAAGATGGAAAATAAAAATGAAGAAATCACTTCACCAGGACATGAAAACAATGCTGAAACTTCAAGTCCCTCTTGTCCTCCCAGCAATCTCTCAGTGATGGCCTTGGTCACACTTCTCCCCCTCCCTTGGTCCCTCCTCCTCGGCTCAGCCCATTCTTCCTCCTCTACCTGGCCCTCTTCCCTACACCCAATACAGATAGCAAGCAAGAGTCCTCAAGCATCTGGATCTGAGGACAGTGCCCCAGAGTCGCCCCCGGCTCAGCTCTGCCAGTGCAAACTCACAAGACACCAACCCAAGAAGATACCCAGACCCTCCAACCATAGGACTGTCATATTTAGGGTGGCCTCAATGAAGACTAGGGGTGGGAATACTCTTCCAGAAGCCACCAAGAGGAAATTCCCTAGAACTGGGCACTCCGTTCTTGGCACTTGTATCTGACACAGTACTGATCATCCCGGGTTGTGTGCTTTGCAATTAAGCCCCACACTATACAAAGGTGAGAGACCATGACCCTTCACCACTCCATCCCTATATGCAGCCCCCCAATGTCTGGCCCAGAAGAGAAAGGAGCTCAAGAAATATTTATAAATAAATAAAGGCTGGCATGAGTGCAATAGTAAATGATCCCCAGATCACAGGGAAGAGGTGATTATAATACTGTTTTTAACTAATACTTACTTGTATCAAAAGAATAAAGACATGATTTGAATAAAACTCACATAGAACTAACACTTGAAAGGGAGACAGTAATCTCCTTCTTCATCTCCACCAGTCCTGATCTCAAGAGACCAGACCCCCATCTTTTTACCTGTTTTTTTCCTGATATGTACCTTCATCTACCTTGATTTACCACTCTGTTAAAGGGAAGGGAAAAGACGCCATGTGACATACAGCAAATTCTACCAGGAGAGTCCCAGCAGAGTCGCCTGAAGTTCTGCAGCCAGACTCCGCCACGTGCAACAAGGAAGTACACGCCACTCAAAGAGTAGCTTCTGGAGTGACCCTGGGCCCTAGCAGAGACAGGAAATCCGCTCCTGTGGCCTCTGCAAGGCTATGTGGGCAGAATCATCCACCATGAACTGGTCCTAAGGCCATGTAGTCTCACAGCGACTCCCAGGAAGATCTAAGTGGTCCACCTGGGAAGGGCACAAACAGATCCCAGGCACAGCTGCAGGAGCAGATGGCTCAAGAAACTGTTACCCACCACTATGGCACAGGCACCTCTCCTTCAGCCCCCATCTACAGCCGCAGGAAGGGACCCTTAGACCCTTCAGACCGAAGCAGGAAAAGACTGAGCTCCATTTACAGATGGGCCAGCTGCTTGTGTGGGTACCACCCAAAAATGGATGGCTTCACTCAGGGTCTTCCTCACCCAGAACCCACCCAGCCCCCCTCCCCCCGTCTCTCAGGCTCCATGCATGTTTAGAGGGTAGAAAAGTAGGGAAATATCTTTTTCAAGTGTGGCAAGATACATACAACAGAACACTTACCATTTTAACCATTTTCGAGTGTATATCTCAGAGGGATTGTGAACATTCACACTGTTGTGGAATGACCACCACCATCCAGCTCCAGAATTTTTTCATCTTTCCCAACTGAAAGCCTATACCTGACTAACACTAACTCTCCATTCCCCCCTCCCCCCACCCCTGGCACCCAACACGCTGCTTTCTGTCTGTATGGATTTGACTATTCTAAGTACCTCATATAAGTGGTATCACATAGTATTTGTCTTTTTATGACTGGCTTATTTCACTTAGCATAATGTCTTCACAGTTCATCCATGCTATACCCTGTGTCAGAATATACCTCCTTTTTAAGGCTGCAGAATATTGCATTATAAGTATGCACCCCATTTTGTTTATCCCTTCAACTTCAATGGATATGTAGGTCACTTCCTCCTTTTAGCCACTGTGGATAATACTACTATGAACCTGAGTATACAAATATCTGCTCGAGTCCCTCTTTTCATTTCTTTGGGGCATATACCCAGAAGTAGAATTGCTGTATCATATGGTAATTCTACTTTTAATTTTTTGAGGAACTTACATACCATTTTCTATAGAGGCTACACCATTTTACATTGTTGCCAGCAGTAGATAAAGATTCTAATATCTCCACATCCTCACCAACTCTTGTTGTTTTTGTATATATATAACAGCCATCCCAATGTGTGTGACATGATATCTCACTGTGGTTTTGATTTTCATTTCCCTAATGATTTCCCTAGTGATGTGGAGAATCTTTTCATGTGTTTATTGGCTAAATAACCTTTTAGTTACCAGAAGGACTAAGGTTCACCAAGTAATGACCAAATGGCCCCATTCTACTTGAGAGTACTCTGCAAGCAGCCACAATGAACTCACCTTGGAAAATAAACAGGAATGTATTTAAGGGAAGTAGAAGCAATCTTAACCCCACACATGCTACAGGCAAACCAAGCCCAGCAAACCACTGGAACCTATCTCTACATTCTCATGGCCGTGAGACCACCACTTGGCAGGCTCAAAATGGTGTCAGTGGGTGAAAGACCAATTTCTCACAATGGGAAAGACTAAAACCGGGGTCAGAGGAGAGGCATGAGCAAGGGTGTACATGCCACAGACTCTCGTGTCTCCTTCCCACTCCAGTCAAAAGCAGCCCTCTACCTTTCTCCCAGAAGCTTGGCACAAAGCAGGAATTTTCTCATTCCATCACATCCAACATGCAATCACTCCTATGGCCAGTCCCTCTGTATGGTCCATTTATGACATGGACCATCCTCCCTTCCCATCCCCTCAGGCTTGTTCCCTTTCCCCACATCGTATTTAGAGGAATACCATTATGATTCTAAAGCAGAAACTGGCTCAGTGCTCACTAATCTCATTTCCCCTTCCTAGACCCATGGGAATCCTACATTTTCCAGACTTCCTTGCAGTTACATTGGGGTCAGGTGATATGGGCTGTTGGCAGAAATTAAATATAAGATTTTCAGTCTTGGCCATAAAACTCCCAAACAATTGCACATGCCTTCTCCTTTTCCTCCACCAACTGGGAAGGCCACGTACTGAAAATGTCACCAAGAGGTCCAGCACCTGAGTCACTGCTTGAGACAGGGCTGCCAGAAAAGTCTCTCAACACACATCAGACAGTGATGTGAGATGTGTTTCTGGGTCAGCTCACTGAGAGCTGAGGGTAGTGCTAACTAGCACAGCAAAGCACAGCCCATCCTGACCAACACAGGTCTCCCCAACTGACCTGGGTAACATGAGTCACTGACAACATGAGTCAGCACACTTTGGACATTGGCTGGTTCAACTAAGTGGGATTCCAAGAGCATACTAAGTTCTACCATAAAACGAGACTTCGCTAAACATCTTCCTAGCCTAACTATAAAATGTGAACACGGAAAGTTGAACTCATTGAAACAAGACAGTAAACTGATGGCTGCCAGGTATTGGGGGGAGGGGAGAAAGGGATGATGTTGGTCAAAGGGTACAAACTTTCAGTTATGAGATGACTGAGTTCTGGGGATCTAACGTCCAGTCTGGGGACTACAGTTAACAATATCGTATTGTACATTTGACATTTGCTAAGAGATCTTACGTTTTCTCACCACACATATACATACATAAACACACACACACATCCATACACACAGTAACTAAGCAAGGTAATGGGTATGTTAATTAGCTTAATTGCGGTAATCACTTCACAACGATATCAAAACATTATGTCACAAACCTCCAGTATATACAATTTACCAAAAAGGGGACCACAACAACGACAGAGGATAAACGTTTTATGTTCAGTTGCAATTTTATCCATTGACCTGGACATGCTCAGTTATTTACCTAGAAAACTATTCTAATACGACTGTGTACTACAGGACATAGAAAATGTGCACCACCTGATCTCACTACACCAGTGGTGGCTGCAACCTGTGCCCTTACGAATGTGTCTCTCCAGCTGATGTTAAAATCAAACCATCCCCATGGAAATTCAGCCAGAACTGAGTCTGTCTCCATTCATTTTCAAAATGCAACAGTTAACTATAGTGTGAATTTGTGAATTAACGGCACACTTTGTAAGCACAAAGGATCAATTGAAAAATTACCCATAATTTGTGACTAATAATCAAATGAAACGCATCACAAAAATGCTGAGAGCATCCGAAAGACCAGAAGGAGCCCAGAAACTTGGGTTCAGACAGAGTGTGGTCTGGAGGGGCCAGAGAAGATGGTGACTCAGAGCGGGCGGACTTGGCAGAAGAAGTAGTGTGCCACAGTAACAAAACATATCAGGGACGCGCTGTCCCCCTAGTGGCGGAGCGGCAGGTGGTAAAGCTACGGAGCCCAGAGGCTGGAAAGATGGAAACACCCAGTGTGCAATGGCCAATCACTCAGGACTATCGCTGCCACCACTTGGAAGGCTGACCAAGTGCCTACTAAGCTTGGGGCATAAAGGAAAGGGCTGGAAAGAGCTACAGTGTTACCGTGCGTTGCCTGCTCCTTCCTGCATTAAACAAGGGATAACAAAAAGGTCTGAGCTGAGGAAAAACAGTAGCCGGTTTGCAAACACAAAATGAAAAGGAATAGAAAGAACCCAGAAACCAGGGCCCACCTGCTACACCCCAAATAGTAAGAGATAAGACAGAAGCAAGATTTAGGTCACTCAAGCACCTTAGGGTGTCTCAGGAAGGAGAGCTCAGTCTTGTGGCAGAGTACATTAAGGACGTCACCATCCCACCCACACCTATTGTCTCGGATGGTCTCAAGGTAGCTGCTGTCATGCTGGGAGACAGAAGCATGAAGAAAAATAAGCAAATTATTAAGGCTGGCTTAACAATTATCTCTAGCAAAGAACTTTGGGTGAAGTTACAGGCATATGAAACCGTAAATAAGCAAGAAGATGGGAAGTCTAAGTTTTTGACAAAATGACATAACCGAGAAAACTATAATCCTGGCCTTAAGAAAAAGCTTGTGATTAATAAGGAATCCTCAAGCCCCCCTCAACTTACACCAGGAAGAAGCAAGCAAGGAGGGAACACTCCCCAGTGCCCACATCAGTTGTGTTCAGACAAAGGGTGATGGGCAAGGAGAAATCTTCCAGAGAATGGAGCGGGGCCATGGGAAGAATGGACAAGAGAGTCCCTCCCTGAGAGCAGAACTGGGGCTCCTCAAGGGACTCCCCACAGCTGGCCAGGCCTTTCCACAATCGACCAACGTCTGCTGTCTTCCACTCCTCCCTCTTGTGAACCTTAGCATTCGCTGTGCGTATGCTGCCTCTGCTCACCACTTAACATGGCGTGGGGAGGAGGAGGGGGGAAGATCACTTGTCTTTTGGTTCACTGCTTTACTAGGTCACAATGAGCCACATGCAGGCTTAATTGTTCAGATCCCAGGAATTTGGGCTGGCTGCATAGGGAGGAGAAGTGAGGATGGTTGGAGTATGAGAAGGGTGTGCACAGACTTCAGGCATCCAGGGGACAGACTGTGGCAGCAAAAACTAGCTGTCCACCACATCATGCTGCCCCTTCTACTGTATGGAGCTGTCACTGGGAGGCAGCTGCACTTCCCAGCTCTTCTCTTGCATTTAAATATGTCCCCACTCTTTCCAAAGGGACATGCATGGATGAGAGGTATTACCACTTTCAGGATGGGGTTTTTCAGAAGTGGGTATTTCCATCTCCACCCCTCCTATTCCCCTTCTGCCAGCTGGAAGCAGAAGACCCTAAGGTCTCAGGCAACAGTACAACCTAAAGACAGAAAATGTCTGACTCCCTGAACCAGCATTTGGAGAACCATCATCTGCCAACTCAGAGCACCCAAAGTAGACTGCAACTTGAGAGAGAAATAAACTTTCACTGTTACTAAGCCTCTATTGTGTTGAACCATTGCAGTTTGGGACAGTATACGTCAAGAGCTAAGTTATACTCACTCATGCGTTAATACACTGTTTGAAGCAGCATTCTCTAATTTTCATGTTTACAGCACACTTTCAAATGTCAGAATGTTTGCCAGTGCACTTGAAGGGACTACATTCCCCGCAAGTTGTCACACTACTCATTTCGGCATTGTGTCACTGCAAGACTAGATCAATTTACTTGCTCCTTTACACATAAAGGAGGCAAAGTACTTGCATTTCGCAGTAAACATGTGATCACTCTACGACACAGCTGTGTTGTGATGCTATCACTCTGGCAACATATCCTACCATCTCTACACTGTGTCACGACACAACGTTCTGTTCCTGTCCCACCACCGTGGGTTGTTGCTACAAGTTAATTTTATGCCTTATTCACTATGCTGCCTGCTTACCTGTAAGGGTTCACAATTTTCTCTCTAGTGTACCAAAGCACACTGATTAAGAACCACTGGTTCAAAGGTACTGGAAATACCCAAGCACAAAATACTCAAGCCCAAGTATCCCCCATAAGTTTCTCCAAGCTCAGGGAGAAAGGTCTCAATGAGTAATTTTATCTAGAGCACCGATAGCTTTCTCTTGCACACAGAGGTATTTCTGTGAAGGTCAACTTTGTACCGCTCAAGGTCAACAGGGGCTGCAATCTTGTTTCTATTTCAAAGTGTTGAATGTCCCTGGGGTGAGGGAGGGAGAATTCACTGCTATGCTCACAGCTGATATGAAATGGACAGTAGCCTGGTGGTATAAGTACAAAATCAACAAACATCTAAAGATGAGTAAAAATCGCTAAATGTATAAATAATTACTATACACAGTAAAGTAAAATCAAACCATCCACACAACTCACTATCCAGCTTAAGATGACTTCAGTTTTCTAGGACATTGATACTCAGAAGGTAAAAGTTGTTCAAACTGGAAACTTTCTGAAAAACTCCACACTGGAATAGAAAGCAGCAATGGCAATATATACCCTCTCCTCAAATTCCTCACCTTGGCCTGCTCACCAATCCTAACCTACTGAATCATGATTCTTACCTAGTCCTAACCGAGCTTCTGTGTTGAAAGATACACCTTAAGCTGGACTTGAAATTTTCATTAAATATTCCAACTCTGCTCTTCCCCCAGCAAGATGCAACGAGGCTCTGTGCAGCTGGTACTCTCTTGTCATGGTAAGGAATAAACTCAGCTTTGCGTATCTACAGGTTGTGCTGGCGATATTTTGGAATCCAACAATTGGCAACCCATACATATGCCCATTGTGTTCATTTACTATAACTAATTCACTGGTATCTCTGGGCAGGTGTCTTAACCTCTCTGTTCATTCATAATAAATACAGAGGTGCTAAATAAACACATCGCCCTTGTTATTCCAGACAAGGCTAAGCATGATCTACTGTGGCCTGAAGCAAAAAAAAAAAAAAAGTAATAATCATAAGCCATCAACAACACTGGCATTTGTATCAAAGATGAATCACTAAACCTTTTGAGGACTCTTGTAAACATCATTACACCCACAGCAATTAGGAAACAAAAGTCATTTAAACAGAGAAAGAGTCAAACTTGGGAAGAGGTTTGGAAAAAAGGAAATAAAAAATTAAGAATTATATTAGGATGAGAACTCTGGAATATTAGAGTTAGAGTGGAAGAATTTTTTCAACAGCTTTATAAACTGCAATCATTTTTCTTCCCCATGGCCAACATACTGAAGCTAATGGTAAAAGCATTAATTTATCATGAGATTTTAAAGATCTCTCTTGTCAGTAATGAAATAAACACGTGATAGGGCTGCCAGACAGTTATTGTTTATAGGAAGGTTATTATAATAATTAAGATTAATAGCAATTACTTGTTGTGTTTGTGGATTTTTTTTCCTTGGGAAATAACTGTAGCCATATTAAATAACTAATTAACATATCTCCATGTCAGGCTATGCTTGCCTGGATTCACAAGGCCCCCGTTATTCTCCAGCGTGCCACAAGTAAATAAATAAATAAGCACTGTACAAAAACCAGCTCCCATTTTGAAAGGAAACCTCAAAACTGAACCAGTCCCTGGATTGTTGTCAGGGCCTGAAACAGAATCCAGGCTTTCTTCTGGTCGTCAGCCTTTAAGACTTGTTGAGCTCACTGATGGCTGACACAATGTAGATTCTGGACCTCAGTGACTTTTTGTGTGTTTCTCCATATGTATATAAGTAAATATACATCTGGAGTGTTATACATTTTATATAATAACTTGAGTAATTTTATCTCCATGCAAATGGGATTTTTTATTCAGTCACAGCACTATAAGAAACCTTAAAAGTGTTAAGTATTAAAGCCTGAAAGCTATTTTTATTGAATGTTTTCCAGAGCAGCATGAAAATGGAGAGGGATGCTTCCTCAGATTAGAACCTTTTATTCTTTAAGGGGCCTTGGCATTGACACCCCTCAGTGCTGAGGGGGAAGGAGAGGTCCTGACATCACCATCCTTACCTGGAGAATGCAGTCGCTCCCTCCAGGAAGCGCTTGAGACCACACCACTGGTGTCTTTATGAGGGACTCAAGGAGGAGTGCAAGGTCACATGTGAGACAGCAGCCTGCCTGATGCCTGTTGTTGAACAGAAACAAAACATACTGGTAAATGAAAGAAGATCTGGCAGACATGGGAAAAGGAAGCACCTGCTACCTCCCAAATGAAGCCCTCCTCACGACTGCAGCCCCTAAGCTGCCTCTGGATTGGAGGCCAGAAAATCAGACTCTGGCCAAGGGCTGGGCCGTGCCTGAAGGACAGAAACAAACTGGATGGTGAAGACACATGGCTGTTGGCTGTCATTCAGGATGGCACTGTCCCTCCCCACCTGGCCATTAAACTTGTCCCCAGGCACCTTTTCTAGATTCCCTGCTTCCTACACACCAACACACACATGTGCATGCTCGCACACCAGTACACACACGCAGCCATCAGCTACAAAAGTGTACAGACTTCCATTTCTCCCTGCACCACCACTTGTAAACTGGTCGATTATATTCACCCACAATAAGTGTGTGTTTTTGTAGATAGAAGGAGGGGAAGGAGGAAAGATGAGAAGAAAACAAAAGGTATTTATTGAGCCAGCTCTGAAAGTGGCTCAGTGCTTGGACTCTGGGCTCAAATAAGATGACAAAGCCATAGCTCCTGATCTTCAAGAAGCCACATTGATTCAGCTGTAAGGGAATCACCTTTTCAGTAAAACAACACCTAGCCTTCTGTAAGTTCTGCTCTGAGAAGGGATCTTGGAGGGGGCTGGTGAAGAGACCCAGGCCATGTGCCAACTGTGCCTGCCTCGGGGATGCCTCACCCTGCACCCCTCCCCACCCCACCCCCGCAGCCCCAGGGTTTCTGATGTTACCAAAGCAGCAGACACTCCCCATGGCCTCCCTAAGTTCAGCTGAAATGACTTCTTCACCAAGTCTCTCCTGCATGCTGAGAGAACAAAGTGGGTAAACACAGAAGGAGAGTTTGGAAGTTTAAGGCCACCCAGGAATCCCAGCCACCCCAGTCAACTCCCTCCCAGGGAAAAAAAAACTGTCACTCTGAGAGCCACCTAGGGGTCTCATTTGCTTTGAGGGTCTTGCCTCATAGAATCATGATGGGCAAGAGGTATGATGCCCATTTTTGGTGAGACCCACTTCTTATATTCAGGGCACAGCCTGGTTCCCTGAAGGGCCACAATGTCACAGCGCCTTAACCCATACCCACCCTGGAGAAATGAGAGGCATCACCCCCACAGCTGAAACACAAGAAGTGAAAGGTCATGATCACAGAAGGGAGCAGTTGACATAGGAACCTGTTTGGAGCTGCAGAAGGATTTCTACAGGCAGAGATAAAAGGGAAGGATGGCATGTAAGGGCCATAGAAAGATTATGAACACAGGAATGGTGGGGATGCGGATGTTAACAAGTATTGGGATCCATGAAAAAGGGGGAAGTGCAAGCATGTTGGACAAAACACGAGCGGAGCGGGGACGGGCCATCCTCTGAAGCCAGCGGAAGTCTGGCTAGAACTAAGTTCTGGGCCTTCCACGGTAGTTCCCAGGTGCCCATCCCACACCCCTGGTCATTGTGGCTGTGACAGCAGCTAGGGTTGCCAAAGAGAGACAGCAGACTGAGAAGACTAGTAACCACAGGACAGAACCCGAGAACACTAAGGGGCAGGCTGAGCGGGTGAAGAAGGAGTCCGAGTGGCAGAGGTGGGAAGGGACACAGCAGTGGAGGAGCTCAGGGACTAGCGAGGCAGAAAGCTTAGGAGGTTCAGGGCAAGAACCTCACCTGGACATGGCTGGATCCGGAGCCCCTCCCCCCTAAGTGTCCTCCAATCGCCTGTCGCGTTAATCCTGGGAAAGTGCAGCTGCGACCATGACATCTGCTTGCTCAGAGTGCCTCAAAAGACTCCCCACTTAGCTGGTTCTTGCAAAACGCTCCACCCTCATCCTGTAATTGCTCCTCTTAACCTTAAAAGATAAGCCACCAATTATTCCACCAGCAAAAAAGAAATACGGGCTTATCGGGGAATAGCAGCGAATCACAACTCAAGATAAGGGAAACACAACAGAAACCTCCGCAGAAGGTGCCCACCAAAGCGCAGGAGCCCTCTTTTAGAGCTGCGCAGCGGTGGGCGGGGTCTTATAAACAAGAAGCCTACTGGAATAAACTGGGAGTTCAAAGTGTAGTGGCTTTTCATTGGCTGAGTTGTGCCAGTCTCCCATTGGCTCGGCTGTCGTTTGGGGGAGGAGGAAGCCTTGTCTTTCGACATCTGTGATAGTATAGTAGTAGCTAAAGCTGTAGGACTTACTGCATTGAATGAGGGGCATGGGCAATGAATCTTGGAACACTGAAAAAATAAAATAAATTTAAAGTAAAAAATAATAAAGAAAGAAAGAAAGAAAGAAAGAAAGAAAGAAAGAAAGAAAGAAAGAAAGAAAGAAAGAAAGAAAGAAAGAAGGACTTTCGAGATCCGTTTCTTGCTCTTAGATTTGCAATTGAGGTAGACCTGCAGGGTGTGAGAACTCTCCTGTTCAACCTCCAGACTCGGCTTCAATGAGGATTCCCTCTACTCATTTTCCCACTCCCATACAGAAACCCTGTTCTGTCGAAATCACGTCCTCACCATGGCCCCTACTTTCTTCTCATCTGTATTTTTGTCATGCTGTTCCACCTTCTAGAATGCCTTTCCTGCCTTGACTCTCTTGCCTGACAGAGAAGTTAGTGAACATGCTCCCTAAGTCTAGTTCATAACCCCCATTAATAAGTCATCCAAAGGTTAACATGTGTCCCTTAAACCCTGCAGCGGACAGACATAGCCAGACACACCAGTCTTCTCTCCAGTCATCGTAGAGAGACATTGACCAGCTGAGTGACAATACCCAGGACATGCAATAGCACGCTCTCCTGGGCATCTAGAAGTGTGTGTGTATATGTGTGTGAGTGTGTGAGTGTGTGTGTGAGAGAGAGAGAGAGAGCGAGCAAGCAGCACTCATGCCCTAAAACTTTGAGAACCTGTGTGTTCAACTAAAGCCCCAGGATAGTGTCCCCCAGCAGCTAAAAAAAAAAAAAAAAAAAAAAAAAAAAAAAATCCCATTGGTTTCTCTCTGGGTCTTCATTGCTCTCCAGGGAGGAGAAAGCTACTTTGTGTAGACTGGCTCATTGGGCTCTCTCCTGGGGAAATCCGAGCACTCCTCTAGAGCTCTTGGAGATCTCCCAAGGTGAGACCCAGTATCAGAATTAATAAAAAGCAAGTATGATTGTGTTGCTCCCGGCTCTGACACAGGCTGGGAATCCTTATCAAACAAACACCAGCCTGTGAGGAGAGGTCACTGTGGATATTCCAGCGCTAACATTCAAACGTTAATAACTTTACCGCGTAGATTAATTTTAAATGTCAGACCACGTTGCTGTGTAAAGCTAAAGCGCTTGGGAAAAACGTACGTTCTCAGGCTTCCTGACAGCACCGACACATGCAGTGTTTGATCACGAGCGGGGTGGGCAGGATCAGAGGAGAAGAGGGTGTTTTCTTTAACAGTCGCTGCCCCTGCAAATGCAAACATGACAAATAAACCGCATCTGAGCGAGCCGACCGCGGAGTTTCTCAAGCGGGAAAATGGCCGAACCGACAGTAATGAGATTTCACACAGAACCACAAGGCAGTGTGAGGGCCGAGACCTCGCCCAGGATACCGGGTTCCAAGCCCAGACAAATGTATGCAACTTGGTTAAGAGCCCCTGGAAAATAGCATTTGTAGTAAAGATGGAAGTAATGCATGGCTGTGGGCCCCGCACTGGGGCAGGAGGCAGAGCTGGGTCCGCCGCTGAGGGAAGCTTGCTCTGCCGGGCAAGGAAAATCCCAGGGGCAGCCCCAGCCCAGGAAAAGGTTTGAAAGGAAAAGAGAGGGGAGGCAGAGGCTGCAGGAGGAGCACGGAGGAAGGAACAGATGCTGCACACAAAACCCACCCAGGGCTGCCAGGCTTGCAATTAAAAATTCCATATTTTGGACTGAAATTCTCATATTTTAAGAGAACTTGGGCAAAATCCTCCTCCCATCAATATTAGCAATGCAAAACCGGCAGTCAAGACAGACCCAAATTATCATCCATTTTGCAAAAAGGATGAAAATTGTATAGCGCGGAGTCCAAAATTCTTCAGCGAAAACAATCATTAGAGCGCACCTGGCAGCCCTTGGTCCCGCCCCCACCTCTGGGCTCCAGGGGACACAGGACAAGTGCCCACCCTCTCCCAACAGGGCCACAGGCTGCAGATCTGGGACTGTCACAGCCGCCCCCAGGCACCAGGGGCTCTCGGATTCTCTTTCAGTTTGAAAGGGCACCCTTATTTGGATAAATGTGCATACTGATTTTGGAGGCATTAATACTACAGCGGGTTACAGCAAAAGGGCAAAAGCAAGCGCATACCAGGAATGCCAGCACAAACACTGTCCGAGGCCTGATGCACCTGGATTGGGTTTCTGATGTTTAACCTAACAAACAGGGTGGGAGAGAGTAAAAAGAGGGCCCTGATGAAAAACTGTAGGCTCCCAGAATCCAAAGTAAAGTGAGATCCTCACTGGGCAAGGTCTGGCATAGGGCTGAGAACACATGGCAGGCAATAATAGGTCTCTGACTAAAATCTTTGAGGTTCTACCTCCAAAATGAATGGCACCTCCCTGCCTTCTTCTCCATTGCCTCCAGAGTGATGGTCCACAAACACCAATGCATCGAGGTATGCAAGCCCCATTATGTCAAGTGGCCACCACTGCTAACAGCAGCAACTCTTGGCTCCAGCCAGGCTCTCTGGGGGATGATCGAAGGCAGCAGCCACTGCTGGGCAGGCTAGAACGCAGAGGTAGGGAGGCAAGAAGCATAATGAAAGACAACTGGCCTCACCAAAAAATAAGTATGTTTTGGAGCGCTTGGGTGGCTCAGTCAGTTAAGCATCTGCTTTCAGCTCAGGTCATGAACCCAAGGTCCTGGAAACGAGCTTCACGTAGGACTCTGCTCAACGAGGAGCCTGCTTCTCCCTCTCCCTTTTGCCTACTGCTCCTCCTGCTTGTGCTCTCTCTTTCTCTCTCTATCAAATAAATCTTAAATAAATAAATAAATAAATAAATATGTTTCCACATGTGATTTATTTATACGTAGGTTTATTACATGCATATTTATTAAAGGTCTGTAAATGCAAATATAATATAAATGTAAATGGATTCCGAATTCCAGCAGCACTTTGCAAGGGCTAGCCGGAGTCCTAATTATAGGACCCAGGATGGGATGGATCTTGGCAATGTTCATGGACCTCAAGTAGAAGCAGCAGCTGAAGGGTTGGCAGCATGTGCTGTGGCTTTTACCAGGTTAGCAGGGCTCTCCAAGAGCAGCTAAAGAGGCAGGAGAGTGAAGGGCTTCAGAGGGTGGTTCTAAACTCATACATCTTAGGTTCAAATCCTGTGTATGGTTTCCCAGCAGTAAGAACTCAAGCAAGTCATATAATGTCTCTGCCCCTCAGTGTCCTCTTTTTGGTATAAGAGTAGGTACTTCATAGGTTCATAGGGAAAGTTCAATGAGATAATTCACATAATGCATTTAGCCCACTGCCCCATGACTCCATAAATGTTCCTTAATGTTTTTAGAACTAGGAGACTAAGACCAATGAGGAGGAAAATCTCACCCAAGGTCATGTGGTGAGCTGGCGACAAAGCTAAGAGCCACAACTCTGGTCCCCAGATTCCCATCCTGGCTCCTTCCCCCCACCAGTCTCCTTTCCCTTGCTACAGTCTGCAGCAGAAACATTACATCAGGAGCCAGAAGATAATAAACCTAATTGGGCCATTAGGACCAGTCACTTCCCTCTACATCGAGCCTTTGGGGATGTTATGGGTGATCAATATAATAAATAATGTTGCATAGTCTGGGGCAGCTCTCAAGGGAGCATCTTGGAAACCAAGAAGAGTAGATTGAGATCATAACAAGAGATTCAGAAACAAAGCAAGATCTCTGAGCACTACTGTGTCCTCCATTGCCTACCTCTCCATGCTCTGTGCCAGAGATGGGGGAGGGGGGATGGAATACCAAAGGTGACCCAAGTGCTTCAGATTTTGTAGTTTGGGCTTTTGTCATCCAAGGTGTATCTCCCACGCATGTACAGGCAGGTTCACAGACAAAGTTCACAGGTCATAACAGTAAGGCTTTGGTGATCGAAGCCACGAGCAAAGTCTTCCTTCTTTCTAAGCATAACCTTAAAGGCCTGAGGAAATATCCTGGTGCCCAGCCACACCTTCAGTGGCAGCCCTCCATCTCAAGGACATTCACTGGCTCACCAAAATTCAGAATCATGCAGACACATCTGTCCTGGGTAAATGTTTTCCTGGTTCTATAGAATAACTTTGGATTCAAAGGGCATCATCTGGACTTCCAGAACTAGTTTGGAGGGAGAAAAATGTCGTCTGGGAATCCCTAGAAAATCATTAGGAGCTAACCAACATACCAGAAAATCAGAAATCTCCACATGTTGCCCTGGATTTCACTGCACGTCATGTCCATGACCTAAGGGCACTTAATGAAGATTCCAAGAAGCTGGGGTCACAGATCCACAAGTAACCCCAGTGAACAGGCAGTCCAGGTATTACTGGAGGTAAAATGGTTGAACTGAATCTCTTTGAGTGTTTCATCCTAATGAAGATATTCAGTGGTGTGCACAAGAATTGATACCAGGACCATATCTGATGGAAGAGGAATATATTGTAAGCTTGAACGTCAGTCAGAATGGAGTCTTTCATCCAGTGAACACGGAGACTTCAGGTGGGAGGCATTGCAATATCGAGCCAACAGGCAGAGAAGCCACCACCTGGTACCAAAGAGGGCAGGTCGCAGCCATGTGCAGAGGGGACTCAGGGGATGCTCAGCTCCCTAGCAATGTAACAAAAGGATGTCATTCATAAAGGACCTCTGAGCAAGTGCAGAAGGAGAAACAGAGAATTTTCTCCAGGTCAGAACTCTGAAATCCAGAGCTGATCAGATGAGAACAACACAAAACACCCAGGAGGAAGGAAGAATCTAAACTAGACCAGAGCAGAGATTATTACCTAAGAGAGAAGGAATTAGAAAAATTAGTAACCAAACCCAATATGTCATCACTTCTTGGATTGATCGTGCTTGCACTTCCTCTCCAGTTACCATTTTTCTGGATCTTTTCATTTACCCTCTTCTTGACTCTTCTCTATTAACATCTTCATTGAAAGAACTCTGCCACATACTGCTGTTGCCAAACAGGTGGCTTGGGTGAGCCCTGACATCACTTCAGGACACTGTCCCCAGATGGGGCAAAGCCAAGGACAGGGACTCCTGAGAGAAAGCCACTTGCCACGTGAGTGTGATGGCTCTCCGTCTGAGAACCCTCCACTACCCACTCACCAGAGCCTGCTCACACAATCAAGAGGGATGATACCCACTGAGAGGACTGAAGTCCTCTTCCACATCTTACCTTGGCCCCTGCCCCTCCACAGGGCACCTACTACCCATGACCACGTGTCTCTGAAATCTTCAGGCCATACTTACTAGAGTAAACATGCTGGCCTCCCAGCGAAGGGATGAACCCAGGGAACCAGGAACAAAAGGCAGATGTTTGAAGTGCTGGGGTTCCTTTATTATTTCCCAGAAGCTAAGAAGACTCATCCCTCTCAATATACCATGTCCCAAAAGCATCAGGCAGAGAAGGTCCAGGGCATTTGGTTTCTGTGACTGTGGGTTTTTATTTGGTTCATGCTATTATGCCATGACTGGGGAAGCTGTCAGTGCACCCCATCCACCCCCCAATCTGTGCCCTGGTCTATACTTTTCCGCTTCACATCTCTGGGTCTGAGCCATAACTGTCCAAGACTGACTAAATCTGTGATCCTTCCCCTGGTTTTCCAGGTCCAGAGCTGTGTCTGTGCTTAATTATTGCCTATTCCTAAAATGATGATTGTTTGATTCCTGAGCTCGTTTCTGATTGTTAACTGTCTTGGTCAATGTCTCCTGCCACTGTGATTATACATGTCTTGGGGAGTGATATTCAGAATATTTAACTACAGATCCAGAAGCAGCCAGTGAGTGAACAGGTGCCCACCATGAACAGCGGGCAAGGCTGTCCCAGGGCATCCCAGCTGGTTCGTCCGTAGTTCATGAAGCAGTCTCAGTTCGGTGACATAAAACCCCGAAAGTGTTGTATTTTTTTCCATTGCTGCCTTCAACTATGCTCTCTGAGAATCCTTCCCTGTCATTTAAAAACATGGGGCGCCTGGGTGGCTCAGTTGGTTAAGCGACTGCCTTCGGCTCAGGTCATGATCCCGGAGACCCAGGATCGAGTCCCACATCGGACTCCCTGCTCAGCGGAAAGCCTGCTTCTCCCTCTCTCACTCCCCCTGCTTGTGTTCCCGCTCTGGCTGTTTTTCTTTCCGTCAAATAAATAAAATCTATAAAAAAAAATAAAAAATAATATAAAATAAATAAAAACATCTCAAACGGATCTCGCTGGTCTCTGGTCACTCTCAGTTATTGGAGGTCTTGTCCCGCCCATAGGATGTACCTGATTTCAACCCAGAGCAG
Source organism: Spilogale gracilis (assembly GCA_004023965.1). Taxonomy (NCBI): domain Eukaryota; kingdom Metazoa; phylum Chordata; class Mammalia; order Carnivora; family Mephitidae; genus Spilogale; species Spilogale gracilis. The sequence goes on along the minus strand of PITA01000076.1, from coordinate 6,093 downwards.
GCAGGCTGCCTGGGTGGGAAGAGAGGGCATTGGCCCATTTTCCTCCTCCTCTCTGCTCTCTTCTGGAAACAGAAGCCAGTGTGGAGGATGGGAGAGATGTCAGGTGTCCTCTGCCTGTGGCAGTGGGGAAGTGTCCCTGCTCTTACCCCAGCTCCATCTGTCTTCATTGGCTACTGGCTGTGGCTTTAACGTGTGTTGGGTGGATGGTGCCTGTGGCTTCCCCGGAGCCAGCGCCACCAGGGCTTCCTCCATCACTGGCCACAGCTCCCGTTGGCCCCGTCAGCAGACCACAGCCCAACTCCTACTCAGGGGGCATCACTGAGCCACAGCAGCCCACTTATGGGCATCCCTGGGGCGCCTGGGATCTAATCCCCGTGCTCTGCCCAGAGGCACAGGAACCTCCTTTCCTGGCATCAGAAGACCCCAAACAACAGCCCCCTGCTCTCATCCTCTTCCACTAAGACACTCCCCAAGACCCCTCCTTTTAACCCCCAACTTCAGAAATCTCCAGCGGATAAGCAGGCACCAACCCACATGGCCAGGTAGACCCAGAAACTCCTAGGGTCATGGGTCAAATTCTCCCTAGATCTCTTATTCCCACTGCAGCCCTGACCGCAGGGGCTGACACAGCAGCATCAGCAAGTCACCGTATGGGGACCTCTCTCGGGCCTCTGGGAGAGGGAGTGACAGTAGAAGTGAAGCCTGCTCTCCACAAAGCCTGCACTGCTCTCCACTTGAACAAGGCCCTTCTCTCCCTAACTGGCTCTTTTTATGGAAGAGGAAGCTGGAGATGGGGTTAGGTGAGGGAGCTGACTGCCAGGATCATGCTTTGTTGGAGAGAGATTACCTTGTCCCTGTGGTTCCCCAACTCCATCTTCAGAATGTGGGGTGCTCAGCCCCTCTTCCTCAGCTTTGGGCTGAGGTGACAGATCAGAGGTGACTGAGAAAACCTTGATCCCCAGCCAGTTCCCTGCAGCTGTCTTTGCCCACCCCTTGGCTTATACCAGTTCTCAGAGTCGTGTCTGTTGTCCATCGCTGTTCTAGGCTGTCCGGGATCAGGCGTCTGGAATTTCTTCTCCATCCTCATGCCATGAGTTTATGACGATGTCTATCTGTCTAACAAGGGACTCTCTTTGAGCCTGCAACCATGGCTCAGGGCCCACCTTGGGGTAGCTGTGACCACACGCTATCTCTGGGACAGCGTTTCTGTGCCCAGGCCTGCACCTAGCCTGACTGGGAGGTTCCAGGTGCCTTCTGGAGTCTGGGACTCAGCCTCTGAGCCTATGACTTGTGCTTTGCACAGACATTGTCCCTGTTTCTGGGCCTGGACAGCTGTGACTCTGTCTTTGCATCTATTGTATCTTTTGCCATCTCACTGTCATCTGTGCTATGGCAGCAGCCAGTCTCCAAAGTTGGATGGTCTTCTAGAAGGAAAGGTCTAGAGTGGCACAGTGTGGGAGGCTGTACACATGTGTGTCTATGGCAGGGCTGACCCTGTGCCCCCCACAGGTTAGGGCTCTAAGGCAGTTCTGTGTCCTTGGCTACCTTTTCCATCTTCCCCACCCTCATCCACCATCTCCCCAACCTAAGGCAGCCCAACCAACAATTCCCACCCCCAGGAACATGGCTGCTGTGTGTATGCATGGGTATGCACATAACATGTTGATGTACACATATGAAGAGAGGCACAGGTTTATTGGAGAACCTTCCCAAGCTCCAGGTGGTCAGGGCTCCTATCAGCATCACTTTGGAACCCACTGAATGTGCACTTCTGTCAACACTTGTCAGTATGCAGGATCTGAGATTAGTCTATAGCAGTGGCCCTGGTCAGTTCAGATCTTTTGGGAGGGATAGCTCACATGAACAGGAAGGACAGAGATGGGCTATCACACCGTATATCGATGACCAGACCAGGAGGGGGGAGGGTGAAAGGCAGCCCTCTGATCCCCCAGCAAGGAGGTACTGCTTCTTTCTCACTTACCTCTCTCATTTAACTGCATCAACTGAGGGGAAAGCTTTGGAAAAATCATCTCAACAAGTAGATTTCCTCTCTTCTTTCCTTCTTCTTCTCCTCCTTCTCCTCCTCCTCCTCCTTCTTCTCTTCCTCCTTCTTCTCCTTCTCCTCCTCCCCCTCGTTCTCCTCCTCCTTTTCCTCCTCCTCCTCCTGTCCTCCTGCTCCTCCTCTTCCTTCTCCTTCTTCTTTAGAGCAGGTGATATGGCTCTCTCCCTCCTTTAGCTTACAAAGATTTTATTCCTAAATGAATTATGAATAATTAAAACTCCACTCCATTTGTTCTCTATTGTTGTTAATTGAAAAATTTAAAGATGCATGGGCAGCAGCCCCCAGGGTGGCCCTAGGAGAAGCTGGTGGGCAGCTTGGCAGGGCATGTGTCAGTGCCTCAGTGGCCTGCAGCCAGCGCGGCCTCCGCATGGACACCTGGTTGACCGTTGAAAACACTCTCCTGGCCTGTCCTCACTACTTCCAGCGAACATGCTGAGGGTATAATGTCATCTCTTTCCTTAATGTGCTTTATCTTTGCCCATGTAAAGCCAGGGTGCACTTATCATTCAAAAAGTGGGGAACGTTGCACTCATTTCTCTTGACTGGCTCTCAGGGTGATCCAGACCCCGGGTGCCAGGATGACCTGCTGGTTGTGGGATGCGACATCTTCCAAAGACACCAAGTAAAGACTGAAGTCTGATGGCCAGACTAATCACACTGCCCAGTCCTGGCCACCCACAACAGACATGTACAGACCTGGAGGTAAATAAACCAAGCTCAATGTCTTTCACCTGGAACCTGGGCCAGGTGTGTGCCCACCCAACTTGGTGGGACTTTGCCCTTATCCTTGTGACCCTCCCCTGTTACTCCAAAGTCCTATCACAGCCTGCTTAAGCTCATCAGGAGACCCCACTGCCTAGGTAGCTCATGACTGGTTGAATGAACGAGTCATGTCTATAGCACTGGGCTAACTAACACTGAAGTCCGAAGCAGAGTCAACATTTTATCAGCTATCACACACTAACTAGGATAACAAACAACTTCAAATTCCAGTGGTTGAACACAATAAGCATTTGTTTCTAATGACCCCTTGTGCACAGTGGCTCTCCTAAAGCCGCAAAACTCAGAGCCCAGGGCTCTTCCCCTTGCAGCCTACCCCAGTCCCCGAGAGCTCCTAGGAGTATTCTCCACTTGGTGGTGGATGAAGAGTCGAGAATTTCCCTGCCACACCTTACCATCATTCCTGCCCTCTCCTCCCTTGTCGAGACTCCAGAGGTCTTCCCCACCTGGTCCAATAGCATGAGCTCTTGCAATGTCTGTCTCCTTGTCCTTGAGAATGACGTCCCATTGCTTCAGGCCCTCTCTGAGGAGGGTTTCCCCAGCATGCTTCCTCATAATAAGCTTCCCTTGACCAGAGATAAACTATGGGGCTGAAGTAATGGGGTTAAGGGCAGGAACTGGCTGAGGTTCTCACTCTCTTGGCAGGTGCCCTTTATTGGTGGGCAGAAGGGCCTTCTCCAGCCTCCAACCACAAAGACCAAGCTGAGGTATCACTGCCCAGGGGAAAAAGTCCCTCCAAGGCAGGCAGCTAACAGGTGAGGCCAGTGACCAGTGCCCAATTGAAGTTCCATTTCCTTTTCCTTTTGAGCTGTACCATGAGAGGGATGGAGACTTGGCATCCAGGAACCCAGGGCAAGCCACATTCTAATGAGCTGCTTCCCTCCTTGGGCTGTGAGTAGCATTTGCTCAAAGCTGTAGCTTACTGAGGGTTCTGCTTTCTGCATTTCGCTTCCCACTTTTAATGTTCCCCTGATCCAATTTCCTTTGCAATAAATAAATAAATAAAAGAAAATGTTTTCCTTGAACACAAACCTACTCACTGCAAGAGGCCTGGGTGGCACATAAACTAGGAGAGATCCGTTCTCTTCATTAAAGCCTTAAGCCTCGCACTCTCTTCCTCTCCACCGTCTGCCTTGATCACATGGAAGTAAAACCACAGCCTCCACTCCCTCAGCAAGTTCACTCTCAGAGGTTCAGACTCTAATAAACCCCAGCCCAAAGGATCCCACAGGAATTACAAGTGTTACATCCAGCCCAGGGCCTAGACAGAAACAGGCAGCAGGAGACCTAGGCAGCAGGAACAGCGGTGGAGGCAGCTTTCCCCTGGAGTTTGGATTTCTGTGTGTCTCAACAGCCCAAGAAAGTACCTTTGAGATGCTCCACGGTAAGCATGGTAACATAGGAGATGGGCCAGAGGCAAGTACCCTCTAACCACTGATCAGGCCCTTGGCTCCCTGCACCTGCTTCTGATACAAGCCAGCAGGGTCCATTCCATGATTCTAAAGGCTGGGCTTCTTCCCATCATGCAGCCTCAGAGGACACATGCCCATGGAAAGAAGCCTCTGAGGCAGACTTCAGTTCAGCGGGAAGAGTCTTGCCCATCACCCAGTTATGGAATAGGCTCTGTTGAGTAAATGAGTCCCTTCCCACAGAGAGCTTCAGAGGCTGCAAGGTCTTCAAGCAAGTGAAAGAAGAGTCGGCCTGACAGGGGTTTGGGTAAATACATCCCAGAGGGTAAATGCTATCTCATTGCATTGGAAGTGGGATTTGGAAGGGCTAGAATTCGAGAAAAAAGATCAGGAAGGTGACAGATGTGCTGGCCAAGATGCAGACATAGAGATAACAGGTGTGCCAGGGGGCAGTAAACCTGACACACTAAAGCAAAGACCCTGTGTTGGCCAAGTCTCCCCATTGCAATGGCCAGGGCCCAGCGAGGCACTGGGTTTGGGTTAAGAAGGCTGGGGAAGTGGCCAGGAAGATCTGAAGAGGTGGGAAACATGGGGAGAAATGAGTGCCATGTTCTTAGGAGAGCCGTGTCACAAATATAGAAGACCCAGCTTCTGCCTTCAAGAGCAAGAAGCCAGCCACCTGCATCCAAAAACAGGGTGGCTCAATCGGTTAGGTGTCCAACTCTTGATTTCGGCTCAGGTCATGATATCATGGTCGTGAGATGGAGCCTCATGTCAGGCTCAGCACTTGTGGGGCGTCTGCTTGAGATGATCTCTCTCTCCATTTGCCCCCTCCCCCACTCGTGCTCACATACTCGCTCTTTCTAATAAATAAATAATTCTTTTAAAGGGGAGGGGCAGGTCACAACAGAGTCAGGAATTGGGAAGCAAGAAGCAGGCTGGGGGTCCTTAGAAGAGCTTCTGGCTACAACATCAATATCAGAAGTGCCCTTCCTTGCAGTCATGTGGGTTAAAAGAGCAGGGGATTTGGGAGCAAACAGGGTTGAGAGTGGTGGGCTCACTTCTCCCCGTGGGGGCTGGCTTCAGGGAATTGACTTACCCCAGAAGTGTCCCCCACCCATAGCATAGCAAAGTCCTTGGAGGATGAAGAGAAAATCAGACCCTGAGACCAGAACGCCCAAACCAGTCCAGCGCACAGTGACACGGGACCTGTCCCAGAACATCCATCTGGGCAGAGATGAGGAAATTGCAGGCTTGAATCTGCTCTTTGCCATTTTCTGAAAATGGTTTCACTGGTTCACTTGTTTAAAAAAAAAAAAAAAAAAAGGAAGGAATATGGGCCAATTCTGAGGGCTAATTGCCTTTGCTCTCAACTAGTGCCCATGCTTTTTCCGGCAAACATGCTTTCCCAGTGCTGCGCCGCCAGACCCTCTCTCCGTTTCCAATCAGCCCTGAAAATAGCCCTTGATAGAGATAATAGGAAGAACAAAGAGGAATTGAGAGGAGCGTAGAGAGGAAAGAAAAGTCATGCCTAAGTGACAGCACAGACGTTATTTTCATAAAGAGCCCTTCAGTTGGTCCCTGATTTGTCTCCAACAGCAAGGTGTTAAATAAATCCCAAGAAACACACTTGGACCGAGACCACGGGTTCTTTGACTTTTTTAGGTCATAGACTCCTTTGAGAATCTGAAAAAACATGGACCCTCTCTCACTAGGAAAATGCATATCAACACATATTCCATATATTAACTCAGGGGGTCATAGACTCCACATGCTTAAGAACCATAATATAGGCAATCTCTTTTTTTAAAGACTTTCCTGCTTGTTTCTCTCTCTCTCTCT
>PITA01000075.1:144902-405302 GCA_004023965.1 Spilogale gracilis | reverse complement strand
AGTCACAGTCCTGGCCTGCCTTTCTCCCCGTCACAGGGATGGCGTATTGCTAGACAATCAGCCTGGCCTAGGGACCCTTCAGGGATCAGAATACTGCCAGTCTCTGTCCAAAGGAAGTCCAAGTAACCACTTAAGATCTGTGAATCCGAGCCTCCTGGCCCGCTCCGTCTGTGGAGCCTGTGACTCTTGATCCCAGGGTTATAAATTTGAGCCCTAGGGTGAGTGTACAGATTACCTAAGAATGAAGTCTCTCACACACCAAAAGATCTGTGATTCAGTAACAGGAGTTGGTGACCAGGCCTTCCCTTTAAGGGAAGAGACAGCAAAAGGAGGGAGTAGGAAGGAAGGGTCAGCTGAGAGCATTTATGAGGGGAAAGAAGGGGACCCACAACCTGAGCCATGAGGGCCTAGTTAACCCAGGCCCTGGTGTGTGTGTGTGTGTGTGTGTGTGTGTGTGTGTGTGTGTGAGAGAGAGAGAGAGAGAGAGAGAGAGAGAGAGTGAGAGAGAGAGAGAGAATGTCTCTGAGACCCAGGCAGGCTGGCCTTGGCCCTGGGGAGGGTCTGCGGGATGGGGCGCTCCCCTCAGCACAGAGGTGCTCAGAGCCTGGCATTGGGGGGAGGGTCTGCGGGATGGGGCGCTCCCCTCAGCACAGAGGTGCTGAGCCTGGCACAGGGCCATCTGCCCTTCCTGGACAACACACCCTGCCTTGGTGTGGCATTTCTGCTTTCATTTCACTCCCCTACTGCGCCTGTCCTTCCACAGACCGGCCCCCCTCCAGCAAAGTCTCGCAGCAGCCGCCTGTGCCGCCCCAGAGACCGATGGCTGTTCTCCCTCCTCCGCCAGCAGGCCGGAGTCACCCGGTAGGCCTCCTCGCTTTCTTCCCTGGTGCTGTGTCCACTTTGATCCCTCCTTTACCAGAGAGAAGACTCTACATATCTTTACCCAATGCTGACTAGTAAGACAAGATCATATATAGGCTGGGAACATGCAAACCTAGGGATTCAGTGTGTGTGTGTGGGGGGTTGGGAGTGACATACTATGTCATAGAGCATATTTACTTAGTCATAGAGCATATCATTAGCATTTTCTTTTTACCTAAAGCAATTTAAATTAGTCCAATAATGAAGAATTGCTATTATTTCCCACCTTTGAAATTAATAAAAACTGTGAAATAAACTCAAGGACCAAGGTCAGTAAAAGGCTCTCACCGCCGATGCGGGTCCCTAGCACCTTCTCTCGCCTGCAAGACGTGCGCCACCTGCTGTCCAGAGGCGGGAAGTCCGCGGATCGGTGGCTTGAGCCGCCGAGGCTTAGAATGCAGGGAACCCAGGTGAGGAGAGAGAGGTAGCAAACTGCCTTTCCTTTTTCTTCAAGCTTACAGCCTCAGGTCCTGTGGGTCCATTTCAGCACCCAGAGAGACCGGAGAAACTCAGGCTAATATGTGAATAGCTGGAAATGTGTTTTCCTCATAAGGGATCTGAGCCCTTTAACAGCCATGGCAATTGCCAAAGTCAGGGCCAGAGGAGGGAGAGGATGTATTTTCCCCAAATCTCAAAATGCCGACCACACCACAGTTGGGACCTTTCATCTAAGCATAAATGGCTTTCTCCTGCTTTTGCAGTTTTCATGCAAAGAGGGCTCAGGGAGCCGAATTGATCTACAAAGCATTCTGCTTTGAAAACTGAAGGCCTCCACCTCCATTATTGGGATGCAGAATTCATTCAGGCAACAGATAGCTATTAGCCACTCTATGTGCCAAGCAGCGTTCTAGCTGCTGGGAATAGAGCACAGACAAGGTCCCTGCTTTTATAAAGCTTCAGTTTTCATGAGGGGGAGGCATGTACTAAACAAGTAAGCAGATGTATGCAAAAGACAATTTGAGCAGTAATGCAAGCTTAGGAAAACAGAAAACCCAGTAACAAGATGATGGCTGGGAAGGTGACATTGAGCTGGACAGAATGGGCCAGTTGTGGCAGGAGCTGGGGAAAGAACATTCTAGACAGAGGGAAGCACAAGCACTGAGATGAGGAAGAGGGCATGAGCTTGAGATCTTGCAGGAACTGTAAGAAGACACTTGGAGGGGGAGCCCAGTGGGGACTAGAGAGAAGAATCTAAGAAAGAGTTGGAATGGTGCACGCACGATGAGTTTTTATTGCGATCCTAATGTGATAGGGGTCACTCGAGGGCTTGGCAGGGGAGCGACATGCTCACTCCCTGGCTATGCAGATAATACCTCAGATGAAAGAGTGTGGGATGGGGGAACTCAAGTAAGAGGTTGTTGTCCAGGAGAGAATTGACAGGAAAGTGAAGAATCAGACAGATCTGGGGCAATGAAGCCATAGGATTTGTGGATGTATCCTAATGAGGTGCTACCTAACATGTGGTTCTTTTTTAAACAGCCACTTCCCCCACCCCAACCAAACCATGAAGAGCCTAACAGAAATAGAAACCATAAGACTGCAAAGCGTAAGTACGGGGGCTGCCCTCTCTTGCTCACCGGCACACCTGTTCCCTCAGCCCCAGCCAACTGATTTCTTCTTGTAATTGACTTCAGTCTTTTTCCCTTCCAGTCCCTGCTCCTTCCATAGACAGAAGCACGAAACCTCCCCTCGATCGTTCACTAGCCCCATTTGACAGAGAACCCTTCACGCTAGGTTGGTATCTCTCTATTTGATGCATAGTAACAATGGCCAATATTTATAGTGCTTATGGCATGCTTTTCACACGTATCAGCACAATCATAATGATGGTACCGCGACGTGGGACTACTGGCATCATCCTCATTTCATAGATGAGGAACTGAGGCCCAAAGACATAACTTTCCCAGCTGACTCAGCTACCCAGTGATGAGGGTAGAGACTCAACCTGAGATCTAACTGACCACAGAAGTCCTGCTGTCAGTCCTGTGCTGGGCCTGCTTCTTCATGGGGGCCGGGTGTACCCACATCTCAATGCCTCCAGATGGCTGGAGCGGGAGGCCTCGCAGTGCAGAGGGATAGCCTGGGCAGAGACAGGAAGTATGGGAGAGCTGTCACCAGCTGCCTCGGCTGCTACTGAGCAGCTTACTGACCACAGGGACCATATGTATTCAGAGCCATCTCGTTATTTGCAAGGTGGCTCTTCCGTAAGGACAAGATGCTTGATACAACTCCAAGGTGCTGTTCAAACATCAGGCTTGTTTATTGTTGCCCATGTGTAATTGACCGAACTGTGGGTATCCTATAGTCCTTTCACCCCAGAATTGGACCAGAATGTTCTTGGAGTGCAGCCACCTCTATATAAAGCCTTTTTCAAGTCAATTCTAAAACTTAGCAACCACTTACTGAGCACCCACTCTGGGGCAAGTACTTTACCTATCAAAAATAATTTACCTACATTATCCTCACACCAACCCAATGAAGAGGGTGTATTATTCCTCCCATTTTGCAGACAATGAAACTGAGGTTGAGAGAAGTTGAAGAACTCTCCCACATTTGCATAACTTGGTATAGGATTTGAACTCATGTCTTTCTGACTTCAAAGTGGGTGCTCTTTTCCAGTGACATCATGCTACACTTGGAGACTCTGGATTTTCCTTGCTCTGGGGTGGGGAGTTCTGGGGAGGGGGCTGGGAGCCTTGCAGGAGAAGGAGCCCCAAATCCCGGCCACACCCAGCCTACCTGACTTCCTAACTGAGCAAGGCTTGGTGGTCTCAGGTTCCTCTCTGTGTGCAAATTAATTTTAGTTCTTAGATTTGAGGCTCCCGCTTGCTGCCATTTCCCCAGCTCTGATGACTCAGGCAAGGCTCTGCTGGCTGTTTGAGTTCAGAATGATCTGCTGCAGAAGGCTGTTCAAATTATGTGAAAGTGAAGACAGGGAGATTCAAGTTCAGAGCCCAGGCCTGCTTACCACCAGAAGTCAAAGCATCAGAAAAGTGGGATATGGACATCGAATCCTTCACAGTACCTCTTGAGCAAAAGTTTCCTTTTTAAGATTCTTTTTAAAAAAACGGTTTTGTTCCTTTCTTGTTTTTTAAATATTTTATTTATTTATTTGACAGAGAGAGAGAGAGAGGGTGAGAGAGGGAGGACGAGCAAGGGGAGGGCAGAGGGAGAAGGAGACTCCCCATTGAACAGGGAGATGGGATGCGGGGCTCCATCCCAGGACCCTGGGATCACGACCTGAGACACCCAGCCTCCCCAAAAAACTGCTTTTAAAGATACTCTTTCTTAACAGTACCTACTCTTGATTGCTTCCTTGTCCATGATGTTTTGAGAGAGGCTCTTAACGGGGACTCTTAATAGAAGCCATCCCGAGAGAATATGCATATATCAGAAGATTTTAAAAAAAGGAAAAAAAGAAAGAAAGAAAAGAAAATTGACTTAAGCCTAAGATTTAAATCTAAATTTTCTGGGTAACCCTATAAAGTAGAGTTTCCATCTTAAGTCAAAGTTTTATGAATAATAAACATTTCTTATACCAACATACTGTCTCCTGCTGGGCAGTGAGCGCTTCATGGTAGGACCAGATTCTTGGGACCTGTCAGGAGCCTGGGGTTACATCCTGTGGTGAAAATCATATCAATCATTCACCTTGGGGTGTTAACCCCACAGAAGTATGGGAGAGGGGGAGGGAAAGAGGAAGTATCTAGCAGCCATCAGTGCCCATGGACATGTGCCTGACCTTGAATTATAAATCGTCACCTGATCCTTACAGCAAACCTATGCATTTATAAGCTACAATCCTCATTTTACAAGTAGGAAATGGAGACTCAAAGACCTTAAATGACTTGCTCAAGGCATACAGAATTTGCTCATAGACCTGGTGAAATAGTTAAGTGGTACTTTTTATTGCACTAAACGCATAGGACATCTCTACTCGAAGGGACTTCAGACGGAATAAAAAACAAATTGCTTCAATTAATTTGACAGTGCAGTTCTCAGGTACACCTAGCATTTCTTCAGGGAGCCTGCATGTTGTCTATTTCAAGAAAAAAGTAAAAAGAAGAAAGAAACAACCCAACCAAAATTTAGACAAAATGATTTTTACCCCACCAGGAGGATCTCCCAAAATGCTTTTCCCCAAATTAAAAGTTTTTCCAGAAAGCAAGTGTAATAATTTATGTAATATCAAATGTACCACGGGATTGGGGTAAAATTAACACACCCCGCCCCTGGGATGAGGGGTTTATTTCAGATACAGGAAGAAAGTTAGTTAGACAAAGAACTTCTTAGTCAATGAAAGAGGCATAAAATCCCAGGGAGACATTAATCCTTCTTATCATCAGTAACATAAAATCAAATGCTGAAAAGAAGCCCAGAATCCAGAATATTGTTTGCATGTACACGATTCTGTGTGGCCTTGGGCTAGTCAATTTCTCAGACCCCATAAAATTGAGTGCTCTATGCGGGCCTCTCCCAGGTCTGAAGTCTGTGATTCTCCGGTGTCACCCCCAGTCAGTCCCTGAAGGGTGGTCTCATCAAACTAGATTTTAATACCTCCTGCTTGGTGGATAAAGTACTCAAGGCCTGCCTGCTCTTTGTTGTTTATAGGAAAGAAGCCACCGTTTCCTGACAAGGTAAGTCGCTTCCCTGATTTGTTTTGATTGTTTTTATTTCTATTTTATTTTGTTTCTTGTTTTTATTCTTTGAAAAGTGCGGGGGATACTCACATCTCTTCCCTCCTGTCTTACAGCCCCCGGCGCCTGCGGGAAGGTAAGGCCCCCTGTTGCCTCTGTGTGAGGGTATGCGGTGTATCCTGGTGAAGTTTGCTTCTCACCCCCACTTTCACTCAACTCCGCAGGCCTCTCGGGGAGCATGTACCTAAGATGCAAAAGCCTCCTTTACCAATAGCCACGGAAAGGCATGACAGGGGTAGCCCCTTGCCCGGGAAGAAGCCACCTGTGCCCAGGTAACTGTCTTCAGAGCCGTGACGCTAAGGAACCGAAAATCATGGGTGATCCTGGGGAGCAGTGGATGGTTTCACTGCTGGGGCTTGAGGAATTCTAGCTTCTTGGGTTGGATGTTAAGTCCTGGGTCCCTTTGAGGATGACAGTGTTTTACCAAAGAAAGGAGTGGAGAGATGCTTCCTTAGGAGGATGGGAATGGCTGCCGTCTGTGGAGAACAGCTCCTCAGCCAGTCGAACCCATGCTCGTGTTTTCCTTTCATCTCAGTACATGGGAACAGCACCTGCTGCTTCATTTTTCAAGACAGGGAGCAGAGAGGACATAATTGTGAAAGGTTTTGAGGTCACCGTAAGTGTCTTCCTCACTGTTCGGTCACATTTTATAATGGCAGAATACTGAAGTCTGCTCTAATATTTTTATATTTACTGTGAAGTCTTTTAGGGGTCTGTGTACCAAAGGTGTAAAGGTATCGGGGATCGGACTGCATCTTACTCCTTACTAAGGACATAATGGAGGCTTCTGTAATCTGTGTAATCAGGCTTCATAGTTCTGGCTGTTGGATTAAACCAGGACCACAGCTAGAGGGCACCAGAAAAAAACCCTCAGTAATCAAGCTAATATTTGAATGGATTTTTTTAATGGACTAGTTTTAAAGATCAAAATGAATGAAAAAAATACATAATGAACAAAATATCAATATCTTAAACATACAATGGGAGGATGTCACATGAAGCATCGGACAGATAGGTGTTCAATACACTCCTGCTCTCGTCCATTTGTCCAAGGAGAACGTGACATGCACCCAGAACTCAAAGGCGGCTGTCACCACATCTATCCTACAGATCAGTAGCATTTTCCAGCTGTTTTGCCTTCACCCGAAGGATGAGCCCCGAGATGGCTGTTTTAAGACACCAGCAAAGGAGAATATTATCTAAAATGTTTTCCTTTGCTTGGAGAAACATCTACTCAGTGAAATTTAATAGCTACTAAAGAGTTAGTTTGCTGACTAAACCTTTTTTTATATAAATGTAATTATTTGCTGCAGTAGCTAAAAGAATAAGAGTTTGCCTAGCTCAGCTCACAATGGTGACAGAACATTGAGTCACCAAACCTTCCCTCCACTCCTGCTCCCCGGCTTTTCTGCTGGGTCTTCCCCTCATTTTATCACAGCTCAGTGGGTTTGACTTCTCATTATTAGAGTAAGTGAAACTATCTGTATTCTGGGGCTGGCTTATTGGAACTCTTCATGCTCAGTTCTTTTTCTTTGCTCTAATTTGTTTCAGGCATGGATGGGGACCAGACAGAAGAGAGAACGTGAGTACAAAATGCCATCTAGTAAATGCTTGGCACAGGGAAAATCAGTGCAGGCTCTTTGGACCTTGGGGCCATGCCTTTCTCAGACTTCATTGAAAGCCAGCATAGGGAGCAGGACTGGCACACAGTAGGCGTCTAAGTACTGGGGACTGTTAGGGACTCCATCTTTTCCTCCTGTCCACAGTGTAGCTTTGCTTAGGTCTGGTCCCTCTGAGAGCTCTCCAGGTGGCCGGGTGAGTCACAGCCCATGGCCACGTGGTAATTCACAAGGTAAAGTAACTGTGATTGGAGGGAAGGATAAAAGGAGGGATGGATGCCCAAGAGTCTGGCCCACGCAGAAAAGTTTATAAGGCCTCTGTTTTCCTTTTAATAAATTCATGACCTGAATAAGAGGGGGACTAGCAACTACGGCAAACTAGCAGCTTTTGGATGACAAACAGTTTGCCTGGCAAACGGCAATGAAAGTTTTAGGTCCAGTTTTAGCAATGAAAATCTTATGTCCCAGAATCCCCATCAGTTTCAGGCAAACTAGGACTGGGGTAGTTGGTCACCACAGCTTTACATGTTTTATATTTAATGACCTTATGAAGAATCATTGTTTCTCTTTTACTAAGAGGAAATCAAAGCTCACAAGGGGTAAGATACTCATCACAAGTTGCACAGCTAGTGATTAGCCAGGATTGGAATGCAAATCTGTCTGATTTCCTTTACTTCCAAGCCCTCTGAAGGTGATCAGACCCCTACCACTATTCAAGAGCTTAGCCCACAGGTGCCAGCTGCCTTGGAGCTCTGTGCTAGATGCTGGCTATGATGGTGCAGATACAGCGCTAGAACATGAAAGACAGGCAGACCCTCAGCCCACATGCTAAACAGCATGTGATCATGAAATGAGCTCTAGAGGTGGAGGCAAGAAAGTAATTGATGGGGCATAAAGGGCCGGGGGTGACTTCTTAGAGGTGAGGTTTATGAAGTTATTGAATGATGGGGAGGGCCCAGAATAGAGTCATCCTAAGAGAAAGTCCAGAGGCATTCCAGCCTCAGGAATATCCTGAGCAAAGGCAGGTGGGTGACACCTGTTCACCCTATGGGGACAGCAAGGACAGCATTTTGGCTGCAGAGTCACAGGGACAAAGACACAAAGTTGAAAGTGAGGGTAACATTAAACCCTTGAGGTTCCCAGTTTCTGAAAGGGTCGATGCTCATGTCATGAAAATCTGAGAGTTGTAGAAAGAAACATGACATGGTTGCTATGGGGCTGAAGAGGGATTTCATCGTGGGCATTCACTGAGCCCATGTGCATTTATCTATGCATCACTTTGCTGGACTCCCAGTTGGCCAGCGGGGATGAATGATTCTGGCTGTGACTCTTCTCATCTCAATGACGGGACTAATGAGAGCTAGCTTTCACTGAGCACTCCACATGTACAAGACCCATGTAATAACCAATGAAATCCTTGCAACAATACTTTGAATAAGGTAGTCTTTCCTCAGCAGTGTCCTGGCCTATCAAAACAAGTCCAAGTTGGCAGTTTTGGACTGCTGGTCAATGACAAAATCATTTTGCCTCTTGGAACATCATTTCTCATCGGAGGAGTACAGCAAATAGCTCCTCCCTTGCCTATTTCACAGGTGGCCTGGAGATAAATCCTGAACAATGCAGACACTTTGTAAACCTATGGTACATAAGTAAAGTGGAGTTGCTTTTAAGGGGCATGGTGAAAAGAGGCTGAGCCTTGGGCCAGACAGATTAGGGGCCGAACCCATTTCTGTTTGGCAAGTTAGGACTCCTTCCTGAGCACCACGTTTCCATTTGTAAAATGAGGATGTTAAATATTTAAAGGGTTGCTAGGAGAATTGGATGAGACATTGAGTATACATCTTTGGGGCACATAGTAGATACTGTCATTGTTATTGTGATTTTTGGCCCTTTGGGCACCTCAGGATCTATTCTGAGAGTCTCAGATTGGAGTAGCCTTAGATGATTGTTTGTATTGAGAAATTATGAACCACTTAACAAGCTCTACTGTTCTCCACATTTGTATTTATTATGGAGACTCACAACTATTAAAGAAAGAGAAACATTTGTATGATTGAGAAATGTAGTTCTTTTAGGAATTATGTTTTGAAGACAGGCTAATTCTTTTTTTTTCTTCCCCTTACCAGGATGAAGATGATGGTATGTTCAGAAAAAGTTTTCTTACAATTTATAACTCATTCCTTTATTTTTCTGCTTGGGCATTCACATGGAACTATTTAGTACAGAAACCTATGGGGTTCCAGGGTGGCTCAGTCGGTTGAGTGTTTGCCTTCGGTTCAGGTCATGATCCTGGAGTCCTGGGGTAGAGCCCGGTGCAGGGCTTTCTTGCTCAGCAGGGAGCCTGCTTCTCCCTCTGCCCCCTGCTCTTGCGCTCTATCTCAAATAGATAAATAAAATCTTAAAAAAAGAATCAATTATAATTATTAAATCACTATTAAGTAGAAATATATCAGTTCATATATTGCATTATTTATCTGTGTTACCAAAGAAAACTCCTACGTTTGTAAGTAATGGCACAAACAACTTATTAGTACATCAAAATTAAAAATTGCATGTATGCTTTGGTAGAAAAATTTCTAATATTTATGCCTCCTAATACAGGAAAGGATCACTAACTGTAGATAAATGAGACAGCATAAAATTTGGCTTATGTAAAACAAAACTTGTGAATCATTTCTGAAATTCGTATGGTTTCCAACTGACAGTTTTCTGCCAAGATAGTGTTTCAAAAATGAAAAAATAAGATGAATGTATATTATAGAGAGTGGTATAATAAATGGCAGCATTTTAATGCACACTAAGGTAGCAAATCATCTAGAAAAACCTTGGAGGGGCGCCTGGGTGGCTCAGTGGGTTAAAGCCTCTGCCTTCGGCTCAGGTCATGATCTCAGGGTCCTGGGATGGAGGCCTGCATAGGGCTCTGCCTGGCAGGGAGCCTGCTTCCTCCTCTCTCTCTGCCTGCCTCTCTGCCTACTTGTGATCTCTCTGTGTCAAATAAATAAATAAAATCTTAAAAAAACAAAAAAGGAAAACCTTGGGCTGGGGTTCCATCCTACCACTTCCTAATTACATTTGATCTTTTGACTAGCTATTTCTAACTTACAGGGGAGCAGTTCTGGAAGGTTCCTGTGACACTTGGATCCTGACAATTTTTTATTTTTCCTTTTCCCCCACAGTGCATCAGAGACCTTTGCCTCAGCCCACAATGCCCTCCATGAGCTCCAATACTTTCCCTTCCAGATCCACCAAACCATCGCCCAAGCACACCCTCCCATCTCCTCACATGCCTGGCGCCTTCTCTGAAAGGTCTGTGGTAACTACGTTCAGTGCTAACTTAACATCACTCGCAGGTCCATTGATAAGAATTCATGCTAGGTGGTTTGGGGAAGAAAGAAATGAGCCAGTGGTAGTTAGGTCAGAACATTTGGGGTCTTCAGAAACAAAATCAAACTGGGCATAAGGAACCATATGTGTTAATCAACTGCTGTTTTTGGAGTCCCTGTGCTAGGGGTTGGAGGGGTACAGAATTGACTGCCCCATGGTCACCCAGAGAGAATGGATCCTGGGGCAGTAACGGGGAAATGCTTTCACTTTGTGAATTACACTTACGAAACCCAGTTAATTTAAGTACTTGGAGTTCATCTAGATCTCAGGTGGGAGGACCTAGCAGATGCTACAAATTCACTGCATAGGCTCTGTCCCTATTAGGTCCACTTTCTCAATAGCAACAGTGTTTCTCAGGGTCCACAATGAGGCTGTGGAGAGGCAGGAACAGAAGAAAGACACAGGCCATTTCTCCCTAAATAAGCCTGGGAGCTGCCCCCTTTTGTCCTCAGAGCCCCCAGCCCTTTATGTTCATTCTCTACTATGCAAACGGAGATGCCCAGTCCCCACTTTCAGTATGGGAAAAACCACCAGCACGACCTCACTATCCCTGCTAGATATCTAGTAGTCTCAAAGGTTTTTCATTGTCCCTGTGTGCCTCTTGCTTTGATTTTCTCCTGTTTCTTCTCACTCTTCTAGCTGTTTTTCTCCTGCCATTTTCTCATCTACTCCATCCCTCACCGGGCCCCAACCCTGTCCTTCCTTCGTGCTGAAGACCACTCAGCACCACTGCTGAGCAGAGCAGACTGACAGGGTTAGGCTAGTGGTTGGGAGAATGGCTGCTCAGCACAGACCAGACAGCATTTCAGGGCCCCTACCAATGCCTCCTCCCACCCTCCTCCCTGAAGATATTATTTCTGTCTGCTGTCGGGCCACCTGGCCCTCTCTGGGTTTTTCACCCAGTCACCTCCCCTGTTGTGGACCATCAGGCCCCAGGACTCACTGTTCCCAGACGACATGCCCATTCATATATGTTCGTAACCAAAAGAGATGTCCTCTCTCCAGAGGACGTCTGCCATTCTCCAAAGGCAAAGACCACAAACCGAAGCCAACCCTTAAAACTAACCTTCCAATGCCTTTTATAGATTTTTATTGTTTCAGCTTTCAGAATCTATTAGCATCTGGGCCAGTCCACCTTGGGCAGTAGTGATGGATGGGCCCCGCAGCCCCTCTTCTTTGCTCAGCTGCCAAGGCTTTAGGGAGGGGTGATAGTAGTCACAAACGAAGCAGCATTTTCAGTGGGTTCCTAACCCAGTTTCCCCATCCGTCTCTTCAACCCAAACCAGTGTAAATCTGTTCTTTTTCCATCTCCACAGTAACAGTGGTTTCCCGCAGAGTGCCTCCCTGCCGCCATACTTCTCCCAAGGTTTGTACTCTGGGCTCTAGTGACTTACTCCAGGCAATACGCCTCCGTGACTGGATTTCTAACTGCCCCAAAGCCTTTTGGCAAAGGTCTAGTTATTTCCTAAAAGCCAGAAGATATGTTTTCTCATTCAATATTTAATTCAGTTTGTGCTTGTGTGCAAGGGCTGTTGGAATGCTAGGATGCTACTACATAAAACACACACACACACACACACACACACACACACACACACTGCCTCAGAAAGGTGGCCTTGGCCTTAATCTTCACACAGAGAGCTTTTCCTCCTTGCTATTTTTATATGGTGCTCAGGATAGTGCTTGGCATTCTCTGTAGTTTTAGATTTCTATAATGAATGTATCCTTGAGTTACAAGTTGAGGAACATGTTTAAAATACAAATCAAGAGAACCCAAACCCCCAAGATTCTGATTTAGTAAGTCTGGACGAGTACCTGCATTTTTAATTCCTTCTCTGGGTGTCCATGATAAGTATTTGCTGAGAGTACTCTCAAATTTTAATATGAATACAGATCACCTGGAAATTGTGTTAAAATTCTAATTCAGTGGCTCTGGAGTGGGATGTGAGAGTCTGCATTTCTAGCAAGTTCTCATGTGATCTTGTTAACTAACTATATAGTTAGGTTTCTTTCATTCAATAAATAGTATAAAGTGCTTGCCATGTTGGACTGCAAAAGTAGGGATAGGAAAATTCCGTTTAGGCCTTGGGAGCCTTAAGCAGGCATCTCAACAGTTCAGGGCAGTCTGATCTGCTTATTACCAGGGAACACCGTGGTGAAGAATCCTGCTAGCCTGGGCCCAGGAGATCTCTGCCCTTCCAGGTAATTCTCCTGGCTCAGCAGTTGGCCACTCGGGCATATTGTTGAGGGGGGAACAACCCTGCACTGGAAACCACCTGGAGTCCTTGTTAAATGCAGATTGGGTGATTCAAATCCCCCCTCCCCCAGGGATTCTTACTTATGCAGAATAATGTCTGGGAATCACAGGTTCAAGTCCTGACCCTGCCACTAAGAGCCCATGGTTTGTTCAGGCTCTTGGAGCCTCTGTTTCCTCATTCTCCAAGGAAGATAATACACATCTGTGGTGTTGCTGTGAAGATTAAAGGTAGGGTACAGGGGTGCCCCACTTAAGACCTGGGTAGAGTAGTGCTGAATAAATACGTGTTGAACAATGAATGAATGACACATGACTAATTCAGAGACCAGTCAGCTCACAGAATTTTTTAGTTTTTAACAACTGTTCTGGTATATAGAAAACAGCCTTGGCGATTACAAATCAACACAAACAATCCTTTGCTGAGATTGGGAAACACATTCTCAGATGCAGTAAGTTTCAGGGAACCTTAAATAAGACAGTAAGACGTTAGGGAAGGTGAAACATGAATGCTGGGTAATTTACAGGTAACTCATGGGCTTCCTGATTGATCAGACTGTTGGTAGGGTCTTCTGTAAGAGTTGAACTTCTACTTTAGAAAATTCAATTAGGCACAGTACGTAGCAAACTCCGGTACTAGAAGCAACAATATTCCCAAGGTAATTTCACCTTGTCTTGGGTAATTTATATTTCTTCTTGTGTGAACAAATGAGGAACAAATAATTCTCTTTATTACTGCCTTGTCACCATATCAGTGGTTGGGAATCCATTCTGGGTGTGTTGGAGGCTATGAAAAATCGGTCTCTTGAATATTTTTTTTGAGGATCACATTAAAACTACTGTCACTTTTTCATTAAGGGGCTATTTTATATTATGTGACATAAACATCTGAGAAATCACTCTCAAGTTTGTGGAACTGTCCTCAAAATTTCACTCCTGTGGCTATAGGATGATGCTTGAACAGTCAACAACCCTTATAGTTTTGAATAGGTGAAAATTATTTTTGAAGCTATGGCTTCTTGAAATGTTAATCGTGGGAACAATGGCAAGGGCACTTAAAGGGGGAAATGTGTAATGACAGAAATGAAATAGCTTACAGCAAGTTAACTTTCAAAATGCTATACTTTTGAAGGCCTTAGCAACAGACCACCTCCTAGAGCTGAAGGAAGAAATTTCTCCTTGCCAGTTCCAAACAAGCCTCCATCACTGTGTTCTGGTGAAGAAGAGGTAATTAAGCATATGTTTTGTTCTGTTTTGTTTTCCTAGCAAACAGCCAGAATCTCCCATTTGATGTTTCTTTGTATTTTTATTATTTTAAATTACCTTTAATTTTTTTAAGTGAATTAAAGGAGAGGAGCCAGATGAAAAACATGTTCTTTCTTTCTTGGTGTTTTTCAGACTCTTCCAATAGCAAATGTGTATTTTGTATTTAACAACTAGAAAAAAAAATCCTATTTTTCATTTGTTTTCTAGCTTATGATCTTGAATAAGTCACTTAACTGCTCATTAACCCTGATTTTCCATTAAGTATATTATACTAAACTGAGGAAATTATTATATCTATATCTTTCTGGATTAAAGCTTCCATTGTATATGGAATGTTTATTCTCAACTACCTTTTCGATCAATGTCATGATAAAAAGCAGTTCATGCAAAATATCTTCTATTTAGCCCCACCTAAGTGATTCCATATTCATATTAAGGAAACAAATGTAGGGCGCTGGGGTGGCTCAGTGGGTTAAGCCTCTGCCTTAGGCTCAGGTCATGATCTCAGAGTCCTGGGATCGAGGTCTGCATTGGGCTCTCTGCTCAGCGGGGAGCCTGCTTCCTCCTCTCTCTCTGCCTGCCTCTATGCCTACTTGTGATATCTCTCTGTCAAATAAATAAATAAAATCTTAAAAAAAAGAAAATAAATGTTTCAAAGTTCATGGAATTAAGCTGGTGATTTATGAAAATGATTACTTGGAGGCTTTTCCTTTCACTTACATGTGTAACTGCAAAATTTATTGTTTTAAAAAATTTACATTTTCAGAATTCATTAAGTGAAGAGTGGTACGTTTCTTACATTACCCGACCAGAGGCAGAAGCTGCTCTTAGAAAGATAAACCAGGTACTGTGCTAAAGTTTATTTTTAAGTAGTTATAAATATTAATGGAAGGAGAAAAGGGGAACTGGCTTTTAAGGAAGATCAATTATAGGCTAGGAATTCTGCTAGGTGATATTCATGCAGTTATACCAAGGGGACCCATTAGTGACAACTTTATACCTACCAGCATCCATAGCAATGACTCCTAGAATCTGGGAAAAATCTAAATTAAGGCCCTCATTTGGCTGGCAGAATCCGAGGAGATTTTATTAATGAAAAAGGTCTGTTTTGTCATAGGGAAGCATAACTTATCAAAAGGAGACTCCTTACCCCGAACATCTAAGATCTTACTGGTTCCCTTTGTTTTTAATACACAACTGCCATCCACATGGATGTGATGGGATCCATATGGAGAGAGGCAGCAGCAACTTTTTGCCCTTTCCGCTAGAAATTTCTAGTTTAACCAGATCTCCTGTGGTCTGGTGCTGAACCTTAACCTTAAATCTATATATCAGAGAAAGAAAAGCAAAGATTCTTCATCTCTTGCATCTTGACTCTACAAGAATAGTTCTCAATCTTAGTTGCACATTTAAATAACCTAAGGAGTTTTCAAAATTCTAACTCCTGAATTTCACCTAGAGAGATTCTGATTTCGTTGGTTTAGGTGTTCTATGTGCGTTCTGAGAGTCTTCAAAACTCTAAATTCGAAATTCTAGGCAGTGAATCACTGTCCACAGGTATATTTGTTGAATAGAAGAGGTTCTGAATGGAATTTACTCCCGTGAAATATAAAGAACAAATGAAAGCCACTTTTGTAAATAGATGGCTATTTAAAGCCATCATGATTCAACATAGAAATAAGGGAGTAAAGTTTCCTTCCTAATTAATCCTATTTTAATACTAGATTTTTGCAGTATTAATATTATGTAGCAATAATTTATGGAATGACATTTGAAAGTACAGGACAAATCACAACATTATTTTAATAAACAGGAAAAAGAGTGATAAGAACATGGGATGGTCCACATTTGTTTATGGTCATGTGTTTAATGATGAAGATGTGGCGATCATGAGGTTTTAAAATGGGTGAATTTCAGAGACATTTGTGTGTGTTCTGACTTTGGCTATGGAAAGAAAGGGTTAGGGAATTCGCTCCCAGTAGTAGGAAGACAGATTTTTAGTTAAACAAATAAAGACCTTATTTTGTCTGGCTCTTTATCCACTCGGCCACTTAGTATTTTTTTATTATTTCAAGAAAAGGGAATTTTTTTTTCATCAAGAGGCTTCAAAGATGTTCTCTTTGAAATTTGGAAATTTCTCTTGATAAAATCTTTGCTGCCTCTTGACAACCAAGAAATCCATGACACATGGGACTGTAACTGTTTGGGGAAGCAAATGTTCACTGACTTGTCAACTGCTTAAGTTTCCAGATCTGTAGAGGCTTGTCTACTGCTCATATCGGCAATAGAATTATAACATTTACTGGGGCACCTGGGTGGGCAAGTCAGTTAAGTGTCTGACTCTCGATTTCGGCTCTGGTCATGACCTCAGGGTGCTGGGATGGAGCCTTGAGTTGGGCTCCCCGCTCAGCCGGGAGTCTGCTTGAGGATTCTCTTTGCCTCTCCCTTTGCCCCCTCCCTACTCATGCCCTCATGCTCTCTCTTTAAAATAAATAGTTAGGTTAAAAAAAACATATGGACATTTACTGCTCACATAATAACAGGAATTTATTCTTTTAGGATGGTACTTTCCTGGTTAGAGACAGCTCTAAAAAAACAATAACCAATCCATATGTCCTCATGGTGTTATACAAAGATAAAGTTTACAACATCCAGATTCGTTATCAAGAGGAAAGCCAAGTTTACTTGTTGGGAACTGGACTCCGAGGGAAAGAGGTAAGGAATTCCAGTTGCAAAATTTCCCCAAATACTGTTTATTTATGCCTTTCCAAATACCTGCTGATATAGAACCCTGCTGTAACATTCTTTGGGGGTCCACACTATATGGCAATGTTAGAGAAACATCACATTAGTGAGGTCTGTCCTTTACTGGAAGGAAATAAAATAACTGTAGCTATCTGTGCCATACAGTCTTTCTTATCTTTTATTCCAAATAGTCTAAAATCACATGTATAACTTTTAAAATTAAAAAAATCAACATTTAAATTAAATATATAGTTAGATGATGTCAAGGGGAAGTCCCTTCTACCATTCACCTCTGTAACATAATTTTAATGTAAGATTGCAGTGTACTTATAAGGCTATATTTTGAAATTGACATCTGGAAAGGGATAAAAATAGAATTCTTATTGTGATTATTTAAATACTTGGGTCATTTCTCACTTAAAATGGAGGTTTGGCCAATGACAGTGGCCAAACTGCCAAAGAAGCTGTCCTCTGTTTTGCCAGTGTTTATGTTATTTTTTGGATGGTGACCAAAAAAACCTGCTTTTGCAAAGGAAACTAACAGCTAACCCCAAACATGTTCTATAAGTTTAAAGTTCCAGGAGGAGGATCAGATGAATCAAACATTTCCAGAATGAAAAACAACTAACCCTTAATTTCTACTTCACTCCAAATATTTTTAATTTATGATCATATAAATAAGTAGGGAAAAACACTTGATTCTGATTAAATGTTTCAGTCATGGGTTCAGTGTGGGTAGGGCTGTCTAGGTGTTGCAGGGGCATAGAAGTCTGCCCTCCAGAATTTCTGTTGGTCTGCTGTGGGAAAACTTAAGTACAGACCACAAGCTGCGGCTGTCCTGGAAGGAGGCATCCAGCAGGGTGGTCTTGGAGGAAGTGCGTAACGCTGTCTAGGGTACCTGTGTGATTCTCACCCATGTTTAGAAGGATGGATGGGTTTTTTTCCAGTCGGCCATCAGGGATAAGGTGATGAAGGTAACAGGTGCAAAGACTTGGCTGCAGAGCCTTTGCAAGCATGAGGTGGCAGTGAGGACACAGCAGAGAGATCATGAAGGAACCATTCCTTCTGCAATGCTACGGATATTAACTCCAGACACTGGGACACTATCTGACCTCCTGATTCCTTATACCTCCTCACACTATTAGTGATTAAGAGTGAAGTAGGGATACACATACCAAAATCAAAGACACAAACAGAGCAGCCCCAGGCAAAGGTATCATAATTAGACCTCTTATTTATGACCTCCATAAAGTTACAATATCTGTATGTAAATATAACATAAATATAAATACAGTCTTTTATCCCTAATTTGTTGGATGTTGAGGAATTATTTTTTCAAAGTTCTATAGTAGATATCATTAAAATATTTGCCAAGTATTACTTATTTTTTCTCACCATCTTCATGACTTGAAGAGGTAGGGAATTATGAGGATAAAAAAACTGAAGGTGAAATTTATGCTACTCATTCTAATGTTGATTTATCTCCTTATTTTGAATTTTTCAGGACTTCTTGTCTGTGTCAGCTATTATTGACTACTTCAGGAAAATGCCACTTCTCCTCATTGATGGGAAAAATCGAGGCTCCAGATACCAGTGTACGTTAACGCATTCTGCAGGTTATCCCTAGCCAGTTAGCCAAACAGATGAACCTTCCTCCTGCCTCTGTTGCCAGCATGGGAAGATCAGTCAACTGTGGTGACTGGACAAACACTTGGACTCACTCAAACCCCTTAACATGAGCACAGGGTTTTGACCTTTCACATAAAATAGTGTCTGAAATGAAGACTGTCAAGTATCTCATAATTTATTTATTCTTCTTCAGTATTTTTAAAGTGCATGAGTAATACTGTTCACACTTGAAGTTGAGTCGTGCACTGTAATCATTCATTTAAAAATGTGTATTTTGGAATACGCATTTCAAAGTACGGTAGTTTACATAGCTACAGAAATAATTTGAGGCAAGTTTAAAAACACTTGAAACATTAATAGTTTTTGGTATCACATAAAACTGATTTTTTAAAATAGCCAAACCTTTGTTAGTCAGAGGCAATCCGCAGTTTTATACATATATTGGAAAATTTCCAAAATTCACTTTCTCGGCAGCAATAATTTAAGAGGCTTCAAACTATTTCATCCTTATTTGGTATTTGCTGGGGGGATTTTTGTGTACTTTTTAAATAAAAGATAAATGCATGATGGGATAAATTCCTAGGATTAAAATTAATTTGCCTTTTGCTTTACTTTTGTGTTCCTAAAATTACTGACTTTATTTAGTCCATGCTATTATATTTTTGTTTTAAAGCAAATTTAAGCTACAAATACTGAAAGTAATGATTTTAAATTTAGAGTTGAGGCTTTGGTGTCAAATGCATCTAGATATAAGTTCATCATATCCCAACACCCACATCCCACCTCCTCTGCAACTCCCACAACTCCAAAAGCATTTTCAAAGGATGTGGATTTTACCAAAGTCGTCCAGCAAACATGAAAGAGCAATGCACAGAAAAATGTGATCAGACTTTGCTATTAGATGACTTTCTTCTATCTCTTTTATCCCCTGACAACTCTACCATAAAGCCCTTCTCATCATCATTCCTAAAAAGACTGTATAGATCCTTTGAAGCAACTCAGCTCTTTCCTTTAGCTTACATATCTCACTTAACAGATGGTAGTAGGTGTTCAGCACAACAAAAACCAGGTGCTCGGTTGTTCTTCAAGTTTTCCCCTTTGGGGCCTTGGTTATTATTCTACAACTTCTATTAACAACAAACATTTTTGGCTTCTCTACTTAATTTGAAAGTTTTCTGAGTGGCAAAAAAATATCTTGCATCTTCATTTTTGTAAGTTAATTAATAGAACATCAGAAGGGACCTTAGAAGTTACCTGGTTAAAACTTGCTAAGAAAATAAGTATGTGGAGATATTTAACCAATGATGATTCATTGGTTCATCTCCATTTAGGGTCCAGAGCTAGGGAGTTCTAAAGCTGAAAAATCTGCATTTCTTTTTATTCAAAGGGATTTCAACAAGCATTTATTTAGTGCCTAGTCTGTGTTAAACACTGAGCTGAGTGGTGAGGATAGCAGACACTGTGAGCTGACCTTGTGTCCTGCTTTTGGTTATACAATACTTTGTGTTTGAAAATCCTAAAATGAACGAGGTCATGGATTTTAAAGCGACTACTTGGTAGTGAATCATGTCAGCTGCCATGTGTCTACCATATTCTACCTGCCATTTGTAGGAAACCAGTCTATAACAGAAGAGGATAAAAATGATGCACAGAAATAGAAACAGATTAGACACATATGATAAATTAGCAGTGTCTCTAATATCTATTTCAACCACTTCCAAGTCACATGATCCAATAAATGCTTCAGCTAGCTTGAGTTGTTTTGTTTTGGCACTTGTTACCAGGAGAGAGCTGATTAATACAAATTTATACCATCCACTTCTTATGTGGTTAACTCTCTTTCAATCTGAGCCAAATTCAAGCAAATAAAGGATAAGCAATGTCCCATG
Organism: Spilogale gracilis; assembly: GCA_004023965.1. NCBI lineage: Eukaryota > Metazoa > Chordata > Mammalia > Carnivora > Mephitidae > Spilogale > Spilogale gracilis. The sequence continues at coordinate 384,898 of PITA01000075.1, read as the reverse complement.
GCCAATTTCCTATATCATATTCTTGCCACTAGTGAAATATATTAGCCACTCTTTGAAACATTAACAATAAAATAGCCTTCAAGAATATTAAATGATTATTTATAACTCATCATATTTTATTTTGTTTTTTATAGTATTAAATATGTTAGTAAACTCAATTCTCTCAGATACATGCTAATTCCAAAAAAAAAAAAAATACAATTACAAATTCACAACAAACCAAAAGAGATCAGATAGAAAAGCTGTTGGGAACAAAGGATACATCTGATATTTTAGATTCTTTAAAGAGATGGGTTTTCCATTCTGGTTCCTGTAAGTCTTCTGTCTTCACAGGATGACTAAAATGTAGAATTAGGTCACAAAGCAGCAACTGGGAAAGCTCTGTGTAAAACAAAATAATAGAAGATTTTGGAGCACGTATGTCATAGACAACTATTATTCTGTTTTTAAAATATTTTATTTTGGGGGTGCCTGGGTGGCTCTTGATTGATTGTATGACTCCTGATTTCAGCTCAAGTCAAGATCTCAGGATCCTGAGACAGAGCCGTGTGTAAAGCTCTGTGTTCTCAGTGTCTGCTTGACATTCTCTCTACCTCTTCTCCTTGCCACACTCACATTCTCTCTCTCTCTCTAAAATAAATAAAATCTTTGGGGGGAAAAGTATTTTATTTTTATGTAATCTCTACACCCAATGTGGGGCTCAAACCCACAACCCTGAGTTCAAAGAGTTGTACGTTCCACTAACTGAGCCAGCCAGATGTCCCTATTATTACTTTTAGTAGCTCTTAGTTTTCTTCAAAGTGATTATTGATCAGACTACAATTAAGTGTGCTCTATTTTGACCTAAAGTCAAATTTTTGTACTATAAAATAAGAATGACATAAAAAACTCAAAGTCTGTATTTGTGTACTATCTTACTAAACTGCAACTTGATTTATAGAAATTTGATTTATGCTTTTTATAAACTATTTTGTGCTATATGTTATGTATAGAGAATCAAATAGCATTTACAAAAATTAGCAGTTCCTATCTCCAAGAGGCAACCATTTTTAAATTTTTTCCCTGCTCATATTGTTTTTGTTGCTTTTGTTGTTTTATGTGTGTCTGTGTTTGGTGTCTTTTAGTTTTATTTGGGGGGGCAAGTTGGTATTTACCTCTGTATTTCTAAAAATACATGAATATTTATTTTTTCAACTGCAGGTATTATTGATGTGCTTCTGACTACAGAAGATTATGATATAGCACTTTTCACTCACCCCCAACAGCCCCGGAGTGTACTTAAGAATACAATTTTTGTTAGCTCAGTATTTAAAGGTTAACATTTTTTGACTGTATAAATATTCTCCACAGCTGAGCCTTGCAGTACATTTCCCTTCCTGCATGGTGCCACACAATCAGTTAATAATTTTCTTGTTTTCACTGTTTAATTATCACAGATATATCCCAAATCTTCCCTGGTTGGGCAGATCTCTTTTGCTATATAGTCAGATGTCTTAGCTGTCTGATTGTTGAAAGTCTCTCCTCTTCTACAGCCTTCTACTCTGCTCTAGTCTGGACTGACTGTTCTCTAGGACTGTAGTGCAGTACGCATCTGGAAACTCCCTTCTGCATTGTTATCCTAGGGACTCATCCCTCCCCCCCCGCCTTGTGTGGAGTATCCCTTCTCTAAAATCTCATTTCTTTCTTTTTTGGTCTGCTACCTTGTTTGGTGGAATATGACCTCAGCAATCAGTAACTTTCTGAAGGGAGAAAATTTTATGTCTAAAAATTTTTCTATATATACTAATGCTTAATAGATTGACTATAGAAATATAGGTTAGCAATGATGTTCCTTCAGATTTCCGAAGGCCTTGCTGTCCTTTCTTCTAGCTTCCTGTGTAGCTGTGACAATTTTCATGACTCTAATTTTTTTTTTTTAAGATTTTACTTATTTGACAGAGAGAAACACAGCCAGAGAGGGAACACAAGCAGGGGGAGTGAGAGAGGGAGAAGCAGGCTTCCTCGCCAAGCAGGGAGCCTGATGTGGGGCTCGATCCTGGGTCTCTGGGATCATGACCTGAGCCGAAGGCAGTCGCTTAACCAACTGAGCCACCCAGGCGCCCTCATGACTCTAATTCTTAATTGTTTTTCTTTAGAAACTTTAAGGACTTTCTGTTCTTCCAGAACAAAATTTCACAGTATTGTACCTTAGGGGTTCACTTTCAACCATTGCATTGGGCTCCTTCATTATAGAAACTCCCCTCCTTCAGCTTTTACATTTTTCCCAGATTAGTTCTTTAATGAATTCTTCCCTGTGCATTGTCTGTGTTCTTTCTAACACTCATGTTTACTGAATGTTGGATTTCCTTGACTGATCTTTTCATTTTTTTCTCCTTAAAACTTCCCGCCTCTATTTTTTTGCACTCCAGGGGATTGTCTTCTTTTTATCTTTAAACACTTCTACAGAGGTTATTTTATTGTCCCATTTAATTTTCAAGAATTCCCTTCTCTCAACTTTTTTTTAAAGATTTTATTTATTTGAGAGAGAGAGTGTATAAGAGACAGCATGAAAGGGGAAAGGGTCAGAAGGAAAAGCAGACTCCCTGAGCTGGGAGCCCGATGCGGGACTTGATCCTGGGATTCCAGGATCATGACCTGAGATGAAGGCAGTGGCTTAACTGATTGAGTGACCCAGGTGTCCCTCTTAACTTTTTTTTATAGGATGTTCCTATTTCATGGACATAACATCTTCTCTTACTTCTCTTCATCTATTGATAGCTCCTTGGGAGTTTTCATCTCACTTCCTGATTTCAGTTTCTTCTTCACTGAGGGAATCCATGTATTGACTTTGTCTATGCTTTTCATAGTAGATGCTTTCATTAAATATCTATTTCACCAGAGCTATATCTGTTCATATTTAAGACCATGGCACTAAAAGTAACTGGAAACTCTGTGCCTGTGGTAGCCTGCACTAGCTGAGCTGGGTGGGTATTTTGTTGGGGGCGACCTCTGCTCTCAGTGTCTTCACAATTTTTTCTCTTAGGCTAGTCAGATTCCTGAAAGAAAAGTCTGCTTGAGGGTGTAAATCTCATTGCCAGTGTTTTGTAGCCACGTGGGAAAAGCTGGGAGTCTTGTAATTTAGTATGTAAACTCTATCTTAATATCTTTGTTTTCATCACAGTACTGTTTGCCTCAATTTGTGGCTAATGGCTCCTGTCCAGGGATCCTCTCAGGGAATAAAACTCAACTCTTCTGTCGTGGAAAAGGAATAATTGCCTAGTTCAGAGATGGGAAGAGAACTTAGGGGTCTACAACTTCCTCTTGTCCTCCCCCTTTTTCTTCTTATTCTTTATCTTTGTTAGAGAGAGGTGGCGGAGGCACAGAGGGAGAGAGTCTCAAGCAGGCTCCATGCCTAGCATGGAACCCAACGTAGGGCTCCATCTCACAATCGTGAGATCATGACCTGAGCTGAAATCAAGAATTGGATGCTCACCTGACTGAGTCACCCAGGCACCCCTTTTTAATTTTATTTATTGATTGATTGATTGTAAAAAACATTTAACGAGTTATTTATTTATTTATTTATTGTAAAAAAACATTTAATGAGCCTTCCTGTTCTCAGTCCCACTTTTACCCCCACTTCCAGATTATGATGCCACCATATATTAAGTCTTCACTGGCTCTACCCAGCCAACTCATGGTTCAAATATTTGGACTTTAGGATTCAGACTTTTCTGTTTGCTTTCACTTGCTTTCTTTTTTTGGGAGCTCTTTATCTTGTGCACTTTTTTCTCTTTAAAATCACTTTAAATTTAAATCTCAGGTTTACTAGTGACTAGTTGTATGACCTTGGAAGAGTTAGTTAACCTCTCTCTGTCCTTTTCTTTATCTGTAAATGCCAATGGTGGAATTTTCTATCTCATAAGGTTGTGAAGACAAATGAGTGCTTTTATATAGAGCTCTTGGAAGAACATCTAGATTATGGTAACTGCTATGTGTCAGCTATTGACACTATTATCGAGAGAAGGAAGTTTGGCTAAAAGGAGTGCTGTTCATTTAATCTTCCATGCTTACCAGAAGTCTTCCCTCTGACTCTAGCTCTATAAGCTCCTATAGCATAACTGCTTGACTTACCCCACAGCTTCTGAAGAACACATTCATCACATTTGCCAGTTCTATTTTACTTCACGAAAGAATAATCCCCAAGTTAGAACAGTTACATAATTAAGTTTGAGAAAAATCTAAGGCTTTTCTGTTTTAAATGAATCATCTGGACACCAATTATTTATTTAATAAACATTTCCAAGATCCTATTATATCAAGGCAATATGTTAAGTGTTAGGAAGACCCTTAAGGAGCTTACAGTTGAGCAGAGATAGGAAAAGTAAGCAAACATGCAATTACAACAGTGTGATAGATGATATGAAAAGAAAGAAGAGAAACATGCTTGCTTAAAAAAATTTGCCAGTGTAAGTAACCAACTAATAAGTAATGACTAATAACTAATAAGATGATGGAAAAGGCCCAGAGGTTGCCCGGGCTTCCAGGCCCCGCTCAGGCCTGGCTTCTTGATCCTCCTTCCCATAGCAGTAAACCTGACTGGATGGAGGTGGGAGTGAGAGCACTGGGCATTTCAGAAGATGCATGTGTTAAGGCACAGACACGAATAAAGAGCAAATATGTAGATTTGCAAGTGGTTTCGTGTGGCTGAAGTGCAGAATGTGCAGGGATAAAGGAATGGTAAGATACTGGGAGAGATCAGCTGGACCTGATCTCAAGAGGTCTCATAGTCCATTCTAGGAGGCTTGCTGGATTTTATTCTGGGACAATTGTGAACTAATGAGAGTTTTCAGGAGATTCACATTTTAGAAAGAAAATCCTTGCTGTATCATTGTTTGGCTTTGAGAGATGATGAATTAAGCAGAGATAATCAGATTTCTTTACAACATATTCCTCAGAGCCTTTGTTAATATGTACTGTGAATTTTTGAGAGAAATATACAGCATAAAACACTTCCCAAATTTATTTGACCATAATAACGTGGACTCTGTTCTTACTGCACAGCACTTACTAACATCTCTTGAGACAACAGGGTTTGCATATCAAGGTCTAGGAATATGGCACTCACTATTTGGTGCCTAACTAACAAGCACTCCCCTCTTCTCTGTGGCATAACTCGATGCCATCTGAGGTGATCCTTTCTCTAGCTCCAGCAGTAAGGCCTGACTGGCCCAAACTCGTCTTAGCAGTCCCATTCCCCTTGACAGCAGCTGGTGTAGATTTGATGTAAATCTGGCCATGAAAGGAAAGGGAAAATGTGCTGGAGGGATCTGGGGAAAGGCTTCTATAGAGACATAGGCAGATTCAGTGTCTGTAGTTGGCCACACCTGCAGGTAATGACTACGAGTGATACACAGAGTGAACACAATAGAGCAGAAAAATGAAAAGAACCTGGTAGAGTCAGAAGACTTTAAAACTCTGAATTAATTCTGGAAATGCCCACCTTGGATCTCTTATTTCCTTATTATATAAGTCACATTAAGTCGATATTTTGTTACTTTTATAGCCGAATTCCTTGCAACTGAGGGAGAGGCTATCCTCAAATATCCAAGAGCTGTCATAAGAAGAGTAACTACATACTCAGTGTTGTTTCACGTTTAGAAATAGGACCGCTGTGTGAAAGAAGATGGGAATAGATTTCAGCTAGTCCATAAGGGGGAACCATCTAAAAAGGAAGAGGCTGACTGGTGAGATAGGGAGTTATCCAACAGAAGAAATATTTGGTCAGGGATAAATGGTCTCTAGAAAATATTCATCATGGAAATTTTACATGTCTGAGATAAAATAACAGAATATCTGTGAGGTGAATAACTAAGCATCATGAACTGTAAGGTGTAATTCTACTCTATGAATCTGTTTAAAATGAAGAGTGTTTAACTCACAAAATCAGACAAACTTATAATTTTAATTTGTAAGGAACTTTAGGGGCTTGGTAAAGATTAATGGATAGAGACACTGAATTTTGCAGAATGTGACATTATCATGCAATAGTTTATTGAAGGGAAGGAAGGAAAGTAAATTTAAAGAGGTTAGTTAGACAACAACATAAGCTTGTTGGTGTCAGAGATAGGAATTTAAGTCTGCTAACTCCCAGGAAAATTCTCAAACATAATTCATCTTTAGAGATTCTAGTTCATAGTACAGTGTCAAAATTTCTCAAGTAGCGAAATCCTAATTAGTTGGAAAATTCAGTTATATCCCAGCAGAAGCACAATTTAGCTCTATTGTTTGGTTTATGACTATGGCATGCAAACATTTTAATTCAGGGATTCCATACTTACCTTTCATCTTCTTCAACTCCAAAGAAATTGTGTTAATGTTTTTAATTATGGTTTCCACATTTAGATTATGGTCAGTAACATTATTCTTAAACATCTGATTTTAAAAGAGAAACAAAATGTATAAACCAGAAGCATTTATGTGCACTTTGAAAACATCTAAATCTTCAGTATTTCTAAAAGGAAAATGTTATTTCAGAACTGAAATAATTGTGAAATAATAGTCAATACAACTGTTAGAATTCTAACATTATAAAGCATCAATTTGTTCATATTTTCCAACTGAGGACACCTCCAACTACAATTCTTCTTTAATGAAACCAGATAACAAGACGCGGCCCTTAAACTGGAAATGCAGAGAGCTCTCCTTTTCAGAAAGCCTCAGCACTTATAAACTACCTTATAATTGAGTAGTCGTATAAAATTTTCTCTAATTTTGTTTATGTAAGGCAGTGTATTCTTCTAATTTATTCTTGAATGACAGGGTCCACAGTAAAACTCTAAGTACAGTAAAACTCAAAGTGAGATTCAATTATAATTCATAAACAAAGAAGATGGCAAATGGATCACTTTTATTTTAGCTTTGGGAATTAGAGCAATATACTTAAAAAAAATTCTCGTTAACTAAAATGTATGAGTCAACAGGTTACCATGTTATCTGTAGAGTACATATTTTTTTAACCAATTGTGTTAAGTACAAATACATAAACAGGTGGTTCAACTAGAAACTAATCTTAGCCATTCAAATCTCTCAAAATGACTTGAGAAAATAAACCACAATTAGCACACACAACCCTAACAGTGTGAAAGTCGGGCAGTTATGGGTCAGGCTGCTTGTCCAAAATAATGAAAATAAACTAACCGTGAAGTCAATTTCTTCCCTCTGCTTTCTCCTGAGCCGAGGAATTATCCTTCTTCACTCACTTTAGAGCCACTACAAAGGTATAAAAATTTCATTTTCCAATTAATAAAATATATTTTGCATCCACCTATAATACCCTAGAAGCCAAAAAAGAAATGGCAGCTATCTTACTTGGTTGGATATAGCAAGGAAAAGTTTTGTGTTTGAAGCAGGTGGGGGTGGAAAGAAAAGCTGATAAAAAATAAAATAAAGGGGGTGGAGAAAGTGTAATTAAAGAACTTTAAAAATGAGAAATGATCGTTAAACAAACAAACAGAAAAACAAGAGCAAAGTAAAAACTATGTGGATAGAGAAATATCCAAGAAGGTTGACCTCCCAGCCCAGGTCTGGTTATCCGGTGCCCTTGAGTGTGCCCTTGGACAAGGGTTGGGGGTATGGGGGGGTGGAGGGGAGTCGGAAGGCAGAGCTGGGTCTGGACCCCACTGGACTGGAGAGAGGTCAGAGGTGTGTCAAGCCTTCCCTGGAGATCTCAGTTAGGCTGTGGCTCAGAGAGAAGGGAGAGGCAGGGTAAAGGGCATTCCGCAGAGGTGACAAGTGCTGAGCAGGCTCTGGGGATAGAAGGAAGAGTGGAATCAGAAGCCAAGATACTATATACGGAAGGCGGGAATGCAACCCCGGCACTGACGTCCAGCCCAGAGGCTGGAGGCCCAGCGGAGGTCATCACCCTCAGGAGCGAGGATCTCCCCCGCAGCTTCCATTCTAAAGGCCAATCCCAGGCCACACCAGTGAGGAGCCCCAGGGTGCCGCGGGCCGCCCAACCACCACGTGCTGACCGAAGATAGCCTCAAAATTCTCACAGCCCTCCTGCTCCCAAACCAGATGAGGACAATGAAAAACACACTCCGCGTGACCCTGGCCTCGGACGACCACCGGCCCCGCCAGGACACCCCCAAACATGGGCCCCTTCCGGAGTCCACCGACCCCTGTGAGGAGCCCCGGGCCCTTGGGGACCCATCCGTTTGGAGGCAGACCATGGAGCCTGAGGCAACCTGGAAACTTCGACAGCCTTGCCTTGCCCTCACACCGGATTAGGATTACTTAAAACCCGGTACCTTTGGCTGGCCCACAAACCAAGCCTGTGAGGACCCACCTGGCCTACCGTCACCAGAGCTCTGACGGCAGGTGGGGCGGAGCCGACTGTGAAAAGCAGGACTGTGCATCCTGATTGGCCAGCTTCTCTTCCTGCCGCATCCTGGGAGTTGTAGTCCACTGCAAGGTCCCTGCAGAGAAGGTGCTGGGCGCCAAGCTGAAAGGGACTGGCGCTGACCTGTGGGCTGAGAGGGAGAGTGGTGAAGGCGCTGACGTTTTTGCTTTCTGTATGCTAGGCACTGTGTTAGGTGCTTCCCAGCCTTTATCTGCATTTAATTTTCACAGCCAGACTCTGGACTGAAACTGCTCAGGTCTGAATCCTACTCCAGCATTTGTTTAGCTAGAGAGGTGCTGGTAAACAGTTTTATCCTTTAGAGTGCAAGTGTCTTCAGCTGTGGTGTGAAGCTAATAATAACTGCCTTCTGGTGTTCTTTTGAGGTTTAAGTGAGATAATGTACCTAAGGGACTTGGCAGATGATGTGCCCAATAAATGTTAGCTATTACCATTCCTATAAATTTTTACAGAAGAGTGAAGAGGACAGACTAATGGAGAGATATACACTGGTCTCTCGCCAGTGGAGAGGCTGGGATCCAAGCCATCTTCGCTAGATTCCAAGAGGAATCTCTGGCACTGCAACCTCTGGGACTGACTCAAAGACTTTCCCTTGGGAAGGCCCGAGACTTGCTAAGTAAGTCTTTGCCTTCTCTAAATCTTCCCTATAATACCCAGCAGCCGCAGTCTTTTCCTGACAACCCAGAGCACATAGTCTGTTATTTATTTTATATGTAGTCACTTTCAGTTTGCAGAGTATGTTGTCTGATGCAGAATTAGATGACGAGGGCATAGGAGAAGCAACTTCAGTCCTAAGTAGAACTAAATCTCAGAAAGCAGGAGCTGCCTTTCTCCCTACCTCAGTTTCCTCATGTGTTTCCTTATGAGACAGATGGGCTAGATCAGTGTTTCCTAAGTTTCATTCACTGTAAGTCTACTGTTAGGACTATTTAGCTTGAGCTGTGTACCACCTATTTTATTCCCTTAGTCTTTTAAATTTACTTCCCTTTAAAATTTAAATGTACTTAAAAGTTTTTTTTATATCACCAACATAAGCAGAAGCTAATTGGAAAAATAAAGATAATGGGAATAAGATAAGAATTGTAATCATCTAGACATTCTTGCCTCCTGATGGCAGTGCTCCTGCAGCTGGATCTTAAAATGGGTTATTAAATGTTATTGAAGTGTTAAAGATAGTGTAGCACAACTGAGACTTTCTTTTTGATGTAATCAGAAGAACTGAAAGATTTGGAAGGAGAATAACTCTCACTTATAATGACGTGTTGCTTAATGCCTCTGTACCATATGTCATATCCCACCTGTCATATCCCTGGTGGGATACATCCCACACTTTACTCAACGTAGATTTAGGTGGTGTCCAATATACCGTCCCATTCTAGAACTCCTTCGTTCTCAACATGCTCTGGGTGCCTTTCAAAACTCACCTCAATCCTGGAAAGAGCCTTCTTGAAAGAGCCCTACCAAAATCTACAGTTTCATCCCAGTCTCTCTGCCAATACTTCCCTTACTCATTTAGACTGTGAACACTTCCTGCTATCAGAGTCTTGCATTTTCTGATTTGATACATGCACTGAGCATTTTTCATCTAATTCTTTAAAGGAGGCCCAGAAGGTCAGGTAACATTCTTTTATCACTCACATATTAGGAATGATGTTAGAAGTTTCCATCTTCTAACAAGTCTCTGAGGTAGCTGTTATCACCCCAGTTGTGTGGAAAACAAAGCTCGAACTCAGAGTATAGCACCTGCTCAGGGGCACAGGAACCAGATTCACACCCTGTCTGGGCAACTCCAGAGCCTTCTGCTCTTTTCTCTGCACCAAGCTGTATCTCAGACCTGGACACCAACTATTGAAACAGTAAACAAGTACAGGATGGCTCCATAGTATGTGTGTGTGTTTCACAGATCACTGACCTTAAACACACATGTACTAATGTACATACAAGCATCCAAGTGACCAACATAAGGTGAGGAATATTTATTTTCGAGATTAAGGACATTATCAAAGCAAAAATAACTGTCATCACTGTTTTTATAAGAGAAGAAATAATTTGACATCAAAAAAGAAAGGAAGAAAGAAAAAAGAAGGAAAGTCATAGTAATTTCAGATAAGACCAGCTTAATAAAAATCTTACTGGATGTGTCTTTTTTTTCTCCCTCTCGTATTGATTCAGACTAGTGAAAACTGCTCCTCAGACCTGCACCCAGATGTGTGTTCAGAAACTCTATATGGATTATAGCAGGAGGAGATAAAGTGTATTAGAAAAGCAGGGTGAAAAACATAGGTGAGTTGAGATAGCATTAGGACTGAGAATCTTGAAAATTCAGTGATGATGGGGGCTGGGTCTTGGTAGGATGAAGTGTCTGTGGGCCCCATCATCCCAAATCCACTGACCCCATTCACAAGATTCAGGAAATGTTTTTGGACCTGCTTCAATTCAGATACCTGTGGATTAGGATTCTGCTTACAGGACTTCTGATAGAATCCAAAGAACTTCCACCTATCCCAAATGCTGATTACTTCTTATGAGTAAATTCAAATGCCATAACTTGGAAAAGATCATCCTTGAAGCCTTTACAAAAAGAAGAATAAGAAAAACCAATTTTGTGTTTCTTTAAAATAAGTGGTATAAGAAAGAAGAGATGTGGACTCAGAAAAAGATAGATTGTAATAATGTATTTTCCTTCATAAAAATGTCTTAGAATAATGATGACTACTTATTGTAGGGTTTTTCCTCCCTAAGTAACTATAGATTCGTATTTCTTTTCCTGAAAACATAAAACTTTAAAAGCCTGATCTGCTACTTAAAGCTTGAGTCTGTTACAGATGAGGCCCTAAAAAAATCTATCTTCTTTAATAAATTCGCAATACTTTACTGGAACTCCGTACAGGTTGCAGTTGTTGATTCGAATCTTAATCAAATAAAGAAGATTAAAAAGCTGGCAGATCCTCCCATAAAGAGAAAAGTTGTTACAGAACAACAAGGTGATTAAGCATTTCATGGAGTCGGGTGTGAGTGCCTCAGTTAGTTTTATTACAAATTCTTGACATAAAGTCTTTGTTTCCAGGAAAACAAATTGAATAAATTATCTCACTTCTTGCACATGCTCTCAGAGTTCCCATTCCCATTGTCTCCCTACTCATCATCAATTACAAGTGCGTGTCTTTGCCTGAGGACTGGCTCCAATTGGAGCCCCAACTTCCATCTGAATATGGCTTTGTACAAATTCTTCGTATAAATCAGGAGGACAGAAGTGCATTCTTAGATCATTACTTGTGCAGCATGACCAGTATCTGATAGATCAAGGTAATCTATCCATAGCCAATCACGGAAAGGGAGAAGGCATGTGACTTAGGCCACTGTGGTCTGAGGTGAAAGGTGGGTTCCCTGCCCGTTGTCTTCTTCAAGCAGCTGCTGTTCAGTTGGGCAAAATCATTTTCTTTTTCTCCAGAAGAAACACACTTCTGAACTATAGAAAGGTGTTACTAACAAAAATCCACATTGCTCACTGTAACTAAAATATTTTCGTTTCTAATTAAGAAATTACCTAAAAGAAGGATACCCTGCCATCTGTGAAACAGGGATGGTCTTTGAGGCTATTATGCTAAGTGAAATATGTCAGACAGAGACTTATACATGGAATCTAAAAACACTGACCTGCTGAAACAGATAGTAGAATGGCAGTTGCCAGAGGTTAGGGGAGGAGGAAATGTGAAGATGTTGGGGAAAAGGAACAGATTTTCAGTTGCAAGATGAATAAACTCCAAGGATCCAAAATGGTGACTGTTGTTAACAATACTTTATTGTATATTTGCAATTTGCTATGAAAGAGGGACTTTTAACGTTTTCACTGTAAAAATAACAACAATAAAATGCTTATTATGTGAAGTCAAGGATAACCTTGTTATGGCAAACATTTCACAACAGTTATGTATATAAAATCACCCCATTGTACACCTTAAACTTAATACTGTATGTCAATTATACCTCAATAAAGTGGAGGAAAAAAAGAAATTATAGTTTGTACCAACATTTTCCTCTGAAATGGGAAGCTACTCAAATATAGCCGCCAGATAAAATACTTAACACCCAGTTAAATTTGACTTTTAAGTAAATGACAAATGATTTCTTTATTGTATTTCCTGAATACTGTGTGGTATATACTTAAATTTATCTCAAAGTCAAACTTAACTGGGAATCCTGTACTTTTACTTGTTAAATTTGGCAGCTCTATGCCCCAAACACTTAAGCCCGTGAAGAGAAAAGCAAACCATCTGAAGGCTTGTAGATTCAGTAGGTAGAGAAGCTGAGAGAGAATATTGAAGTTTTCCAACTTGATGCCCGAAATAATAAAATACACACACTTACTGTGCCAGAGTTTGGCCTCTTCTTCCGTCAACATTCCTGTAACATAAGAATGAAGCTAAGTCTTCGAGACAGCGAATGGACAAGAGCTGACAATATTCAGCATGGTGCTATTTTTGACAGTTGCTTGCTATGCCTGTTTGTTTTCCGAAAACTCTTTGCGCTTGGCTTTTTAGAAAATGCCTTTATCCAGCAAGGCATATTCATGATACAACTTGTGTTTATTTCCGGAGATCCACCAATCAGAGAAAACCTTTTCTGTCCCCAAATAAAATACATTTTCAATTCTATCACATCTGCCCTACATCCCCCGACAACACTTCCCCTGTTTATTAAAGACATAGATCCTGATCCGATGTTTCTCCCCTAGGCCATACCCTCACCTCCCTACACCTCACCCTCATCAGCCAGCCACGCAATGAAAAATGAGCATCTTCATGAAAAAATTATATTATGTTCATGGAGTCAATACAATGGAATATGAGTGTATACTCACCTTTCATAAATGAAAATACGTACATAGGAATAAAGCAAGTTTGGAAGAGTAGACACCCAATGTTACCAAGGATCTCTGGGTAGCAAGATTTATGGATGATTTCATTTCTCTGTGTTTATTTATATAGCCCAGCTGTGACTTTAGTCCCCAATCCTCTTCTCTATATTTTAAACTCTCCAGGGCATCTCGCAATGTGGTACAACATCAATCACTGTAAAGCAGAGTTTCTCGAGTTTTACGATGCACAATTACTTAGGAAGCTTGTGAAATGCAGATTCCCAGGCTTGCCCCAAAGACTTAGATTTAATACATCTAAGGTAGAGGTCCCTAAGTCTGCATTCTTAATCCTTCCTCCTTCCATCTTAACCTAGTTCTACTGTAGATCAAATTGTGAGGAATAGTAAGGGACTTACAGACTTCACTGGGCATCTTCTACAAATCCCGTGTGCATCATCACAGTTGAAACTTATTTTGGCCACATGCCAGAATTCATTCAGTCATATACACACACACACACACACACACACACACACACACACACACGTATGTATTTTATATATTTATATTTTTATATATACATATATGTATATATATAAAATACATACATATATAATTTAATATACATTCTATGTAAATATACATTTTGTATATACACATTGTATATTAAAATACAATTTTCGAGCACAAGTCAGTCCTTTTAATTTCCCTTTGAGAGAGGAAAGTATTTCTGGTGGAAGGTCCGCCCCCAGCACAGCAGCATGGAGACTTACCAAGTCCTCTTGATTCTCAGGGAGAAGGGAAGAGGGTGGGGGAGGGGGTGGACATTCCAGTTCTTCCTAATTTAGGTCTGTTTTTCTTTTGTTTTCTCAGCTTTTTGTTTGTTTTCTTCCAGTTTCCTTTGCCGTTATGATGGCAAGTCTGAGATGTTATGTGATTTTTTTTCAAACATTTACATTTTTCTATGTAATTTTTGGCACTAAATCTCCGCCTACCTTCAGCTCAGCTGCCCTTCCCGGTGCTGCTTGCAATGGTAGCCTCACTGGTTTTGCCACGGCTTCTCTTGCCCTCTATGATCAGCTTGCTCCATACACCACAACGAAGGAGCTTTTTAAGATGCAAATTAGATCCTGTCATTCTCTAGCTTAAAACCCTCCAGTGGTGTCCTATAGACTCCAGAAGAAGCTCCCACATGCTGACCCTGAGCTCTGGTCTCTCTCCCCTTTGCTCTTCAAACACTCCAAGCAGAGGCCAACAACTGTTTTGTAACTGTTTCCTTCTGAACCTCCCTCACTGACTCCTTTTCATGCTTTCGGTTTCAGAGAGGCATCCTCTAATGTTACCCCATTCTCTAGCCCAGCTCCTTGTTTCCATAGACTACTCGATATCATTTGTAACTTTATAATTTATGTTTCTGTTTACTTTTTTGGGGTTGCTTTGGGTCTGCCTCACTCATACATACCTCTTGCAAGGGCAGGAACCTCTTGTCTCACATCACCCCTCGATGTTTATCATGGTACCCTGCGCCTAGCCCAACTCCTGGCCTATAGCAGGTGCTCAATAAATCTTGGTTCAGTTCCGTCCAGTCTGGGGAAATTAATTGGCCGGCCACTACAGCGGCATCCTTGAGAATTGGAGAAACTGGGCTGTGCATTAGCACCTGCTGCTGCTCCGTGGGACTCCCAGCAACACTCTGACAGCAGAAGTCCCTGCTCATGGCCTCGGAGCCCTCTGCAAGAGGGACAGGCCCCATGGGAGCAAAGCGGAAAGTGGATGATGAACCGCCCACCCATAAACACTAAGCTATCCCCCTTCACTCTGTCTGCTCTCTCATGCTGGCCCACAGACCACAGGTCCGACAGAGAAACAAAAAGCAAACTCATGGCTGTTCTAGAAAACAGCAGGCCTGAAAACTTCCAAGCAGCTTTGTGTGGGAAGGATCACGCTGCTCCGGTCCCTGATGAAGAAACCACCAGGGCTGAGATCCTTACTTGAATAAAAATCGAATGACTTAGGATCTGTCCAAAATGAAGGATGTTTTAATACTTTGTGTGTAAAAACACTGATATTTTGCTTCTTTTTTATTAACCAGATCTTATTATTTTTCAGAATCTTGTCAGCATAATCGTTTTATGGGTGGATGAAATATTCAGCCCCGCCGCTGCAGGAGTTCTTTCCCAGCAATTACCTTGTGGCACTTTCGCTGTAATTAGGTTTTTGCTGAGGATTTTTCCCCGGGTCTGTGTAATAAATGAAATATGACCAGAATTTAAATTTGTCAATTACAAGCAAGCATAGTACATAAACACACAACAGAGCCATGAATTCCAAACCACAGGCTGTTGCTGGGGGCCAGACGCTCTGGAAATTAAAATGGAAATAAAACTACTGATGGCAAGCAAAAAGTGGCCCCCAAAGAAAGCAAATCTCCCTGAACAGTCATGCATGATTTTACCCAACGGTGTGAGCTCTTGATTACAAATTCTTCAGCGTGAAAGCTGACAAATTAAGGAGCAAGCAGTGGATTTATGTTAAAATAATCTGCATGGGTCTCTGATCTCCTACCCTATGAATTCCTAGGTTTTTTGAGGCCAGATCCAAAGGATTTTGGACATGGTGGGCCTGATGCCCCCTGATGGTGGTGACTTTCTCTCTGAGTAGCTCAAGGATGGACCCTGGGACTGTGTCTGCTGTCTCGTAGCCGCTATTCCTTTCACTGACCTGACTTCAATAATTGCTCCTCTGGGGCCCTCTGCCGACCATCTCTTGTACAGGGTGGAAATTCTAGGAGTCTGTACTGTTAAGGACTCAGGCAAATCATTTAGTTCATTAAAACAACAAAAGCAGATTGTATAAGGAGCCATAGACAAGGAAAAAAGAACTCACATTTTTATAGACTTATTGAATCCCATGCATCAATGTATCCAATGAATCTTTCTGGAACATCTCGTCTTGGCGTCTGCATCAGGCGGCAAATTTTAGACATTTAGTGGTGATCCCAGAGCAACAGGTGTCCTGCTGGTCTGGAGCCAGACACGAACAGCTCATGGTCTGGGGGAAGAGACAAACTGGCATCCACAAATGGCACGGAAACATATTAAGTGATCATTTAATTAGGCACTGTCCAGGAAGAAGACATGTTGTGATGGGGACAACTTTCAGGGAGGGTTTCCGTGAGGTAAGAACATTCAGGCTGCAGTAAGAAGGGGAGAAGAGGAGTCCAGGCAGAGGGAACATCATGTTCATGGACCCTGTGTCAGAAGACAGCCTACTCGATGTAATGGCTTGGAAGCATGTCTGGCAAGGTTGGGGTGCAGGGAGCAAGGGGATGCCTAGGGCAAAAGGAGACCACTGAAGGACAGAGGCCAAACTTCCAGGACCATGGAAGTTGTGTGGAGGATTATTACTTCCCCGAGACCTGGCGGAAGCCACTATGGTTTCTTAAACAGGTGAAGGATGGGAATGGTCGTGGTCAATACAATCATATTTGTGGTTTGGAAAGATGACTCTAGCTTCATGATTGAGAACAGATAGAAAGAGGAAAAGAATAGGCTCATGACGTCCAGTAGGAGTCTAGTGCAGTTTATGTGAAAGATGGCGGCAGAAGAGATGGAAATGAGATTAGGGAGCATTTAGGAGATAGAGTGAGCACGGACTTGGTGATGAGTTATACATGGGGATGGAAGAAAATTGATGGTAAAAATGGCCTATGTTATCTCACTTTATTGTTCCAGGCTTGCAAAATACCATTATCCCCATTTCATACATGAGGGAGTTGAGACTCAGAGAGATTTAGTTTGGGGTTTGAGGTCATTCAGCTGGGAAGTGGCAGGGCCATATGCCTACTCCTCCCCTGCAGCATCTCTGATATCACATGGGGGTTTTGCTTAGGAACTCATCTCTCCCACAGTCCTCTCGATGTATCCCCTATATTCTTAAGAAGACTCCAAAAATACTCACTGTATTTGTTTCCTTTTCTTTCCTTTCTGCTAAACTGTGAGCTTGTGGGGGCCTGCACTTTGTTTGCCCCTATATTATCAATACTTAGTCCAGTGGCTAGCTCAGAGTGGTAGCCGGGGAGTGTTTGTTGAGTGAATAAAAAATCTTCACCCAATTCCTAGAGAAGGGAGCTAGTTGGAGGGCAATGTATGTTTTAAACAACATTTTCACTGGCTTGATTCTCTTTTGTGTAAGGAATGCAGCTTGGGAATTTTTTCTGGGATGCCCAAAAAGGACTTTCAAGAAGGATCTAGAAGTTTCTGGTGGCCTAGTTTGACTAAAAGAACATAGGTTTGGAATCATGTGTCTCTGGTTTTACATCCCAGTTCCTCAGTTCATAAGTTGTGCATCCTAGAATTACTTATCCTTTCTGAGCATTCAAGTGTCCTTATGTATAAAGCGAGGATAATTTTACTATTTACTTAATAGGGCTATTGTGAAGATGCATTTGGTCATCTGCGCTAAGTGCTTGGCACATGAATACATACATTTCCTATTTTTGTAGGAAAAAGGGTCAGGATTTCATGGCTAACCAAGAACACGGATGGGGCTGGGTATTTCTCTCCACTTGGCCTCAAAGTTCCTGTTACTTACAGACTCCTCTTCCTGTGGTTTATTCTGGGATGAGGAAAGAGGAAGTTGGCTCTCTGGGGGTCCCTGACAAGCTGACAGATGTCCCCTAAGGCAGCTTTCAACAGAGAGTTCTTTATTATTATTATTATTCTTTGTGATTTACAGTGTGTGCCTACAAGCCTCTGGGCACGATCATGGAGTAGGAATGAATTAATAAATTGAATCTGGTTCTTGCTTAATTCATGGCTCTGACAAAATTAAAAATGGAGACAGGTAGGAGAGCCTAAGCAAACAAAGTGTTCCAAAGCCTGGATTCCGGGACACATGGAGCTACATAGCCAGAACTGTGGCTGAAACCAGGCAGACATCCAGATGGAGCAGAGAAGCCTGAGAACACTCTAGAAAGCAGCAAATCCTTTTAATCCAAACTTGTTGTGTGTTAGGAACCCCAGACCCTGGGATCATATATGCATGGGTTCAAATTCAGACCGCACTGTTTATTTCTGTAAGTTGAGCAAATGCTTCAAGTTCACTCAGCTGGTTATCTCCAGAATTGGATTTGGATGCAAACCTGAACCCAGGCCTGTGGTTTTAGCCATTGTCGGAGAGAAAAAATAATTTCCCCCCATCCTTCTAAGTTCTTAGTTGAGACCACCTGTAATAAAAGACATATTAGCAGCAGAAAAGCAAACAGAAGTTTGTTACCATTGTTAAAAAACCAAAAACTCGACTGAAGAAATTTTAAATATCTTACCGACCTCATTCAATGATTCATGAATCTGGCAGTGCCCCATCCGCCTGATAGAAAGGAGCTCTGAGGAGCTATACAAAATGAAAATCTTACAGGCAGAGGGGAGGAGGAACAAGGAAGTTATATTAGGCAAAAAGCAGGTGGGTTATTGCAAGGTTACTTTCCTTTGGGGATGATGGCAAGAGTCTATCAGGTTACCTAACTAGTGCTGATCGGGTGATTTCTGGGAGGGGCAAAACTGTAATTTAATTAGGTCTCAGTTTGGTGATGTGGGGCTTAACATAAGTGTCTCCTCTTGGGCCCTGTGGTCTTGTTTTTATCAATATATATGTACATCTCATGTGTTCATGGGAGATGCCCACCCAGAGGACTGAGAAACTCTCTACCATAGCCCAAGCCGCCAGCCTAAACACCATCTCCCCTTAAAGACAAAAGAAAGATGTTGGGAAGGGGAGGAGGGCAGCCAGTTTGGAAGGTTACCAGGAAAAACACAGTAAACAAGGATAAGGTTGGCTATGCAGCTTGAATTCTGAGCCTTCTCCACTGGTAAGTTTCTTGTGATTTAGAGTCATCCTTCTTGATACAGAAAGGGAGCCACTACAAATGGAGACTTTCTTTATAGATGCAAATGTGCCTCACAAAAGAGTAATTTCTATTCTGTTTTATAGTTTCTCCTGTGTCTGCAGATTCTCAAAAACAATCAGTTCAAATAATCCTTATGTCAAAGAGGCATATTTGGGTTGGCATATTCTGCTACCCTTCACCATTAGATTGTTTATGAACATAGAATGGCATATCATCCTTGCTTAATTATTTACTGCACTATGAATTCCTTTAAATGAATGCCTAGTATACAAAAGGGGTTCAATAAATGCATGCTATAACTTTTGCTGTCTTAGACGCCCCCCCGAAATCCCCTCCCACCCAACTCCTACTACACAGACAATTATATTGATTACTGGAAAGAGAAAATTTGAGAAATATATCTTAAGACCTCCACAAAATACCTAATTCATAATATAAAAATGGTATCCACACAGCATGGGGCTGTCTTTCAAATATCATTTCCCTCGTAAGTCATGAGATTTCTGGATAGACCCCCATATCGCACATTAACCACTGACTTTTCCCCCTATCACCCGTGACCACTCTTAACCAAGAAACAGTTTTGTTCTTATGGGAATTGCCATATATGTGCTCAGAATCAAGTGATAGCGTGGCGCAGAGGGCAGTGGTGTGGCTCTCTTCCTCCACTCAAGGTGAGCAGTAAGATGCCAACCAACCATGTATCACTTAGTAACCTTTAGGGTTCCCGTCAAAGCCAGCCAACGCTAGGCCAGAGTCAGCAGTGTGCAAAGCTGTGGTGCACCATTCCTTTCCCAAGGCCAGGGCCCACCTTCTTTTGGGCCACGAACACCCTTTCCTATTTTGATCCTGAGCTTTCTAACATTTTCAGGTTTACGTCTTATCATAGTTGATGTATTGTTTTTAACCTAAATTTTTTTTCCTAGCTACAAAACTAAAACCATCACAGAAGACCCCGGAAAACACCCTAAAAGAAAAACAAAACAAAACAAAAATCACCTGTAATCTCTCTATGTAGGGAATGAACTGCTAACGTTTTGGGGGCAAAGACATCCAGTCTATCCACCCCCCAACCCCTGTCCTCCACCATGCAGCTTTTGAAAAGGGTTATTCCATCAAATGTTCTCATGTTTAAGAAAAGGGGAGAAAAAAGTCTTTGTGTTATCCCCTCCAAAGAGAATGCAAGTAATCCCTATTATGTAAACTCTTTCAAAGAAGCAGTCTGTTCAAAACTGTCGCAAAGTCATTTGTCGCTATAGCAACGCTTGGCCCCATAGTGTAATAAACAACCATCCTGACTCCAGCCTCTGAACAAAAGCCACCATTATCTCTCCCAGAGCTCTTCAGGGGGGCTCATTTTGCCAAAGTTATTCATTTAAATTAGCAGCTCCCTTCTCAGTCACTTGAATTTCTTTTGCTTCCTCTGTAGTCTCACCAGGGGGGTGAGAAAGCAGTTAGAGCAATAAATTGAGATGTTGAGGATTGGGGGCCATAGTCCTTTGGTTGGTGGCCTTCTGAGGATCTGAGATAAAAGTTATTTTCTTCTGGCGCATGCTGTCTTGGCTGGGCACTCAGGATACCATTTTGGATGCATGTCACCCAGGGCAAAGTAAGGTGAGGTGTGGGGCTTCTGAGGACAATCCCATTATGGACAACACCATATTTAATCAACCCCAGGTAACTTTTTTGAACTAAAAGTACTGAGAAAATCTCACAGAGAACATTCTGGAAAGCTTTCTGCAATTTGTGTACAGTCATGGAATATTATAGTGGAAGGGAGGAGGGGTTGAGGGGTGGGGAAGATGTTCAAAGCGCTTGGCATGCTTTATTAGTTTATTTGATTCTGACAACATGTTCCTACGGAGGCAGGTGGCCTTTCTTTTTTCCTTTCCTGTTTTACAGATAGGGAAGCAGAGGCTTGGAGAGATTCAGTGACTTGACCAAGGTCCCTGACCAGAGAATGGTAGAACCGGTTTCAAAGTCTTGCTGTCTAGTGTCTATCTTGACCCTTCTGGAGGGTCTGCTCCCTGGACCGGAGCAGACATGTATGGAGCTCCTACTCTGTGCACAGAATGCTAAAGATTTTGCATACATTGTATAAATGTCATGATTGGCCTGAGTAGATGTTATCATTCCCATTTGTCTGAGAGGGAGTCTGAGACCCAGCGATACACTCAAGCTCGTCCATCTAGTCGTAGTATAGAGGGATTTGAACTCACAGCTGGCTGGCTTCAGAGCTTGTGATTCTTCCTCTACACAGCATTGTTTGGTACTTAGAAATCATGAAGCCTGGTGCCCTCTTTTTGCAAATGAGGAAGCTGAGCCCTGGGAATACAAAGTGGTCTATCTGATGTCATCCTTCCAGGTCTAGAGACTGCCTCCCTCTAGCCTGAACAGACAGATGGAAGAGCGTTCATTTGTTCTAAGCCGACCTGGTGTGCATTAGGTTAAGTCCCAGAGGTGTCTGTTTGCAAAAGCTACTGTACATGAAGAGCGTGCATTCAGTGTGAGATCACACTGGAGTGGTGAGTCATCTTTGCTCTGCTCCTGGTCCTCTCTTCTCCCTAACTTGGCTTTTGTCAAGTCTTGTGTCTGGGAGAATTTATCTGAGAAGGGAAGCATCAAAGGCCTTGGTCCAGATGACTTTCTGATGGTAGGCCTTCTTTATTAGTCCTGTTCTCTCCCTGCTGGGTCATCAAGGCGGTGGTGTGGCTTCCAAAGGTCATAGGTCCTGTCAATCAGGCTCTCAGATGACCTCTTGTCCCAGGTCCTGGTAACTGTTGCTTCCCTTTCCCCTTCAGGCTAGGGGTAGAAATGGTGTCCAGTTGTTTTTAGCCACGGGGTACTGCCCCCACAACATTCTGTTCTACCTGATCTTGCCCACACTTTTGTAAACTGTCTCTTTAATAATTGTCCAATTTGAGTATTTCCTGCCAGGGCCCTGACAGATTCACTCTCCCGGTTATTCTCTAACTCATCACCCAATTTATTTCCTGCCTAATACTTACCACACTCACTAACTGTTTCATTTATCATGTATTTGCTTTCCTAATGTCTTTTTCCCCTCTAGAATGCGAGCTTTGGGAGGTACAGAACTTTACTGATTTATTATCAAATATATAAGTTAGATGGCCCTCTTCATAGGCCAGCTCTCAGTGGTGCAGGAAGGTTCTAGGAATGATTGGTTGCAATCGGACGTCATGTTGGTGGCTGTCTCAATTGAAAGGTCCCTTCCAAGACTCTTCTTCAGGGTGCAAACAAAGGTTACATTTCAGATTTACACCTGGCCCTGATTGCTATTTGCTTCTCTGGATTCGTGCTGGGTGATTCGCACTGTGATTATCTTGTTAGTATCGTAATTCATCTCGGCCAATAAGTCATGTCGACCACGTCTATGCGCTGAATAGTGCTGTGGCCTGTGTCCAGGAGAAAAGGAAAATCACTTGCATGGAGCATGACCTGCCCTGGGCTGCTGTTCTCAGATGGATGTTCATTATCAGGCCAAACACTCTTGGAGGAATCCCATGGAACATACACGTGAGAAAAGAGATGGAAACCCTACCCATGGGGCTACACAGATGACTTATCAAAGGACATTCAGGAGGAACCATCCATTTGGAGCCAGAAGGAAGACTCACATTTCAGACACACAGATGCCAACACTCCCAACATCATGGGTCCCAGGGAAGCCCCTGCTGCCTTTTGAGAATAGTTTCAGCTTCACCTCCCTGGCCAAAGCTTTTCACCTTGTATTAGTTGCAGAGAGAGTCAGCACTGAGTTTGAGACTTTAGGCTCTGGAGTCCTCTAACTTGGTTCTGCCTTTCCCACTTAAGAACTCCAGGGTTCTGAGCCACTCACTTAACTTTCCTGGACCTCAGTTTTTCATATATAAAGTGGAAATGCCCATACCCCCTCCCTAGAATTATGAAAATCAGGCTGAATGAGATAGTGTAGGAAAGGCACTGAGCACATGCTCAATGAAGAGTAAGTGTCAATTTTAGGGAGATGTCAGATTTCTCATCTGCCAGTTCTGCTGGGTAATTTTTACTTACTTCTTTATGTATTTACTTATTTATTTTAAAATTGTATTTATTTATCTGAGAGAAAGAGAGAATAAGAGAGGGGTAAGGGAGTGGGAGGGGCACTGAGAGAGGGAACAGCAGACTTCCTGCTCAGCAGGGAGCAGGGGCATGGGGTTCCATCCCAGGAGTTGGAGGTCACAACCTGAGCTGAAGGTGGATGCTTAAGCTGCTGAGCCAGCCAGGTGCCCCTCTGCTGGGTAATTTTTAAACAACCCCATTTCCCAGCTACTTACCCTTGAACCTCTCTATATCATCTTGTCTTTGAGTTTCAGGGCTTTCCTAAAGTTAGATGGTTTTTTATTTCTACTCCCACCAAACATTTAAAATCTTCCTTGTCATTGCAGTTGATGTCCCTGGTGTGTGGGTGTGGAAGATGCATTAGTGATAGGAAATATTTCCCCATAGGCCTCCCAGTCCTGCCCTGGGGCCCTTTATCCACGCACTTCACCCGCTGGTTCATCGTCACCCAGGTGGGAGGCACCCCAGGCCTCTGGGATGGACAGGTGGTCGGGACTGGAGTCTCACATCTGCCACCTACTTAGATCTGTGAGTTCATGTGCCCTACAAAAATGGCCCTGCCCCCAGTTTCCTCGATTGTAAATATCATGTGAGAAACATTTGGGCCCAGGGCTCAGAAATACAAGCGATTTCAGTTATACTGAGAATTTTATTCTTTACCCTGGAGTTACTGTTAATACACTTGAGATGATAAAATGAGTACTTCTAAAATGTCCATGTTGAGTCAAATAGTTACTACTGATTAAAGTTCCTGAGTGATTGCATTTCTGAGCTTTCTAATCACATTATAAATGGCTGCCAGTGACTTCAGTATTGATCTGAACAAAGGCTAGTTTCTTTACTTTTCTCCTCTCCACCCCCCTCTTCGGAGGGAGGATGCTGAGGCCAGCGATCAGATGCTCCAACAAGACAATTCCTGCAGGTGGAACTCCCCCTAGCTTCTCTACAGCCCTCAAAAGAGAGCATGGACCCTGGCAGGGGCTTCTGTGGCATGGGGCCTGCCCAGCACCCAATTCATTCATCACAGCGGAGAGAGCTGCCCACTGGCCTTGCCACTCCCTCTCCAGCCTGACCCAATACTTGGTCAGTCCTAAACACAGCCGGTTGCTCTGCATGGCTTTGCCTTCAGCCCCGCCCCCTTCCCCACCCCCTCCTCTCTTCTTTCTCTGCTTCTTCCCTGTGCAGATACCGTGGCCCCCCCGCAGCTCTACAGCAGTGCTTCTCGGAGTGTGGGCTTTGACAGGGGCCAATCCGCACACTGGTGCTGGCTGGTCTGCGAGGAGGAAAACACGAAAACAGCCACATGACACAACAAGTTTATGTCTGTTGCATCTAGTAGTCGTAAGTGTGCGCTACTAGTTTGTAGATCTCTGCGTTTTTATTTCGTTTCTCTTTTTTTTTTACAAAGGTATTGGTGTATGAGGGAACAGAGAGACAAAAACAGAACTTGTGCTTCCCACAGCTGGTCTGAGAAGCACTGTTCCAGGCTGACGTTCCAGTGTTGGCCTGATCACCCATGAACCCTCCTCAACTCCACGCTCCTCTCCATGGCTCCTTCCCACAGCATTCCTGCTCCCACCTGCTTCTGGCCTTGAACTTTCAGATGTGCTCTTCCTCCTGCCTGGAGGCTTTCGCTCTCCCACCATCTAGGCAGCTCAAATGTGACCTCCGTCAGACGTCCCCCGCATACTCGTGGTCTCAGGGCTCTCCTTATAACACCCGTTATTCCTCCTTCTTCCCAGGACGTGCTCCCAGCTGGAGAGTTTACTGGGAGTTCCACTGTTTCGTGCTAGACCTACCTTCTCCCCGAGCTGTAAGCCCCATGAAGGTAGGCATCACCATACTAGCCTGTTCATCACCATCTCCCGGTTTCCACCAAGATGCCTAGCACGTATGAGCTGCCCAGGAAACACTGTTATTTTGGCTCGTTGGATGACTGAGGAAATGAATGATCAACAGACTTCAAAAACTACTAACCATCTTAAT
Organism: Spilogale gracilis; assembly: GCA_004023965.1. NCBI lineage: Eukaryota > Metazoa > Chordata > Mammalia > Carnivora > Mephitidae > Spilogale > Spilogale gracilis. The sequence continues at coordinate 359,644 of PITA01000075.1, read as the reverse complement.
GAATTCTCTGCCTGCCTCTGGGAAGAGCTGCTCATTCCCTCTTCTTGGCCCCCTTGTAAGCTGTTAATAAGCCTTAAAAAAAAAACAAAGCAAAACAATTGCATCTCTTCCAATATATACTCCCCAAAAGCAAGGCTTTGGCATCAGGGAGCATGGAGTTTAAATCTCAGTTTCTCCGCTGACCAGTTGTACAACCTTAGGCAAGTAATTTGAATTCTCTGTGACTCAGTTTTCCTCATTTGTAAAGTGGATGTAGAAATGCCTACCTCACAGGATGGTTGGAGGAATCAGATGAAATAGTACCATTAAAAACACTGAGGAGAGAGGCTCAGAGTAGATGCTCAATCAGCATTAGCCCCTTTCTGCTCTCATTCCCCTCCATATTGTGTTAGGGCTTCACGAAGACAAAAGCCGTGCCTTAGTCATCACTGTACCTGTGGGGCCGCCATATAGCAGGTACTAAATGTAAGTGTGTTGAGTGAAGGGATAAATAAATTATTATTAAATTATCATTAAATTGTTAAAAAGTAATTATACCGAGAAATCCATATTTTCAAGTTTCTTAATACACAAAAGGGGGATAATAAGCTTTATTGCTAAGAGAATTAAAATGACGCATTTAAGTGCTTAACACAGAAGTGTTCAATAATTGTTGTTATTATAATTCATAATAACAATAATACATTATATGGTATTTCCAAATCCCCAGCACCAAGTTTGCTTGAAATAAAGCAAACAAACAAGCAAAAAAAGACAGTGAACCGTGGCCTGGTTGGACTCCAGAAGTCCAGGGGGTATATACCTAGCATCTCAGTGCTAAAATGGATCTGGCTATAGTCTGGAGAGACAGCAGGGGGTGCTGTCTCCTTACTAAAGAGACAGCCAACTTGGAACAGTGTGGCTTTGATACAGAATTTGAGAACTAAGCCACAATGCCCACAATAGCCAAACTGTGCAAGGAGCCGAGATGTCCTTCAGCAGATGAATGGATAAAGAAGATGTGGTTCACATATATAATGGAATACTACTCAGCCATCAGAAAAGAGGAATATCTACCATTTACATCAAAATGAATGGAATGGGAGGATATTATGCTAAATGAAACAGGTCAATCAGAGATAGACAGTTATCATATTGTTTCACTCATATGTAGAACATAAGGGATAGTGCAGGAGACAGTAGGGGAAGGGAGGGAAAACGTGTGGGGAAGAAACCAGAGAGGGAGATGAACCATATGAGACTCCTGACTCCGGGAAACAAACTGAGGGTTGCAGAAAGGGGGAGGAGGGCCATGGGGAAACCCAGGGATGGGCATTAAGGAGAGCACGTGATGTGATGAGCACTGGGTGGTACACGCACCTACAATCATTGAACATTGTATCAAAAACTAATGGTGCACGTGGCTACCTGGATTTAAACAAAGAGATGGAGAGAACTGCGTTGAGCTGGAGGTTTGAGGGTCAGCAAGTTCCTCTGGTGAGAATCCTGTAGGTTCTGAACAGAGTCCTTGACTGACACTCTTGTCTGGGACCCTGAGTATCAGCCTGTGTTTGTCTTTGGCTGCCTTTGGGACTGCAGGCTAGTCACTCAGCCTCTCTTGTATCCACAAGCTGGAAGGAGTCGTCACTGGGTGTGGATGGAAGAGGGAGAGAAGCAGAGAACAGGACCTAGCACCTCAAGGCGCCCTCCCCACACAGCTGGTATTCATCAGGGTATGAATACATAGAAATATTTACAAAAAAAAAAGATGTTTTAATTTGTTCCCAAATCATGTTGACAAGGGAGTTGGGGACAATAGAAATGAAACAAGGTTGGTCATGACTTGATAGTTATTGATACATGTGAGTTCACTGTACTTCTATTTTTGAATGTATTTGAAATTTTTCCATAATAAAGTCTTTAACAATGTGATACGTAGTTCTTTACCTAAGATTTTGCTTGGCAATATTAGGAATCTTTCCCCTGAAGACAGGAGGAGGCAGGCTACAGAGCAGCATTGGTAGGTGATGTTTATAATTCTCAAAAGCCAGCAAATATCAGTGCCGATAAAAGGAAGATAGCAGGTATGCATATTCAAGCAATTCTTCCAGAAGAAGAAAAAAGGTAGCATTTGACTGGGCCTTGAAGAATGAGTGCAATTTTGTCCAGCAGATAGAAGCAGGCGTCTACCTGGCACCAGCCATTTCTCCCATGAATCCCTGTGTCTTTGTAGTGGCTAGTGGCATTTAGACCCTACAGTCTGGAAGCGTTTCTTTTAAAAACATACCCCTACTGTCATTACCACACCTAGAACTGTAACAATCATTCCTTAAAATATAAATCCTTTAAAAATAATACCTCTCATGTGAAATTTTCAAGGCACATTCACTTAACTTGACTTTCACAGTCTAGTCTCATGATTTACTCTTCAAAATTTATTGTGTGAGGCAATGCTAACAATGTGCGCCAGTCACCATGTGAGGGGTTCGTGTAACTCACTCACTTAAACACTTGCAACATACCATAGGGTAAGGGGTATCATCCCCATTTCATAGACAGGAAAACTGAGGCCTGGACAGGAAATCACTTGCTTATGAATAGAAACTCATACAGAATAACATAAGCTGCCTAATTCTGGGTCCTGTGCTTTTTATTCTATTATACATGGGGATACGGCCTATGTAGAAGGCAGACTTTATCATTTTATTTTATTTTTTTGTACATTATCATTTTAAAATGTCATTTAAATATATAGTATTTGTTGCTGATTATAATGATGAGTGCTATCTTAGTCTATATTTAAATAATCCTTCATAAAATAAATAATCTTTGCATTAGATGTACCTGGTCTTTTTAAAAAGTACCATTATTATTATAAATAACAAAATTTCACCTCCTAGTTTAGAGAAAAGCCTGTATTTTTGCCTTCTTTCTAGAGGACTTGAAAGCCAAGCATCTTATTGAAATCAATTTTAGGGATTTTCCAGAGAGGCTTGCAAACTGTTTACCAAATTCACATTGATTTCTTCCCCACAGGAATTGCCAACTACACAAGTAGAACAAAAAGGATTTTCTTTCTGCTTCCTTAAAGCCCTCCTAAGAAATACCTTTGAAGCAAAAGTGCAGAAATAAATATACACATCCACTGTGCTCAAGGCTCTGATGTTATAGTGCATTATTATTTCTGTTGTTTGAGTTGACCACAAAGTACTGTTAATTCACTTTATTTAATAAACATTTAGTATGAGATGCTGTTCAAAGCACTCTATGTATACCTACTCATTGAATCTTCTTATGAAAACCTCTCAGATAGATGTCATCATTATCCCCATTTCATAGGTGAAGAAAGTGATGCACAAAGAAGTGATTTGCCCAGGATGGTACAGTTAGTCAGCTACGGGGCCCAGGGAAGTGTGTGTGCCCAACCCTCGTGTGTGCTGCCTGCTCAGCTGTGGGCCTCTTTAGAAGCAATGCGCACACATAATAGCCCATCTGCTATCAGTAAATGTACCTGGAGAAAAAGTACTTTCAAGACTTAAGAACTATGTTGCCTAACTCAAAGTTCCAGATCAGATCAGAATCGCGGAACGTTTCTGTCTTGGTTCTGGACATGAGAGATTAGGAATTTGAAATGACATACTTTGTTTTTCCTCATCAAGTTTAAGTTTGACAAGGAAAACAGAAATCTTGTTTGCAGAGGTAGATTTTGCTAGAAAAGACCCCCAGATGCTGCGGTACATCCAACATCTGGATGAAGAGTCAATTATACTTCCAGGTACTTAGTTGGGTTTCCATGGTAGCCGCTGTCTGAATGTCTATGTCTGATTCTTTTCCTTTTAATCTGACTTCAACAGTAACAGTCACGATGCTAACATAATAACAGAAGAAGTTGCAATAGTAAAGGCCAATATCGATCCAGTATTTGCCAGGGTCAGGGACGGTGCTAAGAGCACCAATGTTTGGGGCTCAGAATAAAGTGCTGAGTCAGAGGCAATGCCATGTTTATTTACAGATCAGGGAACCTGAGGTACCTCCCTGAGGTTAGGTAACTTGTTTCAAGTCACAGAGTTGCAGATCTGGGATTTAGAACCATGTCTCTTTGACCAGGGCCTGAGTAATTTTCCAAATTACCTCTCACATTATAGAGTCATGGGCTTAATTTAAAGTCCTCACCGATGCACATGGGGATTCAGTTTAATATTACACTTTGGTTTTCCTTCCTTTTTTAAATTCATGGACCAAATATCTCCTGAGTCATTATTCTGTACTAGGCTATGGTCAATAATGAGAGAACAAAATATAGTCCCTGCTTTGTGGGACTGAAAAGAACTTATAAAAGGAGAGAGATGAGTCTTTACAAGGAGGTTAAGAGGCAACAAAACAAGCTGATATCCTGATCCTGGAGACCCCACAGAAGGGGTACTTACTCCAGCCTAGTATTTAGGGAAGACTTCCTGGAGAAAGTGACATCTACGTCGTAGCATTTAGCAGAAAACGTTGGGATTGAGACAAAGGGCAATCTAAGCATAAGGAAGAGCATTTGCTCAACTATGAGGACAGAATCAGACGCTTTTGAGGTAGTAAGGTAGGGAACGCTGGTGAGGTAGGGAACCTCTCAAAGGGGTTCTGACTTTGGATCCTCATGAACTGTCAGCCACAGAGATCAGCGTTTTCTGACACAGTTAGGAAAAGATGTGGTCTAACAGTGGGACTGAAAATTTGACAAGGAGACCACCCTGGGCAAGTCAGAATGCCCAATGACGGTAGTAGCATCTGGTAAGTTGCCAGTGATTTCTAAATTCCCTGTGGTTGCTCAGAAGCCAGGTGATGTCCCAAGGCAGGAAGTCATTCACGATACCCTTTAAAGATGTTTCTCCAGAAAATGAAGATTACTGACCGAGCGCGTAAGAGTGGAGCATTGGACACTGAGTAGAGATTAGAAAATCAGGTGTGCTTCTTGGAAAGAATGGAAACTAGGGGGTATTAATTGGTGTCTAGTTTATTCTTCTGCTATGAAAGCAAACTATTTACTTGGTTGAAATATTGTACTTTTATAGAAGAGTTTGGGTTTTTGACTCAGACATGTCTCAGTTCAAACCTGGGCTTTGTTGTCCATTTGCTGAGGCACTTGGGGCGAGTTACCACACACTCTGTATCTGTTGCACCCAAGTCGTGGGACCCCTGAAAAGACCACCGGAGACCAGAGTCAAAGCCAAGCGGCAAGGGTCGTTTATTGTCAGGTTCGAACCTGGGTCTCCGTGCGGATGTTACCGGTCACGCTCAGAGACCCCGAGCATACTTTTAGCGCAGCTTTTATAGGTAAGGGCAAACAAGTTACAGAGTTTCCCCAGTTACAAGCACATGATTGGTTGACATTTTCCCTTATGACTGGCCTTGGCCCCCCAGCCCAACAAACCCCAAGATGCCCGATGGTCGGGTAGGAGGCTCCGGGAGTGATCACGTAGCCACATTCCTGAGGCTAGATAGCCAGGCTCAGGGAGTGCTCTTGTAGCCATATTCCTGGAGCCAGATGGCCATTATCTCTTGTTCTTAGATCTGAAGGCGTGGGGAGAGTGCTTGTGGTTACAGGGTGTCTATGGGGTGGGTGCTAGGGTTTTCCCACTTTCCCAGGGTCTAGTAAGTGAGTGTACAGAAGCCAAATGGCTGTTAGGAGTATAAGGCATAATGGTCCCAGTTTTATTTTTCACGCTTCTCATATCCAGGTTTCTAGGTCTCTAAAATGAGACTAGAAAGAGGAACTACCTCTTATGGCCCTTGGGACTATTAGGTCAATTAAGTGAGAAAATGTAGAGAAGGTGTCTACCACTGTGCTTAGCTTGTAACAGCAAATAAATAATGGTATTAATACCTCACAACAGTTTCCTTAAGATCTGAATGACAAATAACTTTCGAAGGTATATGCATTGGAAAACTGGACATGCAAAGCTGAAGGAATGAATTAATAATGGTAGAATTTCAGACAGAGGGGAAGAATTAGGACACAGAAAAGGACTGAACCATCCTTGCAGTAGGTATCAGGAAATATCATCCAACATCAGGCAATTCACTCTCTCTCTCCTGCTCTCTTTTTAATTTTTTATTCAGAACTAATTTCAAACATACAGAAAAGTAAATATACCCATGAGATTCATCTATCATTAGCATTTTGCCTCATTTGCCTTTTTTCTCTGTACACACACATACACTTGCCTACACACTGTTTCTGAGCCCCACGAAGGGGGCTCTGCATCCTCTACCGTGTGTCTCTTAAGGATGAAGACATTCATGAGATGCACACTCACAGCAGAGTCACCACCATCATAAAGTCAAGATGGAGACAGCATTTTTATCTAGTCTACTATCCATATTCCATTTTTGTCGGTTGAGCACAAAACATACTTTATAGCACTTTTCCCTTTGGTGCAGTTCCCAGTCTGGAATCAGACTTTGCATTGAGTTGGTCATATTTATTTGGTCTTTTTTAATGTGGAATGATTCCATCCTTCTCTGCCTTGACCTCAGCCTCTCCTTCTGAAACAAAAAGGAGGACATCAGTTATATCTGGGTTTCAATCCTGGCTTTTTCACATTAGGGGGCTGATAGAGGCTACTTTACCTGCAGAGCCTCAGTCTTCTCATATACTAAGTGGAAAGACTCATCAAATGTGGTGAGAACTCAAGGAAACCATGTGTACGCTAAGGCACTTGATGAGAAGCCTAGGACCTAGTAAGTGATCAGTGCGTTTTGTTAGTATGATTAATAATGTGTTAGTGATGTGATTTGTTCGTGCAGCTCTGCCACTTCCTTGCTGTGCGACCTTGAAGAAAATGCTTTGCCTTTCAGAGACTCAATATCCTTGGGTGTCATAATAAAGCTTTTAATACCTTCCTCCTGGGATTGAAGGAGACATCACAGGTCACGTGTCCGGCACAAGGCTGGCACATAGATGTGTTCAGCTCATGCCTTGGCCAAGGCTAACTAGCCTCTCTCAGCGGTAACGCTCCTGCCTCCATGTTCCTTTTCATGCTGGAGTCTCAAAAGGCAGGCTTTATGGAAATTAACTCCAGGAGCCCTGCCTTAATAGCAGGTGCTATTCCATGAGAAGTTCCAGATGCCCAGAGATTCCATAAAAGAGAAGCTGGTGACTCCACCCTCGGCACGGCAGCTTTTCACCAAGTGTATTTTGGAATAATCTTCTCTCTGTTGGTCAAACAAATTGCCTGGGTGTGGTGGCTGTGGTGGGAGTTCGGAGGAGGGGTGGTGGTGCTGGCAGGCACTGTGATTCATTGTTGATTGAAATTAGAGTCTGGGGATCCTGGTGACCTTCACGTCACTGTGGAAACTCTGACGCGGTGACCACTCAAAACAGAGCTCTCCAGGGCTGCCTGGAATGCCCAGCGGTCAGGTCTCAGCCATGTCGCCCTCTCAGGGAAGACTTCTCTGACCTCTGCTTCCAGTGTGACCCCCAACTCCCCGATATCACACCCCCTGTTCTATTGTCTTCTCGACACTCAGTGCTATCTGATAACAGGTCTGGTTTATCTGTTTCCCCCATTCTTACCTGTTCTCCCTGACCAGGTTATATGCCCCAGATGTCAGAGAACATGACTATGTTACTTTCCACTGGATCTCTAGCATATGACCTGGCGGTCACCAATTTCATTAGTCACCAATATTTGTAGCCTGAGTCAATGTATCTTTTCCCTACTCTGATCTCCCTGTGATGATGGGTCCCAGTTAAGGCAAACTGATGAAGCTCACTATGGTTTGGTCCCTGTCTTGACTTTGGGGCATATAGTGGGAGCTCAAGAAGGGCTCTGTGATGGATAAGTTAAGACAAAGTTAGGAACATCATGGCATTTGGCTCTTGGGACCTGGGAGACCAGTTTCCTCCCTGAGTTGGGATTTTCTCTTTTCCTTCTTTAATTGAAGTTGGATGTCATGCCCCATCCAGTAGCTCCAGCCCATCCTGGATGCAAAAACCCTGGGGACTTCCAGGAGCTCCTTTCCAAACTATGTTCTCAAATACGGGGCACACTCCTTGTCCAAACGAGCTGCAAGTGAAAAAATAGAAATTTTTGGATGTGGCATGAGGTTACTGATTTGGTTGTTGAAACTTAAAACACTCACCCAACATATAGGATGTTACGTGGAATGTGGTGGGCTGGAAAAGCAGAACCATCACACCCGGCTCTCATTCTATATCCCGTGGGATTAGAAATCCTGGCTTGGGGTCTGGGTCTTGGTCATGCTCTATAATATCTGTGTGACTCGGGCAGATGCGTTCCTCTCTTGAACATCTGTTTCCTCTTCTGTGAGTGGAAACCGTAATGCCTACTTGGCCTGTGAGGATCGAATGACCTACCCAAACTGGGGCCCCCAGCAGAGCTGCATGAGGCTTTGGGGGGCACTGGGCAGCTTGGTGTAGAGTTCAGCACAGATGTCTCTGGCGTCAGATAGAGCTGAGTTTGTATCTCAGTTCTTCCTCTTCCAAGATGGGTGACCGCAGATAATGCACTTGGCTTCTCTCAACCTTCCGTTTTGTCATCTATAAAGTGGCTACACTAACGTCTGCACATTCCTTAGGACTACTGAAAGAATCAGCTTGAATGCATCTTTGCGTTAAAATGTCATTCAGGTAGTTATTACTTTTTAATGCCTTATAAATTCAGATCCTTCCTTCACTTTCAGGCAGAAATGAAACTAACAGTGTGGACTGGTCCGAAATGACACCCCAATCCCCAAATGGAATAGCAAATTTATGATTCAGCCAAATTCACAGAAATAGCTCATCTCATTTGATGGCAGTATCCTGGGCACCAGAAGGGGGACAGAGTGGCCTTTAGCGTTGGGTGTGGGGGATACATCCCAGAGAAAAGATGGGAGATCGCTCCCTCCTGTCTTTGCTCAGCTGTGACTTTCCCTTACTCAAAGCAACACCCATGCCCCATTCGCTCAATGTCTCATGCACCTCTAGTCTCTGGGAAGCCATGTTAGCAGGACCTCATCCTGAGATGTGTTACTAGATGTGTTACTGGGGTTTGGCCTGTGTCATAGGGCCTTCTCTGAGTAAAGCTATGTTGTTTGGTTTGTTTGGGGACAGAGGCGCCAGGCATCTGGCTTAGAGAGGCAGGCTAGTAGTGACCTTCTCTAGCTTGACTCCGCAGGTTTGTTTGCAAGAACACAGACACACAAGTGGCCACTGACAATATGTGCTCCAACTTCATATACGGGGCGTATTTTGCTCAGAAACATGCCCTGTTAGTTGTTGAAACCTTATTGCATTCCCCGAAACAAATGACATTAGAGTATATTTTCTTTTGGGGGGCAGTAAATAAAAGTCTTTTATGTTGACAATGATAATATTATATTCTACAATCCATTTGCATTTCTCTATTCTGTGGATTTTATTGCTTGGTATAAATTCCCAGGCTGAGGCACATTAAGCTTCACTCAGGGAGAAACGGTACATTTTATCATAGGGCTAGACAGCTACGTGCACGAGATGTCACCTGCAGGGACTGGTTTTTGCCCAGATGTGTAAGGAATATGTATAGGGAGAGAGAGATGCTGAAGTGTACAGATTTTGGCATGTATGCATGAAGCCTGGAAGAATTTTCTTTGGATCCACAATCAGAATGGATTTCTAGGAGGGAGCTGATCTGAGCACACACCTCTTGTATGTGCTGCCTCTGGCCCCCTCCTGCCAGGCAGGTCCCCAGCCCAGTGATCGGTGCCTGTTCAGCTCTGGCCAGAGCTCACTGGCCCGTGTGGTGGACAGAAACCTGCCATGAGGACAAAGAAGCATCTCAGAGACTCAAGGAGGAACTGAGTCTCTCACCACCTTCCTGCAGGTCTTCTGAGCACTTCTGAGCATAGGAGCCTCTTCCTTCAACAGGCAAGTCAGTAGCTGTTGAGATAAACCTCGACACCAGCTTGAGCTAGCAGTAATCGCAGCCTTCAGTGTCCACTGAGCACTGACTGTGTGCCATGCACTGTGCTAAGCACCCTCTCATTTAATCCTTACAAAAATCCCTATGAGGTGGGTGGGACTATTATGCCCCCATTTTACAGATGGGGACACTGAAGCCTAAAGTTCCATGGCTGGTAATTTGCAGAGTAGGAATGTATCCCCAGGGCCGTCTAGCTCCGGCTGTAGTGACGGCAGGAGGAAGTATGCTACGTGCACCTTAAGAAACCATCGCTGATGGTCACCAAAGCCATTCCACTGCCAGGCATAAAAATTTGGAGAAAAAAATGAATGAGTAGTGCTTTTAGTGGGATAATCATATTATCCCCTTATGTTGTGGGATTATGTTGTTTGGTTGCCTGACATAAGTTAATTTCCATAATGTTTTTCTGTTTCAGTCAAGGCTGTCTTTTTTTCCCCTTTTTTTCTTTTCTAGTGATATTTTCCAGGTGTATGAAATAGTTATATATTGTCCAGCTACATCGAAGAGACTTTGGCTCTATTAGAGGGTTTGATTGTAACTTCACCCCAAATCCCTCAGAAAAAAGCAGAGAATCCCTGCTCCAGCTCCATTCAGAAGCTCGCCTCCCCCCACAGTGTGGTGCTTTCTCCGTCATCGGTTAGGTTCAGCACATGGGGCTTCTAGATACTCAACCTTTTATGGAAGAGTTCTGTGGCTTGGATACTGAAGTCATAAAGTGCTCCTTTAATTATGTTTCAAGTTCATTTATCTGTTTTTTGAGTCTAAGGAAGATGTACTCCATCAGAAAAGATAGCTAGAAGGAGAGTAATAAATGATTTTCTTTTTTTTCCACGCTGACTCATCTGAATGGTCGTTCTCAAGTTGAACTTTTAAGTAGGGCATTTGTGAGTGAAATCATCCCTTTTATTTTCAAGTCACTGAATCCCATTTTTCACTTTCCATTTCCTTCTAGAAGAATCCAGATTTTTTAGAACGCAGCTTCTCAGCGAGGGCCTTTATAAGGTGGGCACTTCAGTATGGTAAGAGACTGGTGTGGCAAGGACATTCAAGACAGGGGCAGTTAGGCATGGCCTCTGAGCAGAACCAATCCCACCAGGCTCACAGAGCATATTGATTTCACTGTGTTTGCATTTGAAACACCAAAGGAATGTCCACACCTTGTCCTTGGGCCAGGCCTAGGGGACAGGAGAGCTAGAAGTCTGGCCAGAATTTTATCTCCCTCGGAGCAGTGGAGGGGCAGTATCACTCAGTTGCGAAGCCTGGAACCATGTGCTAAATTGGCTTAGATCAGTGTCTCCAAGTGTCAGACAAATGGGGGTTGACTTTAGGTGACATTGGAAGGGACTTTAAATCTTGGATCCTGTAGTAACATACGATTATCTTTCCAACTGTCTTTCAATCTTTCTGATTACATAAAGTAATCCACAACTCCACTGAATGCCTTATCTTTAACATTTTTCTCATCTCTGTTTTTTATATAAAGAAAGACCAGGCCTGAGTCTTGTGCCTTTAGACGGAACTGTTATAATTAATAACTTTATTTTTCATTGTTTTGATTTTACATATGATAATCTTTGATGGAAGGCACTTTTCAAGGTAGGATATTAAGTTTCATTTTAAGATGAATGGGTGAAGACGTTCTTGACTATTAAGTGATTTTGTGTGTGGGCATGGCTAAGCCCCGGCATGGGGTAGGAGCCCTACTGTTGGGGATACATTGGTTTAGGTGGTCCAGCAGGAAGTTGAGGGAGGTTGGCTTCTCCCGAACTCACAGGTGTGATTTCCGATCGTCCCTCTGCCCCTCACTAGCTGTATGCTTAGCTTCCCTGAGCTTCAGTTTCCCCATCTGTAAAGTGGGTGTTACAAGCCTCTGCAGGAAAGTGGTCTTCTTTTGTTTCCTAAGACAAAAGAGTGGGCCCTGTGGTTGGTATTCACAGGACGCTGACCCCTGGGCCAAGCCTCTGGAGGTGAAGGCACCCTTGCTTTGAGATTAGTTGTGCTCTGTACCCTTGTTGCTAGGGCTCTGCGTGTGCCACTGGGTGGGAAAAAGATGTGATAGAGTCCCTAACCCCCGCGGCCTGGCGAAGAGGAAACCAAGAAGACACCCCTCTGGCCAACAGTGCGCAGCAGCACGAAGGTCAGAGTTTTGTGAACCGACAGGCTTTCCCCTTCTCAGGCTGCAAATCTTTGGCAATCGGAGGCAGGCTCCGGATTAAGCTTAATTAAAATTCACTCTTAATTAGGGCCATTACTTAAAATCAACTCTATGTAATGAAGCTGTGTAATCATAATTAAGCCCCAGAAATGGAATTAGGAAGCTTAGAATGCGAAAGCCAAACACAGATGGGCCCAGGGCCTATGAGGACAGAGATAGGACTTCCAACAGAATTTTCAAACAGCTAAGGACCAATGATTGTGTTGACAAGCACCTTGGTGGCCACGAAGACAATGAACTAATTAGAAAGAGGAATTGGGATAAATGGGACCCTGAGAGGCAACTTGTGTAACCTGATGGACGAAAGGGTGGGGCAGCGTCAGGCAGAGGGAACCAAAGTGTGGTGAGGAGGAACAGGGGCCCTTAACAATTTTATAATGAGAACTTACCAGGTATCTGGTACTATTCTTCTTCTTTTTTTTTAATGTATGAATGAATTAACTTTATTGTCATGATCATCCTGTGAATAGGTATTATTGTTTCCTCCACCTTACAGATAAAGAATCTGAGGCTCAGAGACGTTTGGTAACTTGCCCAAGGTCACACAGCAAGTAAGCAGCAAATACTAAGGACTGTATAAGTGGTAGTTATTATTATAAAGTACTATCTGCCTATCTGTTTGATCTGATGGTCAGAGCTAGTAAGACCTATAGATAGCACATGCCCAGAAGCTATACATAAGTGCCAAAGGAGGTCACTCACCCATGCTTGTCCCCACATCCCAAACCTATGCCTCTAATAACTGCTAGGGAAGTCCAGGCATTTAGGTTCAGAGAGGAAGGTACTTTCGGGGGCTGATTCCAGAGCTGTGGAGCTGGAGGCAGAAGAGAACGCAAGAGAGCACTCCATTTGACACCTGTTTTTTGACTGAGCATTTCAGTTTTCTTTTCTTTGCTCCCCTGGGAATTATGCTCAGGAGTGGTTAAGGGGAGATCTGGGCTCCCGTAGCTTTCCCTGCCCCCCGAGACCCCAGTTGTTCAGAGGGTGGCTCGTACCTTTTATATGTATGCAAACTATGTGCTTGGCATTGACCTGAGCTCACACATATGTTATCTCATTTAGCTTTTATCAAAACCGCACAAAGCAGAAATTACCACTCCCATTCTACAGATGGGGAAACTGAGACGCAGAGAAACAAAGCTATCAGCTCACTGACCACTGTGAAGTACATTCTTTGATGCCTAAATTGTGTTTTTAGTTTATTCCATGCTGTCCCAGAGATCCTGTCCAGGCTGGGGTGCCGTCCAGACTCTATTCCTGCTCACGGTCAAGTCAGACCAGCAGGATGGACTTCCCAGATTTAGAGACAAATGTGCCTCTGGTGCTGGAAATGTCCTGCAGCTCATGTTTCCCAAATAGCCTCAGACCCATGCAGTGAGCCCTCTCCGTGCATGCACTCCACGGTGCTTGCCTCCTGTGACAGGGAGGTCACTACTTACTGAGTTAAATTCTTCATTTTTGGAAGATAGCATAGAAGGGAAATTTGCTCTAGGCCTAATGATTATTAAGGCCTTCCAATTCCAGACTTTTGATATCTCTAAATGACTTTTACAAAGAGTCCATAGTGAAAGAGTTCATCCGTTAAATGCAAGTGTTTCAATCACATCACATTTTTTTTTATAAAGCTGTGTTAGACTTTTCTCATTGTTTTTATATCTGAGAACCTGAATGTAAACACACACACACACACACACACACACACACACACACACACACACACACGGGACCCGTGGGTGGCTCAGTCAGTTAAGCGTCTGCCTTTGGCTCAGGTCGTGATCCTGAGGTCCTGGGATCCAATCCCACTTCGGAATTCTCTCTCAGTGGGGAGTCTGTTTCTCCTTCTCTTTCTGTCCCTCCCCTTGCTTGTGCTCTTTCTTTCCCTCTCTCTCTCTCTCAAATAAATACATAAGGTCTTAAACAAACAGGATACCTGGGTGGCTCAGTGGGTTAAAGCCTGCCTTCGGCTCAGGCCATGATCTCAGCATCCTGAGATTGAGGCCCACATCGGGCTCTCTGTTCAGCAGGGAGCCTGCTTCCTCCTCTCTCTCTGCCTGCCTCTCTACCTGCCTGTGATCTCTGTGTGTGTGTGTCAAATAAATAAATAAATAATATTTAAAAAAATCTTAAACAAACAAACAAAAAAGAACACAGGATGTGGCTTGTCCACTGTCCATGTACAGGAGTCCCAAGAATTATCAAGGATACGTCTGTTGGGCTCTGATCTTTACGATTGCATGTTTGCACTCTGGGTAAAGGGTTAGGGTGCATTCGTTCTCTTTATGCCTCTTGCTTATGCCCTGGCTATCCTTCATATGGGGGGTGTAGGAACTAGAGGGAGGTCGTGCTCTGATAAGAAGTGGTTCAAGTTTGCTGCCCAGTATCCACCTCACAGAGCCAAGAATCCTGCTGCTTTGAGGAGGAGGGTAAATGGTGGGGGTAGAGAGGATGGTGGCCAAAGCAGATTTCTCAGGATCCTAGAGACCCTGCTTTGCCAGGAACAGAACAGCTTCCCTGTGTACCTTCCAGGCTGCCCCATCACACAACTCCAGGGGTCACCCTTCACATGGAATTCTATGTAAAACCCTCCCTGTGGGGCTGTGCCACATGGAGACCCTGATGCAAACCTCAGCCCTAAAGGGCACCCTCAAAGGGAGCTACATTAGGGGGCTGAAACCCGGATTGCAAAATGTTCACAGACACTGACTCATGGGGCGGCCACCATCACTCTCGCAGCTGTGACCTCTTTGTCCTTTACCTTGAGACCATTTTCTTCTATTTACACTAAATAGCCGCAATGCCATTTGCTGGTTCCTGTATTTTGGGCAAGCTGAGCTGGAGGCCCCTGCAGCCGGTCTGAGCAGGTAGCTGTCCTGCTGGTGGTCACGCGGGAGGTCCCGCTCTTACAATAAAGTTTAGCAAACATCTTATCTCCCACAAAATTGAAGACGTAATGTTTATGAAAGCTCACTCTGTCCCCTTCCCCCGAGTTGTGGGCTGCCAATGTGACCAACCTGTGCCAGAAGGTGGACTCTCCTTGGCCACTGTGCTTCCCCCATTTCCTCTCCTGCTCCTTCATTTGGGTGGAAAACCTTACTGAGGTCTTTCCTTACTGCAGATAGTGGGAGAGCAGGATTCTCCATTGACCTTCGCATTGGCCTGCCCATCTCCACTTTTCAAGGCACATTCACAGCTCCTTTATAGCAGGAATTGAAGGCGGAGAGAAGGCGGACGTCTTGGCCAAAGTTACAAAGCAGGGTGGTGGCTGGGCTGGGGACCCAGGGTCCTATCTCCTGAAGTCCCTTCTGAATTGCTTTGTGGTCACCATTCATTTCAGATTCCATATTTTTGAGATGGATGTGTGGAGGGATGGATGGTGGATGGATGGATTGGTGGATGAGTGGATGGATTGGTGGACGGGTGGATGGATGGATGGATGGATGGATGAATGGATGGATGAGGCACTGGCCATAGAGACAGATGGGAGAAAGATAGCTGGACAAGCAAGTAACAGGTGGAAAGCAGAGATGATTATATAAGTGTAGATAGTTCTTGCAGGATACATAAAGAAAGCTATGGACAATAGTTGCTCCTAGGAAGGGAATGGGGAATGTGGGTGAGAGAGAGAGAGATAGCTTTTTAATTTTTTTTTTCCTTTGCTTCCTCTGAAGTGGTGGAATATTTTTCATGGGCCCCTCTTAGTTTTAAATTTTTCCATTTCTACTATTTTGCTCTCTCCAGTCCCATGTGTTTGTCTCCAGAGAGATCAGAAACCAACACTCTAGGAAAGTCACAGGAGGCTTCCAGCAAATCATGTCCCGGTCAGAAACCAGCTCAGGCTAACACTGAAGGGAACAGCAGCGTGATGCGGGTAAAGCTCAGCATCTGGACTCTGAGAGCCCATGGGCGCCCCCCCCATTACCTCTCCCTCCACTCAGTTCTTGGGGAGCCTGTTTGCAGACGAACAGCGGAGATGTTTATTTCACAGGTACTTTACAAATATGACCGATTGTAAACCACCTGCATCCCCACAGTTTGGAACTGGTTCATGACTTTCAATTCAGCTGTAGAATAGAATATTACATCAACAGTAAGAATAAGTGAGAAATCCTATACTTTCTGCGTTCAGTGGTAGATTACACAACTGAGAAAACACCTCCGTCTTCGGCAGTCTGGTTTCATGGCTTGCAGACATCCCATGGCTGGTCTGCATGTTGGCCTGGGCTGGGGACGGCTCTGCTGCCATCGGGGCTGCTCACGGTGCCATGCAGAGAAGTCAAGTCCAAAATATGCCCAAGATGTTAACAATAATCATCTCTTGGTTGGATACTCTGAGTAATTTGTCTTATTTTTCAGTTTTTTTAAAAATCCCGTTTCCAATGTGCAAATCTGATTCTTTAGAGTAAAAAAACAAATGAACATTGATAAGGAATCTCTCAGATAAAGAGTAATATCAAAACTCTGCACAGGAAGGAAATAAGAAGAGATGATACATTTGGATGGTAAGATCATAGATGACTTTGTTCTTCTTATCTTTATACTTTTCTGAATTTTCTGTATTTGATATGTTTACTTTTATAATAAACATTCACATTTAAGATGACTTTTTTTTAAATGGGTAGAGAAGGGAAGAGAGATTATGTTATTGAAAAGCCAGAGCCCCAGGCTCTCCAAAGACTATTCCTGTTAATTGGTTGCCATTTCATGAGCCCCTAAAATGTGCACATCACTGGGCTGGGGGATACAGAGGTGAATGAGATGCAAATTGTTTAATCAAGAAAAATCTCAGTCCAGTTGAGGAGATAAGACCCTTTCTGACACAAGATGCAAGGTCTAATCCTAGAGCTCAGGCTATTAAAATAATAATCATAATACAGGGGAAGGGCTCCTCTCTCTTTCTTAACCATGTCAGTTCTGAGCATCAGTTTCCTCTTCCGTAAATGTAACTTGCGCCACAGCGTCACTGTGGAGGTCAAGTGAAACTGCACATACAGAACTTAGCAAGGTGCTTTGCAAACAGTCCATCCTCAGCACAGTGAAATCAAGACTCATGGACCAGAGTGCAAGGTGAGAGGAGGGCGATTTCTGAAAAGACACGACAGTGATGGATGTCCCCGGTCTTACTTCCTGAGATCCATCTCCTACCTCCTTCCTCCCTTTCCCTCATTGTCCTTTTTTCAGTGGTCTTCACCAGATTCCCTTCAACCACAGGCCCTTAGCACATGCTGTTCACTCTGCCACCATTATCTCCCCTGGTCCACTTACCCTTCTAAGTGCACACCGATGTTGCCTCCTCAGGGAAGGCTTTCTCAGTCTATCTGAATTGACTCTGTCCTTATCACTGTTCTTATACTCTGTATAACAACCTTCATAACTCTTATGCCAGCATGGTTATTTTGCATTTATTTACATAACTTTATTAAAAGCTGTTTTTTCCACCAGACTGTAAGTGCCGTGAGAGCAAGGACTGTGCCTTTTCAAAAAATCCAACTTTACTAAAGCATACTTTTTGTACAACAAATAGGCCCATTTCACATGTACATTTCAATAGAGTGTTGACAAATTTACACGAAAATGTATACACTGTGTACCCCCCCCCCAGTCAAGCTATAGAACATTTCCATCACCTCAGAAAGTTCCCCTGTGCCTCAGCCCAGTCCTTCTGCCCCAGGCAACCACTGCTCTGCTTCCTGTCTCCACAGACTCACCTTTTCTAGGGTTTCATATAAATGGAGCCATGCCATAAGCTTTCTGCTGTGCCTGGGTTCTTCGTTCAACGTAATGTTTTAGAGAATCATCCTTGCTGGGTGTATCAGTAGTCCGTTGCTTTTCATTGCTGGACAGTCTCCTGCATTTTGTTCGTGGAAGTTATGTGTCTCTTCAGGTAAGCCATCAGCTCTCTGAAGGCAGGGGCTATGATCTCTGACATCTCTGAGACTTCGTTTGGGCCTACGCACATAGACTACTTTTAGGAGTAGTATAGACCGTCTTCCCTGATGCAGGGCATGTGAGTGATCGCTCTGTACCCACACCCAATAGTCGCCCTGACACTCACAATCTTCGGCTCTGTAGCCACAGGCTGACCTTCTGGGCCCTGGGAACCCACACACATCTAGCTCCCTTCAGAATCAGTCTGATGCTTCCCACAGCCACGGGGTGAAGTCCTGGGTCAGCCACCGGTGGGGGGCAAAGCTGGGTGACCGTGGGCTGACCCCTCCAACACTGTGAACTTCGATTCCCTCAGCTGTTGAACAGAGACGCTGCTGTCCACCTCACAGGGTCATGAAGTGGGCACAGGTGAGCAAAAGTGCCGCCTAAGTGGGAAATAGGATGCTATGCAGTAAGAGTGAATTTAATCACTTAATTGGGTCGACAATGGTCCCTGTTACCTTGGACGCCTTTTCTCTCTTAGGATCTTCAGTGTCTTTTCCCATCAAATGCGGAGTTGAACTAGAGTTCCCTAAGATGACTTCCATCCCGAACCTTCTTGGATCCTAAGGTACTGGAATACTAGAGAAAGGGCCTGATTGTCCAGAATTAGAAAAATTTGTATGATTTATTTAGAGAATAACTGGCTTCTCTGAGAATTCTCTTCCGGAGCGAAGGATTCAGCTCCAGTTTTGAGAACAAACCAGTGTTTTTGCATCAATAGGGCTTAAGTCTGTAGCTTTTTCCAAGCCCAGCATGGAGAATACGAGAGCTTCTTCCTTCCCGGTGTGCTGGCTGCTGCCGTGACGCATGTCTTTCTTGGACCTGGATCTTTGATGGGGATAAAAGTGTCCCCATTACTGGGGGAGCAGAGCAGTATTCTATTTTACAAGCTAAGACTTTAGTTCAGACCACTTCTTTGTCATTTAACAGAGGATTCCCGAGGGTCTCCTATGTGTTAGGGGCTTTGTATATATTGTGTTCTTCACTGCCATATGCTGGAGGGACTGTATCACATTTTAAGAGAGAGAAGTGGCTCAGTGAGGTGTGGTTGCCATGTTCCCTCAGTGAGTCAATGACCAGGCTGTGGCTGGGACCCCAGGTCCTCTCTATTCTAATAGGCCCTGCAGTAGGCACAGGGGTGCAGAGATAGTCTAGTTACACTTGAACTCTTCGTGGCCAAGGAGAGAATGCAGTGGTTCACTATTTACTGAAGAGAAATCCAAGAATGTCACGATTGTCAGGAACTCATCATGCTAGTTCAACTCCCTCATTTTGCAGGAGAGCAGATGGGGTACAGAGACGTGGTCTGACTTGCCCGGGGTGACACAGCCAGCTGGCTGTGAGCAAGAGCCGCTACCCACACCTCCTGACTCCCAGATTCGGGCTTTCCTGGCCATGGCACGCCTTGGGGCAGAAAGGAGACTGCCGTCAGAAACAAGGAAGTGGGGCGTCAGGAACAAGTGTCTTTCCCAACCACTGTCTCCAGCATGCTGGTGTTCAGAATGAAGGAGAATGACGTTCTGGAAACCAGTCAGCAGAGACCATTTCATAACTGTCCTTAAAATAATACAACACCGTGTCCTTTTCCTGTGGCCTCTGATGGACTTTTGAGAACAGGCTTTTATGAGCTCTGCTTCCTTGCTCTCCACCCTCCGAGACCCTCACTGCTGCGTGGAGACCCACGGACCTCGGAGCAGCAATTCCACTATGCAATTGGAGACTCTTTGCTATTTGGTCCCCAGTACCCTTTGTTTTGTAAAATCTTGGCTATTATTTTATCTTTATTTTTTTTTAAAGATTTTATTTATTTATTTGACAGAGAGAAACACAGTGAGAGAGGGAACACAAGTGAGAGAGGGGAGTGAGAGAGGGAGAAGCAGGCCTCCCGCTGAGCAGGGAGCCCGATGTGGGACTCGATCCCGGGTCTCTGGGATCATGACCTGAGCTGAAGGCAGTCGCCCAACCAACTGAGCCACCCAGGCGCCCCTATTATTTTATCTTTATTAACCAATCCCCAATTCTTCTCCCCGTTCCATCATTCTCAAAGGCAGACACTGCAGATCAGTGTGAGGTGATCAGTGAATTAATGGGCAGCATGATGGTGGCTGCCAGGCCAACACGCCAAGGTCTCAGCTCCTTGCGTCCTCCCACCAGTCCTGGGAGGTCAGCACCCATTTTCCCCACTCTGCAAGTGCAGTGACCGGTGTTCGGGAAGGCCGTGGTGCCAGGACATAGCTGAGCCAGGAAAACAGTCCCTGAACCAGGCTGGGAGGCCTTCTCCATTATCCGTGTGTCTTACTTCGGCTGGGAGAAGGAGGGCTCAGGCACTCTGAACTGAGAGCCCCTGCTGTCTCCCAGGGAGGCCCTTCCAGGGTCTGAGGTGGCTGAACAGCTGTGCAAGGGGAAGGTAAGATGCAGGAGGAGCCCCAGTCATCCTGGGGGGCACAGTGGACGCGGACACACAGGGCTCCTCGGCAGAGTGCATGCTGACCGCTCCCCCCACAGGACACAGGCTTTGCACATAAGACCACATTCCCGCAGATCGGGAGATGGGGCTTTGCAAGCCGGACCCAGACTGTCCCATTAGGAGCTGTGTGAACTTGAGCAAGGATTTTCCCCTGTCTGAACCTTGCTTTTTTCACCTGCAAAATGGGGCCTATAGAAGCTACCACAGGGTTCCTTCAGCTGATTTAGTGAGGAAGGTGTTGCCTGATGCCTGGAAGATGGTGAGTGCTTCATCATTGAGAGCTGTTCCTCCGAGTCCCCGCTGGCCACAAATCTAGAATGTTCTGTTTCTGCCTCACCCCCAGTCTAGAGCCCAGTCAGCCTGTCTGTGGCTCTGGGCCTGGTCATCTGCTCTAGTCCCCAGGGCAGCCTCCTGAGGGCCCCGCCACCACATCACAGTCGGTGTAGAAGAGAGGTGCAAAGTGATGGTGGAGGTGAAAACACGCCGGAGGCAGAGTCGGGGCAGGTGAAGGAGCAGGGTGGGGCAGCTCGCAGGCCTGGACTGCAAGGCCGGCTCTACCCTTCGCTATGTGTAGCTTTGAGCAAATCATCCACTGTCTCTGAGCCTCAGTCTGCTCATTTGTCAAATGGGGATACTAATGGTTCTTCCTTCAGATGTTTGTTTTTAGGGAGGATTTAATGAGGTAATATAGAGAAAGCACAGTTCCAGTCTCATAATATGTGCCCAGTAAAAGCCATATTCATAAGTATTACCTCCTACAAGTGATCATCTTGTTCTCTCAAGGGCCATGTGTGGGTGCAATCATCATTCCCATTTCACAGGTGGGTAGGTCAAGGGGGAGTGGCAGGAATCCCCCAGCACAAGGTGTAAACCTTTGTACCCATGGCCATCAGGTGGGCCATCCAGGTGGGCTCCGGCAGTGGTGAGGTGGTCCCACATGTAGGAATAGAGCCAAACCCAGCCTCTGGATGTCCCTCACCCCCTGGCACCATCCCAGACAGACTTTTCCAAGCAGGCACAGGACTTCCAAGCAGGCATAGGACTCAGGAGCAAGAGCTGCAGAGCTGGCCTCACGGGGGCAGCAGGAGCCTGGGAAACTCTAGACTCTGGCTGGGAAGCGAGTCCCCAGCAGGCTCTCCAGGCTGACCTGCTGAGGCCCAGGCTGTGCTGCTGCAGCTGGATTCTTGGCTGGGCTGTGAGAGAGGGGGAAGCAGAGGGGCACTGAATTCAGGAGTCCGACCTCCTTCTGAAATCCCCTCTCCCTGGTCATCCATCCATTCTGCTCAGTGAATAGGGGCCGCCCTGGTCCAGGTATCATGTTGGATTAAATGCACACATTCTCAGTCCCCCCAAAAGTGAGGGAAGCCTGTGCAGCCTGAGGAGCGGTAGGATCAGGGGGTGCAGGTAGGGGCCTGGGGGTGCATAAGGATGGAGTCCATCAAAAAGAGCATCTCCCAAGCCGCCAAAGACCATGCAGAGTCTAGGGTGTTCCTTAGGACTGCGCCCACACCACTCCGGCCTCTGCCTAAGAAACTTGTGGTTCTAGGGCCTTGGAGGGCCAGCTTCCTGGGCCTTCCAAGGGAGGGCCTGCAGTCAGAGGTCTGTTGTTTGAAACAGTTGTCCAGGGAATCTTTGTGTGAGCTCCTATGTGACAGCTTCTGCTCTGTGCTGGCAATGGAACCTACTAGAAGGGCCACAGAAGGGATGAGTGCAGTTGTTTATTGATGACTCTGCCAGGCCCTGAGTTAAATTCTCTATAGATATTGTTCTTCTCTCTCTTTTTTTTAAGTAGCCTCCACGCCCAATATGAGGCTTGAACTCAGGCTCCTGAGACCAAGAGTTGCATTCTCTACCCGCTGAGCCAGCCTGCTGCCCCTCTGTAGATACTATTCTATGCATTTCCCTCCTTTACAATATTCCTTCATCTGTTCTTTACAAATGATGACCTGGATTGAGGGTCAGAGAGGTGAAGTGATGTGCCCGAGGGCACACAGCAGCCAGAGTGCTTTCACTCTCCAGGTAAGCCAGCATGGGTTAGAGAAGCAGCAATGGCTTGCCTAGCCCATGGTTAAGGAAAAGAGCCGGGCTGACCCTGACTCTCAAGAGGGGTGTCTGCCTTGGGTTCTCCGCCGTGGGGCCTGACACATAGCAAAAGGTGACACACTTAGACTTTTTTTTTTCTTTTTAACATTTGGAGGTAATAGGGATCCCTAAGCCTTCTCTTCTCTCCTCCACCCTAGCCTCTGCCAGAGATGTTTCTGTCATCCTGCTCAGACCCAAGTCCCTCTGTCCTCAAACCCTGTGATTTTGGCGGGAAAGGGGTTGAGGGTCAGAAGAGAAGGATATGGGTCTAAGAAGAAGCCAGGCCTTCTAGCTCTGTTTCCTGTGGCCCTTGGTTGTTAACCTCAATTTCCTTCTCTGAAAAATATGTCCTGCTTCTAGCCTCCCTGGCAATTTGCAAGGATTTTGTGAGACCATGTAGGGGAAGGGTGCTCTGGGAACCCAAGGGTAGAGTCAAAGTTCTACCATTCCTCAGGACAACTGGTCAGAAATTGGGATCAGTGCGGGGTCATCCTCTGATCACACCATCTCTGGACCCCTCTAGTCAAATAAGATTCAGTCCATCCCATTGAACAGTCTTGTGCTGGTCTCATGGACGTCTGACTCTATCTCTGCTGACTCAGGCCTCCTGCCTCATTTGTGCCTCCTCACCACGTCCCACGTCTAATCTGTCTCTTTCTTCACCATTCAAATCAGTTATTTGAATGACCGGAAGCAGGCCCAGGCCCAGCGGCCTAGCACTTGCCCAAGAATTCTCTTCCCTCGGGCTTCCACACCTGAGAAGCACCAAAGTTCCCCCCGAGCTCCAGCTGCTCCTCTTGCCACCGAGACTCTGCCAGCTCAACACAGGGGGCCCTCCGGGTCATCTGCAAAGCAGTAGTTTCCTCCCCAGCCTGCAGATAAGAAAGAAAAAGAGGCCACATGGGTATGCTTAGGCCTTCTAGACAGGTGAATGTCATCTGTCTTTCGGTCAGAGGAGAACTTAGCCAGGGCGCTGATGGACCGGTAGCAGGGGGAAGAAAACATAGAGACATCAATGACCTCGGTGGTTCCAGAGCCGACAAGTAGCTTTCAGATGCTGCTCATGTGCCTGGGCACCAGAGCCCTCTCACGTTCCAAATCTCTCTGGTCTTCCAGCTCCAGAACATCTGTCTGCTTGTGGCTCAGCCTGCTGGGGCACCGGTGAGGCAGTGACGGTTTGTCAGCTCCTTAGAGGTGGGCTGAGGTCTCAGAATCCCCCAGCATGGGCAACCACTTTCCTCTCTCTGAGCCTCCGTTTTTCCACATCTGTATGACGGGTGCTCCCTGTCCCGTCCTCCTGACCTAGGATTTGTGGGAGCATTTGATGAGGTAGCAAAAAGAGATGAATAGTCCCCACTTAGAGCAGGTGGACCCCACCTCCAGCCCAACCTCTGGGCTTTCTAGAACATTGTTACTTTGTAGTCAACAAATCCCTGACTCCTCAAAGAGGGGTACAAATACTACTTTCATTTGACTAGAAACTGTAATTCTGGTACTCTAACCAATATAAATGAAAACCAAGGATATAAGGACATGGATGATTATCACGACTTTGGCTGTGTTTTTTGAGCAGGAAAAAGAAAAGCCCAGCAAAACTAATATGCATCAGTAAGGGAGAGGCTGAATAAACTATAGTAAACCAGAGTTTCAGTCTAAGTGCCTATAGACAACAACAGATATTTTCTTTCTTTTGATCTGGAGAGATGGCCATGATGCATTTAGTGAAAAATGTATGCAAGGAAATACGTACTATGTGATTAGAAAACAACAACAACAAACCAAACGAAACACCTTCCTTTCCCCTCCTTCCCATGGGCATATATGTTTCTATGAACTTACCAAGAGATGTGGAGGGATCTACACCAGCTGTGAATATCACTTGCCCACAGCGAAGTATGGAAGGGGGATTGATGGGGAGAACAAAAGGGTCTATTAAATTTATTTCTACTCGTCCCCGAATTGGTTGCTTTTTCCCAGACTCAGGACTCATTTGTATGTGTGTGTGAAACAAAATAACGTCAGGGGGCCAATGCACAAAGTCCTCAGTGAATGAAATGAACAAATTAAATCTGATAACCCTCTCTCAAAATGGGGAGTGTTTTTACATTCCAGATTCTCTTCCACTATGAATACCTCTGAGGGAGCTGATAAAGCCAAAATTGTCACTCATCTGTAATCCCCGGCTTGTCAGCCTCAGGCCAAGATCAAAATAGAAGTGTGTGTATGTGTGTGTGTGCGTGTGTGTGTATGTGTGTGCGTGTGTGTGTGTGCCCACGCACATGCGTGTGTGTTTGGAGGGAGGAGGAGGGAAAAGTATCACCTGTCAGATATCCTCTGCATGTCTAGAAACACACGAGGTGTCTTTACACACATGTGTTCTGTCTTTACACACATGTGTTCTGTCTGGATACAGACAGAACCCTGCAGTGGAGAGACTGGCCTGATTTTATGAACAAGGAAAGTGAGGTGTAAAAGATTTGTGACCCTCTTGCTAAATCTTGCTAAAGATTACCCCCCGAGGCTTAGCTGGATGCAAACAGGCCATCTGACTCCCAGGCAAAACAGGATGGTCCCAAAAACCCTCCCTGGGAAACTTCTACTCTGAAACCACCCTACTGATAAGAGCAGAAGTGGAGAGACAGCCAACATCTACTGAGTCTCAGCTCCATCATGGCCAGACCCTTTGCACAAGCTTTAGATGAATATCTCAGTTAATCCTCACAAGGACCCAATGGTAGGGACCATGATTATTCCCATTTAATCGATGAGGAAATGGAGTCCCAGGAGGATATGTAAATTGTGGAAGAACCCCATCTCAAACAATGAAGACATTTGAACTCAGGCATTCCGGCTCCAGGGCCTGCCCCCTCGATCCCTCGTGGCCATGCCAAATCATTGCCGCAGCCCTGGCCCTGGAGCTCCCCCTCCGGCCTGCCCTTTCCTCGTGGCCAGCCAAAGGAGCAAACCCAGGCCAGAGGAGGCTGTGAGGCTTACGGTGTTCTGATTTTCCTCTGCCTTCCTCTGACTGATGTCAGTGAGGTGTCCAGAGGAGACCCGAGCATCTCGGCTCCAGTGGGCCTTGGACTCCCTGCAGCCCACGCCCCAGAAGCCCAGCCCTTAGCTGCCCAGGCCTTGACGACAAGCCTCCAGGGTCACGGCCAACTTCCTTCAAGGCTCGGCTCAGGGGAGGGCTACCCTCCTTTACCTAAGACTGTGCATGTCAGAGTTCAGCCGTGTTTGTCCAACCAAAAACCATTGTCATTTCTGATAATGACCCGAGACATTATTTACTATTTTAATTTAAATCATCTTACTGTTTAAACAAACAAACAACAACAAAAAGCCCCCAAACAACAACAACAACAAAACCAACCTTTGTTTTCAGGAGGAAATCTATGTCACTGCTGTAACTGGAAAAGCAGTGTGGCTAGCCATAAAGAGAAGGTGACTGTAAGGTAGAGGTGCTCGAAGCAGAACAAAGCCCTTCAGTCCCCCAGACATGGCCTGCCCTCTGCCTGTCACGATGAGAGAGCGAGTGTTGGAGAGGTGGTCAAGACACATGTTCTGGCTGAGTCCACTTGAAGGCCTGAGAGAGGGCTGAGACCCCCCACCCCAGTGCCTGGCTCCTGCTGGCTCTGACTTGGGGGCTTCCAGGAGCGTGTTCCTGATGCCTGGGTGATCCCCATGCCACTCTCCCACTGCTCTGCGGACCTCTGTGCTCATCTGCTTCTCGGGATGCTCCTAGCCAGAGGGCCTGCCCGCACAGCAATGGCCAGCCCGGGGGCCCCCTCCTACAGACCAGCCAGGGGCCCCCCAGCCAGGTCCTGGGGCTGCTTGAAGAGCCTCCCAGGAAAAGGTATATAAGACTGTGACATTATTATCATGATGGTTATTGCCCCTGAGAAAGGGGAGTGGAATTAAGGCAGACAAACTCTATGTGTTTTCTGTCGTTTGATTCTTTTTTAATAATAAGAAAGCATTTATTTACTTTTTGACAATAATAACGGTGACTAATAAAGACTTTCCTGAGACAGTCTGGTGACCCTATGTACCATCCTTCCAAAGGTCAGAGTGTCCTGCTGGGGCGTTCAGAAGGCAGTTCAGGGGAGCTGCTGCTCCTCAGGGTGATGGGGGCTGGTTCTCACTGCAGCATCACGAGTCTTGGGGGGCACAAACCCAGCGTGGGCGCCCACACTCACAGAGTTAAGGACATGCTGCAGCTCATCCTGGATTTTGAATCCAGGCTGGGAACCTGCCAGTTGGTTGACCTTTGGCAAGTCACTCCATCTCTCTGAACTTTCTTGGGGAGAACACAAGCCATGGTGAAGAGTTGCTATAAAGCTCAACAAGGTGCTGTCCCCCGGTGCCTGAATCCCCAGTGTGACTCTGGGGTCCTGACCACCAAGTGGCTGTGCAAGGCTGGATGGATGACTTCCCCTTCATGAGACCTCGAACTCTCACTAGTGGATCGAGGACCCATCAGATTGGAGGTCCCCAACTGTGGCCCATGGCTCAAACCTGACTTTTATCCATGTTTTGTAGGCTACAGAGTGTTTTCTGATGAACTGCCAGCACTTAAAAATCAGGTGACTGCACATAAAAAAATCAAAGTTTTGCATATCTCCTAAAAAATCAACAAATCCAACCCCATTGGGCCCATATGGTACCTTTGCTGAGTGCTGGGAAGAAACTGCCCCCGAGACAGGACCCACCTACAAAGGCTTTTAACCATTGCAGTCATTGCTACTTAATATTCACAGTGACTGTATTTTACAGATGGGGAAACTGAGGCACTAGCCCCAAGTTGAAGCCCTGCACTCTGGTTCTGTGGGTCTTGATTTCATCGTGCTGTCTCTCAGCCAGAGAGCCCCAATGGTGCCCGATGCTGAGGAGACAGCTGGAATCAGAGTGAGACTCCAGTGTTCCTCTGCAGGTTCTCTTGCCCCCTCCTCCGCTGGGGACGCAAGGGTGTGAGCTCTACTCTGCTTGTCCCACCTGCGCCAGATGGAATTCGTAGGAGCTCACTGAAGGCTGATGAAACCAAGCCTCCCCCTCTAATGACAGCTGGTGTTGACCCTGAGGGTAACTCCTGACCAGGCCGGCCCCTGGCTGACCGTCAGCAGACCCTAGGATGCAGAGCTCTCCCTGCACTTGCTCTCTATTTTGGTTTGGCAGAGGTGCATACCTGCCTCCCCAGTCTCTCCAGTGCTCCTATTTACTCTGTAAATAGCCAAACGCTCCACACTGTCATTTAGAGGCCAGAGGGCGGTGGCCGCGGGGCACCAGGCGGCCTGGGCCTGTTTGAGCTATCCTGGGACCTGCCTCATGCACACGCGCCCGGAGCCCATTTGCCTAGGAATGAATGGGCCCCCACACCCCTGCAAAGTGCAGACACGAGCCAGGGAGGCAGCCAGGGAGAGCGGAGGGGAGGGTGTGTGGGAAGGGGGTGGTGCTGGGCTCTGGCTGACTCAGCTCCCTTTGAGCCCTGTGACCTTGAGCTTCTGGGACTTGGCGCCTCAGTTTCCCCATCCATATCTGACCCTCCAGAACTCTGGAGAGCAGCAAACTCTTGGGATAAGAAGCTTCTGGTGAGTCATATCTACTGTAGATATGACAGTGGGACAATAACACCAGCGTTTAACATTCATTTTAGGTAGAGGTGCTCAACACCAGCCATTGGACTAGATCTTCGTAAATTTGTCATTGAAGTGTGACGCACTTTCAGACAAGTGTGCACATTATAAATGTTTCACTCAATGTTATGCACCCAGCTCAAGAAACAGGACATGTCGGCAGGCCAGACAAGGTCCTCACATGGCCCTCTGGTCACAGCCCAGCACCCGCCCTGCAGCTTCTCTTCGTCCCATCACAGTTCCATGAAGTAGGCACCAGAATATGCAGTTCATAAGTGAAGGAACAGGGAGGGGCTCAGAGTGCTCACACCAGCTAAGATTTGAACCCAGGCCCTTTACCTCTGGAGCCTGCATGTCAGCCCCTGCCTGGGGAGAGAGTGGACATGGGCTGAGGTCCAGAGAGGCTCTTATGACACACATGTCCTTGTCCTCGAGGCAATGTGTTTTCAAATATGCATTCTCATTGCCTCCTCCAGGCTGGTCCCTTTGTAGGCCCTAGTGTTTACTTTGTTGATGGAAGGATTGAGCCCGGAGGGGCCTGGGTGGCTCAGTCATTGCGTGGCTGCCTTCAGCGCAAGTCATGATCCCAAGTCCTGGGATCGAACCCCGCCTCGGGCTCCCTGCTCAGTGGGAAGCCTGCTTCTCCCTCTCTTACTCCCCCTGCTTGTGTTCCCACTCTAGCTGTATTTCTCTCTGTCAAATGAAAAAATAAAATCTTTAAAAAGAAAAGAAAAGAAAGATTGAGCCTATCAAATAACACTCAAAAATATTAATAACTCACCAGATTCTGTCTGGAGGCCTGGGATGCTGGGATGGCCCCCACCCCAGCCACCTTCCTTGACTCCTGAGGGCTGTAATTCCACCCAGCACACAGAAGGGCATTGGGAGGCTCTAGGAACAGCTACTACTTAGCGCAGGACCCACAGCAGGTCAAGATTCCCTTCAGGGATGTGGCTTGGACTGAGACTTATTTATTCTCTCACATAATAAAGACTGTGGCTCCATTAAATCCCTCCCATCTTTCTGATTTTTGCACATTGGTTGGTCCTGGGCTTGTTCCCTCGTTGCATCATGGGGACTCAGAGTTACCCACATCAATGTCCAGCCAAAGAAGCATGTTTCCTTCCATGAATGGATTACAAGCCCACATGCTAGGAAGCCTGGGAAAGACACTGTCTAGCATTTCTAGTTTCTGTGAAGGAAAGTGGGTTCCTCGTGCAGGGAAGAAGAGGGTGCAGGTTGCAGGAGAAAGCCATGGTGAGGGTCCTCAGCAGAGTCTGCCACAACTGGCTGAGAAGATTCCATTGCCCACCCTGCCAATGTAGTGCTGCCACTCTCTCCTGTGTGGGCCATGGACCGATGTAGCCAAGGGCGCTCCTGTCGGAGTCCGCTGCTCCAGCTGGGGGCTGTTCTCCTGTCCCTCCCCTGTCTCCTCATCCCAGGCTGCTGCTCACTTCACCCATGTCCCATCCCGTGCAAGGATGGGGAAGGTAAGCATGGAGAAGCTCTTACTACAGAACTTGGTTGCCCCGAGAATCCACAATAAGCCAGGTTCTATGCTGAGCACGTAATCTATCATTTCATTTGTCTTCACAACAACCCCCATTTTACACAGGAGGAAGGTGGAGCTCAGAGAAGAGAAAGACTGGCCCAAGATCATACAGGTGGTATAAGAAGAAGCTGGAGTGGAATCCAGCACTCCTTGGTTTTTAGACCTGCCTTCTTAGAAGCCATAATTAAATGGTCCTGACTTTAAGACTGTGGGGCTGTGATCCTATGGCTTGAGCCGAAGCCCTAACTGTCATTCTGTTAGCATCTACCTGGCTTATGGCTGAAGAGGCAATGTCCTCCTTTCCCTACCTGGTCTGGCCTCAGCTGACCCCTAATTCTAGGTCTTGTCTCCCAGCTGGCTCCTTTGCTCTTCCTAGTTACTTTCTCAGTGTGTGTGAGGGAAATGGGTGGAGCAGGGTAAAGGAGGGGTCACTTCTTCCTGCCACCTTCAGGAATGCCTCTCTCCCTGCAGCTCAGACCCGTAACTTCTCTGAGCCCCCCGTTCTGTCCCTGGCCAGCCTCAGGAGGTACATGAGCAATCAGACCTGATCTTGGAGTCACCGATGTGGAAAATCCAGGGGAACAAATCCTGTTGGCTCTGGGCAGGTGTAGCTGTCACTGCCCCCAGCCCCAAGTTCTGGCTGGCTGGCCCCCTCCCTTGGGCAGGAGAATGAGGGAGCCGGGTGCCACTCCGTGCTCTCACGCGGACACACCCATGCCGGTCCCAGCAGCCCCTCTGCTGGACCAAACCTGTTCCCCACCCTCTCAAGAGAACCCCTGGGACAGAATGAGGTTGAGCCTGCTAAATAAATCCAGTTAAACTTATGGTGTATTTTTCCCAAAGTAAAGGCCATCATAGTCCCCCAATCTCCAGGACTAGATTCTTAGGGATATGCCCCCCTCCTCTAATAAGCCCCCATAAGAAAATTCTGCTCTGGGGGAAGCTCTCAAACACACAGCAAATAATCGGTCACACATCTTGTTTATCTCTCTCTGCACATCCCCTTCTTGGCATCTGAAATGCCCTTAGACTAAGGGAAGTTCATCTTCCTTGTAACATGGAGTTCTACCTGAGGGAAGAGAGCTGGTCACCCTGCATATATTTGTGCAACCCCTGCAGTGGGCTCAGGTTGGCCTCCCCAGCTTCGAGCACTGGACACAGCTGGACCCGTATCCATGTGTCTGGGCATCCATTCCCCGCTCTGTCCAATAAGCATTGCTCGGTGCTGGCCGTGCCAAGGCCAAGGCCTGTGCCAGACGCTGAGGAGCAGGAAATGTCCAGAGCTTACAGTGTAGTGGAGGAGACAGACAGGTCACTCCGGAATCACAATGCCGGAGCTCCAGGCCATGACAGAGGCTCCCTGCAAGCATCACCCCAGAGCTTTCAGCCCAGTTGGGCTTTGCTGTCCCGTTAACTCTTTCAGGAGCAGAGGGTGTCCTCAGGAAATACCTAAGGCAGGCATGATCAGCTTTGTGTTTTAGGAAGACCACCCCCGACTTGAGAAGGTGAGATTAGAGGCCGACACAGGCTGGGAGGCTGATCCGCCGGTGAGGGGCTGGTGGTCTGAGCCAAGGCAAATGAGGGGGGTGTGGAAGGGGTGTGCAGAAAGGAATGGATGGCATGGGTGGGAACGCTATGTAGGAGGTGGTGGCAGTAGGATTGGATGAGAAACAGGATGGCATGGGAAGGAAAAGAAGGCGTCAAGGTCAGTGACTCATAGGGCAATTGGACAGATACGGGGATGCTTAGCTGATGAGCAAAGGGATGCTGAGTGTAGGCTCACTCACAAGTCAGTGGACCTGCAAATACAGGCACCTAGACTTCCCGTCAAAGCACTCCGTCCCAGCAGGTGATGGCACCTGGGGCGAGGCTGTATTGGCTTAGGAGAGGGGGAAGGTGGTGTCTCCTTAGAAGAGCGGTTTTCAACTCAGGGCTCTTAGCCCAGGGGACATTTGTTAATTTTTAAAGACATTTTTGGTTGTCCTAACTTGGGGTGGGGGGTGTTACAGGACGCTGCTCAACCTCCCACAGGGCACAGGACAATACCTGTAACAAAGTGTGACCCAGCTCATAATGTCAACAGCGTGGAGGTTGAGAAACCCTGCCTTAGAGAAGGCAAGTGTGAAGTTCAGTCATGGTGGCTGTGGCCCCAGGTGCTCAAGCTCAAATCTCAGCTCTGCCTCGTGCTTGTCTGATCCCGGGCCAGTCACTCGGTTGCTTGGGGCCAATGCATGTCAGCCAGCAAGCCTGGCACGTTTACGTGTAATTCTTTCTGGACTTCACTCACTGCACAACCCCCCGCCCAAAATATTCATTCAGCATCTCTCAGATGCCAAGCATCATCCTACGAAGGGAAGTCATGGGGGTGAGCCTCGCATGGGTGCCTGTCTGCAGGGCCAGGGGATGCAAGAGGTTGTCAGCTCCACTGGCGCGGCTGGGGATGTGCTCTTCCCTTCCAGGGATGCACGGCCGCAAACCAGGATGTGGAATGTTCCAAGATGAGTGCTGGGAAGCCTCCACATTGTCTGGGGGCCCCTAGGAAGCCTCTCAGGGATGGTGGCCACTGACCATACTTGACTTTTCACCAGTGGGGCTCGAGAAGCCCTAAAGAGTGAAAAAAAAAATGTTCCGGCAGAGATCATGAAGATCTCTTTCCAACAAAGTTGGAAACCTTGTCCTCCTGTAGACTTGATGAGGGTTCCACCAACACAGTGGGACAAGAGGGCTTTAAATAGGGCTGGAGCTGAGGGGCCTCTACACTCACTCTTCCTCACTTGCTCATTTGGCAGATATTTATTGCTTGCCTGGCCCCTCAGACAGGCACCTGTGAAGGTCTTTGTAGGGCTTAATACCTCACTTGCACTTCAGAGCACCTCCCTTGGGTAGATACTGTCGGTGCCCACACTGCACAGGTATGGAAACTGGAGCCCAGAGAGGGGAAGGACTGGAGCCCAGAGAGGGAAAGGATGGTGCCCAAGGTTGCACAGCCAGTAAGTAGTGCTGAGCTGACTTCAGTCTAATCCTGGTCCTGCCACCTTCAGCTGTGTGGCCCTGGAAAGTGATAACTTCACAAGTCCTGGTTTTCTCACGGGAAAAATGGTTATGATGATCCCTACACCACAGCTACCACGAGGCTTACATGTTGCCAAAGGGTCTAGTCCATTGAGAGCTTTAGTACCCTCCAGATTTCCCTCCTTGGCCTGGCTCCCAGCAGTCTGCACTGCAGCTCCTTTTATAACAAGGCAGGACTTCCTCTGCACCTGAAAACGAGCCCTGTTCACCCTCAGACCGCCTAGTTCTGGCCTGGGTGCCCCCAGGAGGTCTGAGGGGCTGTGTTGAGGCCCAGAACGCTGCCTCAGGGAACTTCCCGGTGCCCACCCTGCAGAGCAGGATATAGGGACAGCAGAAGTTCCTCTCAGCCAAGAATGTAAGGATTCTGCAGTCCTATTTTTCATCTCTGTTGCCTGGGCACTGCTGCTAGAAACCAGCAAGGCAGTAAATTGTTTTAAATGCAAGGTAATAAAAATTTGGAAAAAAAAATTTGAAATCTTGCCTGAGTGCTAGCTCCTGAAAGAGCCTATCTGTTTCATTAGAAGCCAGGTGAACCGGTTTTAATGGAAATGCTGGTGGCAGAGTCCTGGCTCAGCCAGAAGGGATCTCCACTGGCCCCAACCCCTGGGGTCTCAGTGTCCTAATGTCTGCTGGGGGGCAGTGGAGCGGGGGTAGGTTGGATTCCCTGAAAAATCTCCCTGGGTCCCGTTGGGCTGGGAAGGAGAAGAGAAGGAGAGAGGAGGTAAACCTGGGATTAATCCTCCTTTGCGCTCATAATACTTAGCACTCTCACGTTCTGGGGGCTTAGATAAATGCTGCCCCTCGAAGCCTTTGGGTGGCCCTACCAGGTAAGAGAACGGACCATCACAGCAGATACACCAGAATGCGTGGGTGATTTGGGGCACCAGGGAGGGGGGGATCCCGTCTGTTGGGCTTCTGCCTCTCCATTGCCATTCAGGGAGTGATCTCGGTGTCCAGGGATAGACTCCGTGTGGGGTGTGCACTCAGCAGGGATTCCACTTGAGATTTTTCTCTCTCTGCTCCTCCTCCTGCTCACAAATGCACGATTGAGCTCTCTTTCTCTCTAAAAATAAATAAATAAATAAATCTTAAAAAAAGAAAGAAAGAAAGAAATGTATCGGCACTTTGCTGGAGCTGGCACACTATTTAAAGAGGCCCCCACTCAGGGTCTGGGAAGTGCCGGGTCACCATCTGAGACTGGGGGCCTCCTACATCCATGTGTCCCAAGGTCCCTACCTCTCCTCTCCTGCATCCCTATCCTGCTCTGTGACCTTGGGAACAGTGACTGAGACTTTTCTAGGCCTGGATTTCCTCAGCTGTGAAGCTGGGTCCAACAGCACCCACCTTTTAGGGTCACGGTGAGGATGAAAGGAAAGGCCATGAGCGCTGGGGAAGGGCTTAGATCATTGCGAGCCCAAACTAGATGCCAGGCTGTTTTACTGTTGAGGAAACTGAGTCTGAGCAAGGTCACAGAGCTGGGTGGCAGAACTGAACTGAAGCCAGCCTGCGGGTGGGGGTTTTGAGTGAGGTGAAGGCTGACGGGAAGCATTTGGATTTGCGGCCTGGCGAGGAAGTGAAGGGGTAGTAGCAAGGTCAGCGGGCTCAGACTTGCTGCCAGCAGGACTGAGGCATTGTTGTCAGCTTCTGCATCTATCATAACATCCATAGCCAATTTCTTGGAGACTCCGATAGAAACTAGCCACCATCTCCCCCAAAATGCACCCCACCCAGCCAACACGTGCAATCTGTTGCATGCGAGATCGGGGCCCTCTTTGAAGCTATCCTCGGTCTGCACATAAAGGAGACTCTTGATTTTAGGGTACGGCATGGGGGCAGCATATCAGGAGCCCTGGCCAATCTCTTTTCAGGCCCAACTGTGCTCAGAATTTAAGTCCATGGCCCTGTCTCTCCTCTCTTCTCCTTGTACTGTCCCTTTTCTCCCTTGCCAGGATCTACTTGGATGGGAAGGCAGAGCCACTGGGGTTCCCAAGAGTCCCAGGTCTCCCTGTCCCCTGCTTGGGACACTGCTTAGGAGGGCTCGAGTGGCAGGCTGAGCTCCCGTGTCAGGAGCCACACGCTGGCTGCTCTTCCTGCCCCAGGCCCTGCACAGAGCACGTGCGCAGCTCAGGTCACAGAAATGGAAAGGGGAGGGCAGAACTGACATTTACCAGGCACTCCCAGATTATGCAGAATCTGTCCTTACTTTTTGCCATAGTCCTGACAATAAAATGTTACCTGATTGGTACATGGCCAGTGTCTTTCCCATTGACTGAAAGATCTTTGAGGACGCAGGGATGGAAAGATGGGTAGAACGGAGGGGCAACAGGGAGGGTGTGTGAACATTGTAATTTCTGTTGGCTGAGCCAGAATCTCTTTTCCCAAAGGTTGCCGAGGCTGAGAGCATATGAGGCCAGAGCTGTAGACTGCTGGGAGCCGTCTGGTAGGAGAGAATGGTCGTAACACAGTGGTGGGAAAAGTGAGCCTTGGCAAGATCATCCGGGCCCCTGAATCAGCCAGACCTGAGGGCATTTCCTGGTCATATGAGCCAGTGGTTTTCTTTTATTTATTTATTTTCCCCTAAAGCTAGGTTGCAGGGAGTATCTGTCACTGTGACTAAGAATCCTGAATAATCCAGAAGCAGGGAGGGAGTTACAGGGGCAGGAGGCGCCATGTCCGCCGTGTGCATGGCGCCAGTTAGGGTACATCCGAGGAATCCTGAGACCTCTGGGGCTTGTCTTGCTGCGGGTGGAGGACACAGCCACCAGGGTCAGAGAAGAGGGACTGAGTGAGAGAGGAAGGCGGAAGTCTAGGGGGAGGCATGGACACAGGATTAGTGGAAGTCTGAGCAGTAGCTCTCAGTGTTTATCATAAACAGGAGATGATGTCCAGTCTCCCCTGGACCTCAGAGGGGAGGGAATGGTTGTCAGGGGACTCCTTTCCTGGACCATCTGTGTTACGAAGCAGGGGTGGGGAGTACCGAGTCGGGTGAGGGGAGACCTGAAGGTGGGAAGAGGGGGTAATAATCTTCAAGCTTTTGGCCCTTCCTCCCTGTAATCTTAGCTTCTCTGGCCACTCCGATTTC
Source organism: Spilogale gracilis (assembly GCA_004023965.1). Lineage (NCBI taxonomy): Eukaryota > Metazoa > Chordata > Mammalia > Carnivora > Mephitidae > Spilogale > Spilogale gracilis. The sequence goes on along the minus strand of PITA01000075.1, from coordinate 323,681 downwards.
CCCTTGCCCTCTGCATCCCAGCAGAACTTGCTCTGGACGTTCTTCCCCCACCCCGTCCTCACCTCTACTCAAAGATCTAGACCCCGGCTGAATGGGGGATCAGGATTTTTTGGAAGTTGTCAGGTGCTTCTCATGACGCTCCAGGTTTGGAAATCATGGACCTCATTCAAAACTCTCTATTGTATAGACTATATATAGTATTATATGTGTATTTATTATATGAGGATGAAGAAGAAAAAGGGCTTGCTCATCATCACACAGTAAGGCAGGGCCTGAACTTCGGTCCCAGATCTTCCAAGCAGAGTATCAATGTTGAATTCAGGTCTCAGGACTTGTGCTCTGAACCCCAGAGGGCCAGAGTGCTAGCTACAAGAGGACAAGAGCACAGGCCTGCCTGTGCCTTCTAAAATCTGCAGACCTGGGGCGCCTGGGTGGCTCAGTTGGTTAAGTGACTGCCTTCGGCTCAGGTCATGATCCCGGAGACCCGGGATGGAGTCCCACATCGGGCTCCCTGCTCGGCGGAAGCCTGCTTCTCCCTCTCTCACTCCCCCTGCTTGTGTTCCCTCTCTGGCTATGTTTCTCTCTGTCAAATAAATAAAATCTTAAGAAAAAATAAATAAAATAAAATAAAATGAAATCCGCAGACCTCAGGGGCAGGTTGAAGAGCCAGCCGTCTGTGCTGGGAGATGGTACAGACTGTGGATTAAGGCAGAGCCTACTGGCTCCGAATGAGGGCTAAGGAAGAAGATGGCCCTCAGCTGCAGGGACCGAGGCCCACCACAGGGTGATTACCACCTTTCCTTCCTCCTTCTGCCTTTTTAGGTTCTAGGAAAGCCTCACCTCCAAATAAGACAGGAGCTTGTAGAAATGCAGAGTCTCGGACCCCACACCATGCCTACTGACTGAGTCAGAATCCGCATTTTCACCACAGAGAGAATTCTGACACATGCTGCTGTTTGAGGCGCGCAGTTTGATCCACCCCTGGCATGAAGTCCGCAGTGCAACGCAAACCAGCCTCATGTGTGTTTGGATGTGCTGTGAAATCCTTGGTGTCAACTGACCTTCTGGAACCCTCACCATACCTTTGAGGGAGGTGTTATGTCTGTTTCCGCTTAGTGGGTGAGCCAGGGAAGGAACATCCAGGGGAAGTCACTCTGATTGCTGTCATCGTGCCTTTTACTTCTGTTTTATAACCCTTTCCTCGCCATCCCACACCCCACCATTCTGTGCTTTCTTATTTTCTGTATGTCTACCAGGCATCATTCATCATCGGGCCATACTGCTGGCCAAAGTATTTGCCTCTCCCCTACAGTCAGCCTGCCCGCTCCTGGCTTTCTGTGTACAGGAAGACTGATCCAAGGCTGAGCCCCATTGGCCTTATCTAAATCACCCACCGGGCTAATGTTTCTCCTGCCCTAAATCTTCCTAGAGATAGGCACCACAACTAGGGACATCCCTGTAGCCCAAAGCCCTCCACATTATTCAAGCTGGCTAATCCTACACTCTTTAACCTTCCCTGCCATTGCCTTTCTCATGGAAGCCTCCGTAAAGTCTAGGACTTGGGCTTTCCCCTCGACCAAAACCTGAAGCTTCCCATGTGGCCCCACGTGGCGTGACCCCTCCTCCTGGGAAATGTAAATAATGCAAATTGTTCTTCTATGGCATTGACTTCTCTGTGCTGTCACCTCCATAAATTGAAACCCATAGATACTGATACAACACCCACCCTCATTATCGCCAGGCCTGGACATGTTGGACTTTGGGCCCTCTAGCTTCTGGCTCCTGGCGGTTAGTGGAGGTTACTTCATTAGTGCCTATGAGGTATCTGCTGGGGTAAGAGGCTGCCATACTCCTCACTCTGAGGGGCTCCCAGGAACTTGCTTGTCCGGGGCCTTGAACCTGATGATGCATCAGGAGGGTTATGTGGGCAGGTTGGGGGAATTCTGTGTGTTGGGGGAATAATTCTCCATGGTTCTCTTTTCTCCCTTTCTTATTCTTTCTTTCTTTCTTTCTTTCTTTCTTTCTTTCTTTCTTTCTTTTCTTTCTTTCTCGCTCTCTTTCTCTCTCTCTCCTTCCTTCCTTCCTTCCTTCCTTCCTTCCTCCTTCCCTCCCTCCTTTCCTTTCTTCTTTCTTTCTTTCTTTTTTTTTTTTTTAAGATTTTATCTATTTATTTGACACAGAGAAAGGGAGAGAGAACAAATAGAGGGAGCAGCAGACAGAAAGAGAGGGAGAAGCAGGCTCCCCGTGGAGCAAGAAGCCTGATGTGGGGCTTGATCCCAGGACCCTGGGATCATGACCTGAACTGGAGGCAGGTATTTAACCCACCGAACCACCCAGGCACCCAGAGTCTCTTACATTTCTGTACATCTTGCAAGATGGCTGTCTTTGTTCCAGACTATCTTTTTAAGGATATTTGCATTAGTGAGAGGCCTTGGAATGTAATAGCAGTGTCTTCCTCTAGAATAAAGTGCAGATTTCTTTGCAATCCAGAATAATAAAGATAACGTCTCCCTCAGGACAGAGATCAAGTGGACCAATATAGAGTGTTATAATGAATATTGGGATTCCCTAAGACCAGGGTTCCTTTCCAGTAGCACACCGCGGGGCAGGTTCCAGCTCCAGCTGGCCCTCTTCATCTTGTAGGAAGTGGGGCAAGGAAACTGGGGCAAGGTTGAAGCTCATGTGCCCTGTCACCCGTGAATAATAGTCCTTGGTCTCCAACCCAGGAGTCTCAAGTCTATGCCAGCATCCATAAGACTGTGGCAGACAAACTTATTAGCATGCAAGCAGGATAAAATCTTAGATCCTAGACAGTTCTTGACATTGGAGTCCTTTCGCTCATGGAATTAAGTAGACAAGCCCTACTTCCCTTGGAATAACAGAAAGGGTACCCTCACTAAGAAAGCTACAAAGGGGGTCAAGATAGTATAGAGTGTAAGAGCACAGGGTCTGTGATATTTACCCAAAGAAGATGGAAGCTTATGTCCTTACAACAACCTACACATAGATGTTTATAGCAGATTTATTCATAATTGCCCAAATCTGCAAGTGAACTGATCAATAAACTGGTATATGGAGGCAATGGACTGTGAGTCAGTGCTAAAAACAAATGAGCTACCAGGCCATGAAAAGACATGGAGAAACCTTAAATGCATATCACTAAGTGAAAGAAGCCAACTGGAAAAGACTACATATTGTATGATGTGAATTACATAACATTCTGGAAAAGGCAAGAGTGTGGAGACAGTAAAAAGATGAGTGTTTTCCGGGATTGAAGGGAGGGAGAGATGAACAAGAGTGCACGGAGGATTTTTAGGGCAGTGCAAATGTTCTGTGTGATGCTATGATGATGGATCCCTGCCATCCTACATTTATGTAGATCCATAGGACATATACCACCAAGAGTGAATCACAGAGTGTAGCGTGAATCACAGACTTCAGATGATCTGTTAGTGCAAACTCATCAGTTACAACAAATGTTCTGCTCTGGTGGGGGCTATGGATGATGGGAGAAGCTATGGGTGTCAGAGTGCAGGAGATCCATGGGAAAGCTCGGACCCCTTTCATGTTGGTGTGGACCTAAAACTGCTCTAAGAAAATAGTCCTAAAACAAAACAAAACACACACACACACACACACACACACACACACACACACACACACACACACAAGCCCTGGATCTGGAATCAAAAAGCCTTGGTCTGGGGCTGGATTCCTGACGTAGGGCAATTTGAGCCTCAGTGTCCTTATCAGTGAAGTAGGGCTAAAAAATTGTTCCTGGTTCATGGATCCTTGTGAAGATTAAATGAGATAATGAGATATAAGATTAAATGAGTCAGGGCGGGGCGCCTGGATGGCTCAGTTGGTTGGGCGACTGCCTTCAGCTCAGGTCATGATCCCCGAGGCCTGGAATCGAGCCCCACATCGGGTTCCCTGCTCGGCGGGAAGCCTGCTTCTCCCTCTCTTGCTCCCCCTGCTTGTGTTCCCTCTCTTGTGTTTCGCTCTGTCAAATAAATGAATAAAATCCTAAAAAAAAAAATTGCAGAAGTTCTTTCTCACAGTTCTGCAGCCGGAAGTTCAAGATCAGGGAGCCAGCGCTGTCGGGCTCTGCCGAGCGCCCTCTGTCTGGCTTGCAAATGGCCGCCTTCTCTTTGAGGCCTCACAGAGCAGAGAGAGCCTTGGTGTCCTTCTTAGGAGGGCATTTCTCTCACAATGGGGGCTCCACCCTCATGATCTCATCTAAACCTGATTACCTCCCAAAGGTTTCTCACATGTCCTCCCAATGAGGGTTGGCTCTTCGACATGCCAATTTTACAGAGACTCAACTCAGCCTGTAGAATTCTCTACATTCACCCACCCTGCTCTGGGCCCCAGGAGGCTCACCTCTACACACCGCACCACCGAGCCCCTTTTCCCACCAGCTTGTGGTTGGGGCCAGCCAACCGAGGGTGTCAAATCAATCCTGAAGGGCCACACAAGAGAGAGGTCAGGGTATCTGTTGCCCCAGTTCCTTCCCTGTGCTTCTCCACTGGAGGCATAGCTTCTGCTCTGTGGTGTCTCTCACAGCTGCACCACAGGCTTGGTCTTTTCTAAAAGGGGGGCTGATAGCCGCCTGGAGGCAGGGGAAGAACCAGAGGACCCCTCTGAGCCTGGGGCTTCATCAGGAAGAGCTCGGTCCTGGTAGATTTTCAACTAAGAAAACGAAGATTCCTGCCTAGGAGGAAGAACTAGGCCTGGAAGTAAGCATCCCGGCGACACAATGGTCACAGATGGCTCCCCTCCCTCCCGAGGTCTCTGAGTCACAGGGGATGTGTCTGGTGTCAGGGCTGCACTCTGGCCCATGGAGAGCTGGAGGAGTTGTGCAACACAAACAGTTGGAGGCTGGAAAGCCTAATACGACTCGGGCTACTGTGAGACATCACACGGCTTGTCCCAGTCTCAAAGAGCTTGAGTGACTTGCCCTAAGTCACACGGCAAGTGGTAGAGCCAGAGCAGGGCCTGGTGTGGAGCATGTAGGAGAGAAGTGGCCCCAGGGGAGACACGGGTCTGTCTCTAGGAAGCAGCTGTTACTCAGAAGCTCAAAAGGTCAGCCTAGTGTTTCCAAACTTCTAGATCTTTCCAGATCTTTTTCAAACCGAAGCAGGAAACTTGTTGTTGTGTGAAATCCCTCAGTTTTTGAATAATGACAATTCCCTGGATAAATTTAAAGGCCCATATGGGTCAAATAGAGTCAGGGGCCACCATGAAGTCTGTGCATGCCTTCCTCTGAAAACCAGGAAAGAGAAATGAAAGACCTTGAAGATTAAGTTGATCCCAACAGGTGAAGAGCCTTCAGACCTAAACCAACATTGGCTTTTTAGCTGCTCTCAAACTAATATTCAGAGACTTCGATTGAGACAAAGTGAGCAATTCTGGATATAGCTGGGTGACATATTTCAATATTTAGGCTGCAAACTAGACTTTGATCTAGCTGGGAACAGGGAGTACTTGGGAAAGAAGTTGAGTGCAAGGTAGCAGGCCTGAGAGTGTTTAGGGCTGCGCCGAAGCTAGAGAGGAGAGAATCATGTTCTGAGGATTCTGTCTCAAACCAAAGCAAGGGTCAGGGGGATGAAATAGCAATCAGAGGTGAGATGTTTTCTGGCAAATGCTGAGTAATGAGCAGCCTGTAGAGACAAATGTATCAAAGCAACTTAGAAATTAAAGAGAAACACATTTAATGTCCTCTTCCCTAGTTTAGCCAAGAAACTTCAGCACATCTACCATACCAACTCATCAGAGCTTTCAGGGGACCTCAGCCCCGCCGGATTGCTTCCTGCTGTGATCTACAGCAGGATGGGAACCTCAGGGAGCTTAGGGCTCTCTTGGGTGAAATAGGGGCTGTCATACCGGGGAGGGCTGTTAGGAGGAAAGAGAGAAGGAAACATCGCAGCTCTCACTTGTTGAATGTTTGCCACATGTCAGGCATGGCCCATCTCAGGCTCCTTACAACCACATTTCTGCCCCTGCCATTGTTGTCAGGATGTACGGAAGCCCCGAGAATGTAAAATAATGCCATTCGTATTATTGTTTTTATTACAGGCCGTGTGCATACCTCATAGGCCGGGGCCGGAAGCAGCTTCTCTGAGTCGTATTCGTAAAGCCCTGGGAAGCCTCCCCTAGTCACACAAGAATTCTCAACAATCTTGCCCCTGGAGAACTGTCCTCTAGAACACACACAGGCTCTCTTGTTTTATGTTCGAAGCCTTGAATGTATTGAGCAGTTGGGAATGAAAGTAGATTGTCTTCTGGGCAAGTAGATTTGAAGATTTCTCTTCTGCATCTCTTCGCTCTCACATAATGCCTGCCCCAGCACCAGGCAGGAAGTACCTCACTTTTGTAGAAAGCAAGTTTCCAGTGTGCCCCTATTTATAAAAGTCATTTAAGCTTGTTACAATGAACTTGGGAACTACAGGTCGCCAGAAGAAGTAAGCTTTGGAAAGACAGCAGACAACGCTAAGTGGTACAGGAGTCTTTGGAATTCAAAATGCAAAACCTAGCCTGGACAGTGGAATGTTGGAGGGCAGCCGCTCTCTGCACCAAATCCCAGGAGGCTGTGACACTGGGCTGATTTGGCTCTCGATGACACTTGTTCATCTCCAACATCCTGGGCCCACCACAGCACCTGGCAAGAGGGAGACACGTGCGTAAGGTTCTGCCAAATGCCTCTGCCCAGGATGTGTGCAAAAAAGGAGCAGGGGAGCTTCTGGTAGTCCTAAGAGCCTGAGAGGGACACTGGCAATTCGTGGGCAAGAGCTAGGGAATTTGAGGGACAGTCCTGCACCCCTAAAGGCTGGGAACATGGAGTTTTGTGTGCGTGAAAGCAGAGTGAGTCTGCAAGAACACATAGCCTGAAAGCTAATGGTGATAATTCTCTGGACTGCAGAATGGTGGGAGCTTTGGGATCATGTAACCTTCTTCCCTCCTTCCTTCCCTCCATTCCTTCCTCTCTCCCTCCTTCCCTTCCTCTCTCTCTTCCCTCCCTCCTTCTCTCCTTCTTTCTTTGTATGTCTGTATCATTTTCCTACAAAAGAAGTGAGACAATGCATGTGATGGGATCAATAAAAATTTAATGTATTTTCTTTCCGATTTTTTCCCTAAATAGAGGAATTATCTGTAAATTCAGCTGAAAGATTCACAGAGTGAAAGATGAAATAGTTGGGAGTAATTTATCATTAACAGAGTAATGGATCAACGGAGGAAAATCCTCCTTAAGGACAACCTCCTTAGCCTTGACCTCAGCGGCACCAGGAGTGAGTCTTTTCTCTTCTCCCAGGTCCCACCGCAAGCAGGTGGCTCAGGGAAATGGAGAAGGTGGCTTATCAGCCAGCATGAGGGCAGATGCTATCGTCCAGGTCCAGACCCACACAAAGGCCTCAACCACACTTGTGTTTCTAGCCCGTTCTCTCAAGATTCCCTGACAGCGATCTGATAAGAGGCATTTAGCTGTCTAGTTTGCATGGTCCTGACAATTTGCATTCAAAACATATGCAAATACTGGGGGCAGGTTGCTGGGGACAGAGGTTGTGGTGAAATGCTTCTAAACTTTTAACCAAATGAATCTATTAACCTCAAGAAGAGGAGCTTCTGATTTCAGCCACTATTTGCATTGAAAGGACAGTTAGACCCCTGCCCATTCCTTTCCCCATCTGGCGGCTTATCTCATCTCTGGAAAGGTGCAATTAGCACAGCGACCCCCACCTGGTGACTTTTCCAAAGTCGCTGGGCTCCTGGGCTCCTGGGCTGCTCATGAGGTGACCCTGAAGTCCCTGAAATCTCTGGCCCAGTGCATTGTGTGAGATGAAGCCTGGGAGGGCTCGGGGCACCATCCCAAGCCACTAGGCAGGGCTGGAGCCAGTGCTTTCGGGTCCCCCGGGCACCTGCCCAGTGTGTTTGTACAGCGGCAGGCTCAGCAGTTGAGCAATTAGTGCACAAAGAGAACAGTGCTGCCCGATGCTGCTGATTAATTAACGCTCTGAAGACAGTGCATCTGGGCTGGTAACCCTATCTGCTGCCAAGGGAAGGGGCTAATCTCCAGGGAGGCCAGGACAATTTTTTGCAGAGGCATTTCCTGCTTCCTCACCCCGTCTGGTGGGCTCAGGCAATCATCTCCTGGATCCCAGACCGCACACCTGTTCAGACTGGGACCTGGGGCAGCACCAACTTCACAGGCCTGCAACGGGTGCGACCCCACAGGGACTTACAGGGACCCCGACCTTAGTTTAATGTTCTGCTGTCACTGTCTCAAAGTTCCTAATAATTTTTGAACAAGCTTCCTCCATGATCAACTTGCACTGTGCCCCACAAACTCTGTAGCCGGTCCTGGGCTTGGGTGAGAGCATAGGCTGACCAGGGAGCTGCAGGTTTTCAGCTCAGCCTTCAAAATCCTTTCTGATGATCTCCACATTCTCCACTCTCAGGAACTCTCGCATTCAGCCAAATGTTCTGTCGAACACCTCCCAGCCTTTGCACTTCATGTTCCTTGTGCCCCATAAACCTTTCCCTTTCCTCAGCTTCTTGCGGACTCCTATTCATCTTTCAAAACCCTGAAGAAGAATCCCCTCCCCTTTTTTTTCCACCTTGAAGATGTCTTTGAAATCCTATAGGCAAAGTCGGTCCCATCCTTGGTGATTTCAGAGCCCCCTAGCCATTCCATTAGTGTTCTGCAGTGAACTGCAGCACGGTGATGCTTCTGTCTCCCAGGAGTGTTTAAAAACATTTAACAATTGGTATGGCAGAAGCACCGACCCAGGAGAGTTGAGGGAAGGAGGTCAGACACAACAAAGAAACAAGGTCTCCGGAGGACCCTCTGTGGGACCAGGCATTAACCCTTTGCTCTCTGGATCATGAGAATAGAGGGCCTTAGGAGCCCAGAGCAGAGTGTGTTTACCAGCTGTTAAGGAGTGTTTCAACTTTCAAAGTGTGTACTTCTGTCCTGGTGCATCCTGGCTGAGAGCGACTCACTCGGACATGAGTTGACTTGGAGCAGGAGCCTTGTGTGATTACATCTCTCTGTCCGGGTGTCTGGGACAGGGCTTGGCCCAGAATCAGTACTCAGAAGAAGAGGAAGGAAGAGGGTGGAAAATGGTCTATGGTAGCTGAGTTTCTGGGCATCCCTCTCATGTGAGAGGGAATGAGGAGCCTGCTCTGAAATCAGGAGAGTTCCATTTTTCCCGCTCTCCCCAAAGGACCCTCTACAGGGAACGAGGGCAGCATATTATAGTGTCCTGCAGTGGCTGGGGGGAAACATACACAAAATGAGGCAGAGTCTCAGGCTGCATGTACACAAGATACAGAAACATGCACACACACACACACACACACACACACACACACACACACGCCTGATCTAGAGATATATGCTCCTCACTCTTACCACATATTCTCCAATATATCCCCACACTCCATAAAACTGGGAGCCACCTGCAAAGCCAGAGAATGGCTAAGGCAGCCAACTGTGCTGCGTTGGAAGGGCGACCAGAGGCTAGGGATGGCAGGTGTTTCCCGGAGGGAGAGCAGCCTGGTGTCGGGAGGGTCTGGAGAGGCAGAGGCAGGAGAGGGAGGGCACCCCGGAGGGGCTAGCTGAATGGGTAGTGCAGCACGGCACCTCCTGGCTGGGGCAGAGCATGGTCTCAGGGGTACATGCGGTGGGAGGGTACAGAGGGAAAGATTGTGTAAAGGGGAGAGTGGAGAGCAGGGAGAAGGCCAGCATGTGCAGAGAACCTTCCACACAGCAGGTATACACTAGGGGCCCTGTAGACATCCTAACTTCTCAGTCTCACCCCACCTTCTCTGATGTCCTCATTTCACAGATCACGCTCACATCCATGAAGTAGCTTGCCCAGGGTGGCACAGCCATGGACTGGAGCCCACACATGGACTCAGGTCTGCTGGGCTCCAAAATCCCATTATGTCCACCTTGCACTCAGCAGGTAGAGTTGTGGATAGTGACTTTTATTCCCCACCCCACACCTCTCCCCATCGCAAAGGACACACCGGGAGTGTCTGCCCCTCGTCCCCTTGTTACATCTCCACCAACCCTAACTGGGGGAAAAGTGGGCAAGAGCAGTGGTGGTAGGGATCTGGACCAGAACCAGGGTTCTCAACCGTGACACTACTGTCATTTTGGGTTGGCTCATTCTTTGTTGTTTGGAGCATCCAGGGCCTTGTAGGACATTTTAAAAGCATCTTTGGCGACTAACATCCATTCCTTCTTCTCCACCCCCTGCTGTGCCAACAAAAATGTCTCTAGATATTTCCAAATGTCCCCTGGGGCGCACAAGTTGAGAAACCCCTAGGAGAGAAGCCCTGGGTTAGACAGATGGCTAGCTTGCTAGGATCTGGAAGGGATTTTGCAAGTTTCCTAGTCCCTCTGCCATGATTTTCAACACTCCACCACATACCTGTCCCACTTGCTTAGGTGCTGATGAGTCAGGGTAAGCGACAGGGTGGGAGGGGAAGGAGGAGGGCGCAGGTGGAGGGGGTTGGGGTGGACACCATGACCTCTGGAGGGCCCTGTGGGCAGGCCTACAGATCTGGGCAGGTGCCCGCCCCGCCTTCCCCCATGGGCGACTGGGCTACCATAGAGAGACCTTGTCCAGAAGCGCCCTTCCACCTGCACCCCTAGGGCAGCAGACCCAACAGCCAATTATGAAAATGAAAAATCCAGGTCTTGGCCTCAAATGAGTATTTTCCTTTGGTGCTTTGATTCTCCTGTAATAAGCGCCTGGTCACCAAGGAATCCCGGGAATGTGACCTTGATAATACAAATAGGCACTTCGCCCAGAGGGGCTCACTCCCTGGACTGGCACAGATGCTTGGCCCGGCAGCCTCCAGGTCTGGAGATGCCCCCCCCCCCCACGGGGCAGGGACACTTGCTGAAACTGGCCATCCCCTCTCAGCCCTGCACCTGTTTCTACCTCCCTTCCTCCAGCTGCCCAGCTACAGACCCTTCTTCTTTAAGAAAGAGAGAATCCTTAAACATGTGCGACTTCCTATCGGGAGAAACAAAACACAACACGCCTCCACCTCCACCTGAACATTTTTTGATCATTTACCTTCTTATATTCTACTACAACAAAGATACTCTTATTATTTCTATTTTGCAGAGCCAGAAGTTGAGGCAGAGAGGTTAAGTCATTGTCCAAGGGCTCACAGATGACAAGAAGTGTTGCTGGGATGTGAACTCAGAAAGCTGTTTCCAGAGCTGGTGCACCTCAGAAACCGAGCTCTCTCAGCCGGGTGATCAGGCGGTCTGGGGCCCCTGGGGCTGATCCCTGGGTCCAGGAGCCCTTGGCTTTGAGGGTACCCTCCCTGTGGCTGGGACGGTGACGAACAGCACAGGAGACAGAGAGACTCTGGTTGCTCCATGTCTCCCTGGCTCTGGGAAGCTTACCACACTCCATGAACAATAACAGAAGGGTTGATGGAAAGAAGGGCTACTTGGCTGGGTTGGACAGGGAAGCCCACCTTAGGGAGCTCCACCCGAGCCTAATTTTTTTCATGTTTTACTCCAAAAGAGCATGCCCCCATTCAGGATGCACGTCAATGATATGTCCCCAGGAATAAGTATAGAGAGCCATCGTAGGACACAGGCTTGGTCCTGAGGGGCTAGGATTGCAGGGTCATATCTGCTACCTGATAATACATGCTCTCCGGCAAATTACTGAATGCATGGGCTTTCTTATCTGTCTGTTGGAGCAAATGAAACCAACCTCACAGAGTAGTGATATTTAGAGAGGAAGTCACTAGAGAGCACTGGGCATATTGGGGTTCTCTAGAGTTGCTTGATTACCATTTTGGTGGAAGATGTAGGGCATCATCTAAGGATTTGGGGCCCTGAGGCAGGTGGCCAAACCTTTCTTGGTCTCAGCTGGTTCACCTGTAAAATAAGAGAAATGATGAAGTCCCATTGCAGGTGACTGGGAGTGTCATTGAGTGGAGACACACGTGCAGAGGCTCAGAGGTGGGGACCACACGGATGAGTTCATGATTCCAGGTAGTTGAGGAAGCCCAGGGAGGGATCCAGGAAGGGCACTCACAAGAATTCAGGCTACAAGGTGGGCTGGCTCCAGTTTTGAGGTTAAAATTCTTTCCTGGCCTCTAGAGTCCAGGGACTTGGAGGTACCAGAGAGTGACATGACTGAAATGGCTGTTGGATCTACGCTTTGTCCCCAGCGCCCCCGGGCCCTGGAGATGGGTTTCCAGAGGGTGGAGGTCTGCAGGGTGAAGTGAACAGCATAGCTAGGCCAGGAAAAATTCCTGCTCCTTCTCCCCTGTGCCCTGGTCCCCCTCCCCCATGCACACTATCATGTGGCTGATGTGGGAGCCAAGGATTTGGGATGGACTGGGCTGGAGCACGATACTACTAATAAAACCCACTATTTATCAAGGGCTTACTGTGTACAGGCACCAAGCTAAACACCTCCCAGGCATTGCCTCATTTCATTCTTACCAGAGCTCTGTGCCATAGGGATTATGTTCCCTGTTTCATGAGGAAACTAAGGTTCAGAGAGGTTAGGTACTTAGCTCAAGGTCACACAGCTGGCACATGGCAGAACCAGGAGTCAGCTACAGGTGATCCAATTTGTAGTCCTTAACTAGAATACTCCCTGCAGCCCTTCCAGAAGCCTGCTTCTCTTAAGAGGAGCATCTGTGAACTTCCTTTCCAAACTCCTTAAGAATTTATCCCACTGCATCTGAAGTCAAGTCAGTTCATCACATAGGGAGTGACTTCTGTAGACTGTGTTTTCAATATTCGATGTTCTAACACATAGCTATTTTAAGATGCACCATTGGTTTACTGATGACCTTTGGAGATAAAATAAAGGAAGGACATATTAATGTAATGTGCCTCAATTTTTCTACTTTAGAGTGTGGGAATTTGAGCATTTTAGGACAGAGGAAATACTGGGCCAGGCTCTGTGTTAAATACCCATGATGTAAATAGAAATAAAGGCCCATAGGCAAATCTCGCCTTTGTCTGTTCCTCTAAGTATTTGAAGCATTTTATATTTTTTTATTAAGGTGTAATTTACAGATGATAGCATGTGCACATATTAAGTGAAGCCCCATAACCACCATCTCTTCAATGAATATTGGTTATGTTTTGAAGGCCAGGAATACAGGAACTAGGACAGATCATGTCCTGAGGGACAATGGTAGCCTCTGCCGTCACTGAGAGAAATCACTTCCTGTCTCTGATACTCATTTTCTTCATTTGTAAAATGGGTTCATAGTAGTATTACTAGGGTCATTTGGAGAATTAATCAAGATTTTAAAGTGCCAAGCACATTGCCTGGAATATGGTGAGAGTTCAATATCTTTCAAGATATATTAATGTTCTTATGACCCATGATTCTCACCTTTGAATGTCTGCAATAAGAAGCAGAGAATGTCCTTTCAAAACCCAACTCAAACTGTATTCAACCCCACTCTGGACCGATTCATCATCATGATACCTCAGTGGCAACACCTGGTTTGAAAGGGGAGCAGAGAGGAAGCTCACAGAGGGATCAGCTGTAGGTATCGTCCTCACCCCTGTTCTACGGATCAGTACACCCAGGCTTACGGAGGTGAAAGGGCATATGCAGGGTCCCCTAGTTAAGTAAAAGAAAGTGCTAGAATTTGAAGTCAGTCTTCTTCCCTGGGCCTAACCCCTCACCACTACACCACACCACACTCCTCTATGCATACCCATGGGCAAGCATCCTTCCAGGCAGGAGACCGCAAATGGAAAGGTTTTCTTGGGAAGTGTGTCTCACGCTGCAGGAACTCATAGCCAACCCTGTGTGTTCCAGCAGGATGCTATCCAAACACCAGCCTGGGGATGAACTTGGTGGCCCCATCTGCATCCTCTGGGAAGCTCTGCAGTCCCACGGCTGGTGGGAAGCTGGGCTTCAGTGGGATTGGGATTTCCTTCTGGTGGTCAGCAGCCTCTACATTCCCAGGCCCCACAGCAGAGCAGTGCTGGGCTTGCCCGGGTCCCAGCCTGGGCTCTGGGTGACGTCACAGTGTTTTACTTTTTCACAATCATTACCCCAGTGGGTGCCCATCCGGTGCCAGGACTGGGGCTGGGGTTCCGGGTTGGCCGACATACCCAGAAAGAACCACAATTGCTCAGGGCCTTCCACCTACAGCAGCCAGGGAAGCCAAGCCAAAAGCTCTGCCAAATCAGGCTCCAACTCTGCCCACAGGGAGGAACTGCTGAAAACAGGGTTCCCTCTGCCTTCTCCTGAGCTCTGAACACTGGGAGCAGGGACCTAAGACTAAATACAGAGGGCCTAGGACCAGACCCTCCCTAGCATATGTCCTAGAAAGTTCTAGAAGATGTGTAGGGTGGTAGGTAGAGGAACTGCAAGGCTGGAGAGAGATGTCAGCTGCTGAGAGTCTTTTGCTGGGCTCTTACCCTCATAGTATCTCCTCACTGCTCAGGCCAGCTAAAGAATAGGGGCTAATATGGGGAGAGAAAATGTTAGTCCCCGGGGAACTGGGGAAACTGAGGCTGAGAATCAACCAAGGTTCCTCTTTTAGAAGTCATCTTGAAGTGTTTAGATTTTATCCCAGGAATATGGGAAATTAAATGTAGGTTTAAGCAGGAGGTCTGAGAGAGACATGGCTCAACTAGTGTTCTAGAAAGTTCTCTGACTCAGTGTGGAGGTAGATTCCAAAATCTGCATCAGTCAGGGTTCTTCAGCAAAATAGAACCAATTGGAGATACATGTATATATGTCCGTGCATGTGTGTAGATTTAGATACCTAAGATTTGTATGTCTAGAGAGAGAGATCGAGAGAGAGAGAAAGATTTCTTTCAAGGACTTGGCTCAAATAATCATGGGGAACTGGCAAGTCTGAACTCCGTAGGGCAGGCCAGCAGGGCTGAAAGCTCAGGCAGGAGTTGATGCTGCAGTCTCAGGGCAGGGAGACATACCAATACATTGTGATGTGCACTCAGAGGGAGACATCTAGGGTAGGCCATGACCTGAGCTGTGGGATGGTTTCTGTCCAAAGCTGACCTTGGTCTGGGCTGGTCTTCTCGTCCTGCATCTTTCTCACCATCCTCCCCCTGCCTCCCCCTCTGGACCCGCTAGACATTCCAGAGCCCACCTGCAGGTTAGAAGTGTTGCAGGCCATGCGATATGGCATGAAGCAGGCCTGGGGCTGAATCATGGTTTTGACATTCACACACAGCCTGGATGTAAATAAGGTTTGACGCATTGATCAGTTGATTCTTTCATTCATTCTTTTCTTTCTTACCTGCCTATTCATTAAACTTTCATTGGATACCTAGGTAAGCCAGATTCGGGTGCTGGATTCGCATAGCAGAGACTAGCTATGATCCCTGATCTTAACAGGGTCACCATCTGGGCAGGGGTGCCCTACACACACACACACACACATACACACACACACACACACAGATAATAAAACAATGCATCTTGAGGGCAGTGATAGGAGAGGCAAGTGCTGGGTGTTAAGGGAGCATGGAGAGGGACACTGAAGCCATTGGGAAGGAGGGCATGTGGCTTCTGCTGGAGGGAGGACTGAGCTGAGTCTGACTACCATGTAAGAGTCTCAAGGTAGAGAGCAGAGTGAGGTCTGGCAGGGAGAAAGCAACCCAGGAAAGCAGTCTGTCTGGCCAGGGCACCCTGGAGCCCAGAGCGCTGCAAGGGAGAGATTTCCCAATAGAACAATTCCTTGGCACTCCTGCTGGGAAGTGGGTTGTTTTTCCTTCCCCAGGCTTTTCAGCATCCACACTTGCTCATCTGGTTCTTGCCATAAAAAATTCACCTTGTGCCAGGCTACAAGGAGACCTCCCTCCCTCCCCCTGCCTCCCCCTGCCTCCCCCTCCTCTGGCTTGGCACCTATCTCCTTCGGAAGGCTGAACCCATGGGCAGGGCCTGGGAGGGTGGCTGGGGATGACAGGAGGGACAGCGGGACCACCTCAGCAGGTTGGCTGTGTGTGGCTGCCTGGCCCCCTAGCCCACAGAAATCTATCCCCGCCAGATGCAGCCTTAGGTCGCCTCCCTTGTTGTTCCCATCTGTGAAATGGAGTTAGACGGTCACATTCCTGTCAAGTGAAGACTCATCCGTCGTCTGAGTCCCGCACAGAACTGACCCAGAATAGTGGCTGAAACCTATTTGTTGAATAAATGAAAGGACTGGGAAGACAGATATTAAACAGGTGATGGAAAGTGGGAGGAAACCAGGAGGGGCCACTTGCCTTTAGGGTTTCCTGAGGTATAGCACTTACCAGTGGTCTTGTTAGTTTATACTGTAGGGCACGGGCTGTGTCTTAGGGGACCCAACAAAGGGCTTGGAAAGGCTGAAGAACATTTACTGAATGACCACCGTGTGGCAGCTGCTGTTTCGGCTCCTCTTGAATGGGCTTTCTCTTGGACTTTTCCCCGTGACTGCTTGCATACCTGAGGGCCCTGGGGTTCTTCCATAACCAGCACTCCACAGACATTTATAATTAGATCAAATCATGAAGTTTGATGTAGACCAGAGATTGTAAAAGGATTTCATTTCATGGGCCAGCATCTCCTTGTATGGGTCAATTAATTTGAATGCTACACTGAGGAAGGTTCTGTGGCTATGCTGGGCTAAACGCCCCCCCCCCCCCAAATGCTGGGCCTGCATCCTAACCCTGGGAACCCATGAATAGGAACTTACTGGAAAATAAATGTTAGAAAATTTGGAAAATTAAATTTTCAGAGGTAACTAAGTTAAGGATCTGGAGTTGAGCATATCCTGGATTAGTAGGGTGGGTCCTAAGACACACATCCTTATAGGAAGCAGAGGGGAAGACCCCCAGAGAGGAGGAGAAGGGCATGTGAGCACAGGGACAGAGACTGAAGGGAAGTAGCCACAGGCAAGGGATGCCTGGATATGCTAGAAACTGGAAGGGGTGAGCAATGATTCTCCACTTAAAGCCTTTGGAGGGAGTGTGGCCCTGTCGACACCCTGGTTTTGGACTTCTGCACTCTGGGGCTTTGAGGGAATAAATCTCTGCTGCTTTAAGCCATGTAGTCCATGGTGATTGGTTAAGACAGTGCTCAGAAACTGACTTGGTGGCCTTCTGAGAGCTCAGTGGCAAGGGGCGCCATGACAGAGGAATGATGTCTGCCCGGGCGGGGGAGGGCTGAGGGGCAGGGCGCGTGCTGAGTACCAGCCAACTTTGACTGAGATGAACTAGGTCTCCTGGTTGGGGGCTTCTGTGTAAGCACATACCAGGTCATCTTATCGCCATGATTCAGCACTGAACAGCACAGAAAGCCATCAGGACTTACTTTCTATGGCTGAGGGGAGGTGAGTAAGTTGAGGGAAGCAATTGCACATTAGTAGCTTCACTGTTGGCAGAATAAAACAACCCTGAAGGTGGAAAACACGTGGGGAGCTTGGGGAAAGTGAAGGTAGTAGCTGCTCATTTTTCTCAGTCCCCTCCTGTCGCCTCGAGGTAGGACTCCAGGGAATCATCCAGAAAAGTTAAGGCTTGAAGTTGGTGGAGAAGTCATCCTGGAGGGGGTTCTGCTTCTGTTGGCATTGCCCATTCCAGAGTCTAACAGCCCTTTCTGTCAGAATCTCCCCTATACCTCTGATCCCTCCACACCAGCACTGAAACCTTGGTTTTTCTGTCCTATCCATAGCAAAATAACAGCCAAACTCGCCCCTCTGTGTAATAAGAGGGCAGCCCAATGTGGGTTCAAGCATTTCAGACATGGTCTCAAGTCCTGGCTTGTATCCTTTCTTGTGGTGCGATCTTGGAGAACTTCCTGTCACTGGCCCTCAAGTTTCCTCACTTGCAAAAATAGAAAGAAATAGCACCTACTTCAAGACATTGCTTGGAGGATTCAACTAGGTCACAGATACGTGTGCTCAGTACATACACTTAATTAATCCCTGTGCAAAAATGGTTCATCTAAAGATAAAACATGGACATAAACAGACACACAAAATCTGTTGTCCTACAGAATTCTAGATCCCTTCACTGAGTTCTAAACGCTTTTATCTATCGCTATGTGTTTTTTCCCCCTGAACCTGTAGCATCACCATTTATTGAGTGCTGACATTCAGGCACTATGTCAAATTCTTCTCATGTCCCTTAATTCAGCCCCTCACAACTTCCCAGTGAAGTAAGTGCTGTTGCTATGCCCATTTAACAGACGAAGAAACTGAGGCTTGGGAAGGAGAGCAGCTTGCCCAAGATGACCTAGTAAGTGAAAAGTCTGTCTCTTAGCCATCCCATGGCTTAGCCTCCTCACTGAGGACTCCCCTCTGAGTGCTCCCCCTCTATGGGGGAGCAGAGCCCAGGGCCCCTGTCATTCCCCTCAGACAAGGACTCCTTGGGGAAAGGGAATGAGCTCCTTTATCGTCACACCCCAAGCACCCCGAACTGAGTCTGGTACAGGATCAGAATCACAAAGGAGGGCAAAGTGAGGGAATAAATCTGTCTTAATGAAGTGGAAACTTTATGCTCAGATGAAGGAGACCTAAGTTCTCATCCACTTTCTACCCTTATTTTCTGCACAGCAGCTATTTCTTCTGTGAAATGGGGACAATAATGCACTCTCTACCTTGACACAAAGGCAGGGCCAAGGGATCATCTGAGAGTCCTTCTGTTTGAACACAGCGAGATGATACCTATCTTGTTCATGCTACATCCCACATAGTGCCTGGGATACAGTAGGTGCTTAGTGGTTATTTGCTGGCTGAGCAAGTGACTCAGTGCTTTTCTCTGCCATTTCTTGATAATTAAAAGCTGCAAAATCAATTTTAAGGACCATGTGTGGGTGGAGTGGGGCTCTCCCCTCTCCTGTAGGAACCAGAGGAAAACGGGGCTTAGGTTAGGGGTCCTTCAGTTGGGGTGGTGCTTGTGCCCTAACCTGCTATTGCCTAGGAAG
Organism: Spilogale gracilis; assembly: GCA_004023965.1. Classification (NCBI taxonomy): domain Eukaryota; kingdom Metazoa; phylum Chordata; class Mammalia; order Carnivora; family Mephitidae; genus Spilogale; species Spilogale gracilis. The sequence goes on along the minus strand of PITA01000075.1, from coordinate 304,743 downwards.
GGTTAAACCCTGGGCAGCGTGGCCTGGGTGTTCTCCAAACCTGCCTTGCCCCATTACTTTGCCTCCAGCTGAGATTAGGCCATTAGTTTACTCATAAACAGGTGGCACACTCCACCTGAGCGGCTAAAGATAAGGGTGGTTTTCCAAGCACTAAATGCTGCGCTCCGCTCCGTGTCTCAGCTCAGCGGCTACCTTGGTCTCAGGAGTCTGGGAGGTTGTCATTTCAGGCAGCTCTGACTCTTGGTAACCCGTGTGTTTGTTTTAAGAATTTGGGGGCCGGGCATGGCCACACAGACAGAAAGGAAATCCACGATCAGGCATCCAGAGTTGAAGGCGTCTTGGGCCAAGAGAGCATTCATTGGTCATGTCCTGCCAGACCCAGCCAGGCAGGAGCAGTCTGGAGAACCCTCCTTCTCCTTCCAGAACTAAGGCTCGTGTTGGAGGAACCCGAGTGGCCCAGTTGGTTAAGTGACTGACTTCGGCTCAGGTCATGATCCCAGAGTCCCAGGATCGAGCCCCTCATCAGGCTCCCTGCTCAGTAGGAAGCCTGCTTCTCCCTCTCTCACTCCCCCTGCTTGTGTTCCCTCTCTAGCTGTGTCTCTCTCTGTCAAATAAATAGATAAAACATTAAAAAAAAAAAAAAAAAGAAAAGAAAGAACTAAGGCTCGCCTTGGAAGCCTCAAAATGCCTCATTTCTAGCCCCATATAATCTCAGTTCTTAGGCCTTCCTCTCAGGGACTTCTCCCCTGTCAGTATGACAGCAGGGCTACCTGTAGAACATCAGAGATGTCCCTTGACAATCCTGATTACCAACAGCTGCATCTTGCATGCCGGACCATGTTCTGTGGGCCAAATCTGGCTCACTGCTTCTCATCTGGCCATAGGTTAAGAATGGTTTTTACGTTCTTAAGTGATTTTCCAAAATCAAAAGGTTATTTTGTGACATATGAAAATTGTATGAAAGTCAAATGTCAGTGTCCATAAATAAAGTTTTATTATGATAAGAACTCTTCATTTACCTATACTCCACGGTGGCTGTAGTGCTCGGTGGGGCTGAGTAGCTGCCGGTGCTCTAGGAGCTTGGTACTTCTGCTGCGCATGCCGTAGAGCTCACGGATGCCGTGTGGCACTGTCGTGTGTGGAATGCATAAAATCTACTTGCGGGTCAGCATTAACAGATTTGCAATTGATTTTGATGATAGGTGATACCCACTTTGAATCCTTATTAAAAGAAATATCCCCATGAAAGCCTCCCATCTTCTCATTAGTGGAACTGTATTTCAAAAATTTGGACTCAATTATTGCTATTATATTTTTTCATTAATAAAATTGGGTGTTTTCTCCCCTCCCTTTTACCTTTATAGTGTGCTATGTTTTGCCTCCTGGTCTGCAAAGCCTAAGATGTTTGTTATCTTTTCTTTTTTACAGAAAAAGTTTACAGACTATGCCAGCAGTTTCATTACTTTGGTCACTCAACTCTGCATTCTAGGTTGTCTTACATCCATACAGAGCTTAGCAGGCCTTTACAGACCATAGTCAAGTTTGGGTTCAAATGTTCTCACCACCCTTAGTGCACATGATAAATGAACAGGAAGACCTAGTATAATGCATCTCTTGTTGTGGCTTCTTGGACAGTTCTCTTCTGGCCTCCTGACATATCTGGTCAGTAGTCTCAAGGAAGCCTCTCTGACTCACCAAGGACCCACTGATTTTCCTCTCCTCTGCTCTGAATCTCCGCAAGAGAAATTTAATTTATTTTGGTCACTCCATGAATTAACTGATATCAAACCAATGGAAATTTAATTCCAATGGCAATTTAATTCCTTTATATAAATATTTAACAAACATGGTGCTAGTGGTTAGATCAGTCAGAGATCCTATTTGGCAGAAATCACAAGTCCCAGGACCAGGCGGGTTAGGGACGTGGCATTCTGCTGGGAGTCCAGAATCTTGAGCTGAGGTTCAGAGATTTTGCTTACACTCTGCTGCTTCCTGTGTGACCTTCTCAAGTGGCTCCATTTCTCACCACCTGCATTTCCTCATCTGCACAAGATGGGGCTCAGGATGAGTTAGCACCAGGCTATCCCGATGATTTATTTTCAGCTCAGTTGGCAGTCAGGCACCTCTGCAGGGCTAGCACTGTGTACTGCCAATGTACTACTTCCTTCTAAGCCATAACTCCAGTTCTCTAGACTTGCCCATCCCCAGTCTCAGACAAAATGTCTCTGTAAGCACTTGCAGCCACATCCCCCCCTCCTTCCCCCTCACCCCTCAACCACATGCTCCCAAGGGTTCTGGAGCTGACTCACCTGCCATAGCCCCAGGCTTGGCCAAGCCCAATTTCTTCATCCAGGATCAATTCCTTTTTCTTCTTCTTACCTTAAAGAGTAATAATGAATCACACTGTTGAGCCCACAGTCCTTTCTATTCTTCTCTCTGCCTTGGATTTCCTCTTCGGTTGTGTAATTTGGCCTTTACAATATCCTTTCCTTGCTAACAAAAATGAAGCACTTTGGAGGAGGTGTTGGAGGATGTTTGGTACCCTAAGCCAGGAACATGGGGGCTCTTGACTCCACCTCTCCCTCACCCCCAGTGGCCCTTGGAGTTTCACTGCCTTTTCCTCTTAAGAATGTCTCAGATCTGGGCCATCTGGGTGGCTCAGTGGGTTAAGTGTCCAACTCTTGATTTCTACTCAGGTTATCATCTCAGGGTTTTGAGAAGGAGCCCCATGCATGCCAGGCTCTGCACTGGATGTGGAATCTGCTAGTCTGCTTGATATTCTCTCTCTTCCTCTCCCTGGGCCCATTTCCCCTCGACTCTCAAAAGAAAGAAAGAAAGAGAGAAAGAGAGAAAGAAAGAAAGAAAGAAAGAAAGAGAAAATATCTCAAACCCAGTTCTCCTTCTCTCTCTCTCGGATTTCTGGGACTCCTCTCTTGTCCTGCAACCCACTCTCCACACATAGGCTGCGAGAGCCTTTCCTAATTCAGGTCTGGCCACATACCTCTTCTTTCTGCTTAAATCTTTCTACAGCTCCGCTACCGGAAGGATGAAGCCTAGGTTTCCTTACATATTGGTGGCTCACAGCTGAATCTGACATGGTTTTTCCTGTCCAAAAGAGTAATTTCTGAAGTTGAATTTGGATGTCTTTGGCAGGGACATATGCTCAGCGGGCCATGCAACCATCCGAGTACAAGTTCTGGCCAGGCTCTTAGTCAGCTTGCCTCTTGAAATGGATATCTGTTAATTTCCCCCCTCAGATTTGTATCCAGGTCCTTTTTGATTAGGGAAGAATTCTATGTGAGTCTTAGAAGGAAGCAAGGCCTGGATGCCCCTTCTCCTACCCAGGCACGGTGGGGGTGCAGGACCCAGCTTGATCAAGTTCATGTTGCCCCTTGGATTTTGACTTTGGGGGATGGCCTGGGTAAGGAAATACTCCTGGAGGAATAGGAAGGCATCAGCGCTGTGATTCCAAACCCAGGGCCTCAGTGGATGATCAGACTGCAATTCCTATACCCCTGGTCTTTCTAGCCCTTGCCTTTCTCCCAAACCTGGTTCTCAGGCCTGATCTTAGACTCTGTGAGTCATTCAAGAGCCTTCCTTTGTGTCTTTTTCCACTTATCAATACACAAAGTGAGTTTCTGTAGCTGCAAATGAGATGCCCAAATGCTGCCCTAAGTCCAGACTATCTACGTGCCCTTTGTTACTTAAGCTCAAGGCCCTGCCCAAGTGCCTTCATGTCTCTAGAGATGTGTGCCTGCTGGTCATGGTGGGAGAGCTGCCAACCCTAGGATGGGAGTTGCTTGTTATGTGAATCAATGAAATTTTCTTGGGTGAGATTTTTCTGTCACTTGCAACCAAAAGAGTCCTATTACAATCATGAAATAATACATTTTATTATATTTAGAAAACATTTACCAAGCAGGCTCAAGGAGAGATCAGCACTAAGCCCCCCTGTCTAACCCTGAATTGTTTGCCTGCCCTGCGGCTATTTCCAAGGGAAAAAGCAGGTGCTGAGGCTAGAAGGAGGAGGTGGGGAACAGGTGCCCAGCAGAGAAGCCCAGTCCTCTCAATGCACACCGGTGATCATCATCTTGTTAGTTCTGAAACTAAGGGAATGTGCTTTCCTTAGGAGTTAAGCGACCCTGAGTGGGAGCAGACAGGAGACAAGATGTGGACCAGGTGTCCTTCCCCAGCAAGGGTTAACACTGAACTCCCCAGCGCTGGGAAGAAAGGACCGTTAAACCACCTGCTCTGAGGCTGGCCAGCAGCCGACTTTCTGCTCACAACTACTCAGATTGCCCCACTGCAGATTCACTGTTTTCAATATCTTTAGGGAGAGTGGCAGAGAGAGAACACGAGATGTCCTCCAATACCCCTTCCTACACTCCGTTTATTCATTGTTGGATTCAGGCTGCTCCTACAGCTGGAATGCAGAGTTAAACACTTTGTCCCATCGAGTTAAGCTTTTATCAAGCTCTCCATTGTCCCCATGCCTCAGTTTCCTCATCTGTTGCATGAAAGACAGTTTGAGCTGACCTCACCACTGACCGTGCAAGACTGCTGGGAAGATCAAGCATAAGATGCCAGTTCTGAACACACTGAAGGGCACAAGACCTCACAGAGACATTCGCCAGAGTGATTTCAGAAGATAAATATACTCTATGTGTACCTGAATTCAACCATTCTGATGGTATTGCCTTATTTTTAGATTGACTTCAAGTCCTTCTTCAGGTCCATGCAGCCTTGCCTGACTTGCCCCTACCAAATCTCCAACATTGTCACATGTCCCTTTCCCCATTGTTGGCCTCCCTTCTGTTCTTCAACAATGCAAGGCTCTCTCTCAGTGGCACCTGGCTGGCTCAGTCAGTCAGACATCTGCCTTCAGCTCAGGTCATGATCCCAGGGTCCTGGGATCGAGTCCTGCATTGGGCTCCCAGCTCAGTAAGGAGCCTGTTTCTCCCTCTACCTTTTGCTCCTCCTGCTTATGCACACACACTCTCTCAAATAAATAAATAAAATAATGTAAGACTCTCATAGGACTGAACCTTTTTTTTAAAAGATTTTATTTATTTATTTATTTGACAGAGAGAGAGATCACAAGTAGGGAGAGAGGGGACGAAGCAGACTCCCTGCTGAGCAGAGAGCCCGGAGTGGTCCTCGATCCCAGGATTTTGAGATCATGACCTGAGCTGAAGGCAGAGGCTTAACCCACTGAGCCGCCCAGGTGCCCAGGACTGGGCCTTTTGGTGACTTGTCCTGCCTATCTCAGAGCCCTCTTCTCCTCTCTCCAGTTAGGCTCAGCCCAAAGCTTACCTCCTCACAGAAGCCTTCCCTGATATCTCATTCCAAGTCAGGGGCCCTGATGCATATACTCTCAGCACCTGGGCTCCACCTTCTTTGTTCTGATCTTAATTGCAGTCAGTTCATTATTTTTCTAAGGAGTTAATTTATGCCTGTCTGTCATGCTAGAATTTAGGTCCCTGGAGGGAAGGGACTATGTGAGATCTACCCCATGCTCAGTATCCCAGTCCAGCTGAAGGTTCTCAATGGCTATTTACTGAGAAAAAGAATGAGCGAGTGCATTAATTAAGGATATCACTTTAGTTCTTTTTTTACAGTAGGTACTGGGTAGACACTGATTATATCATATAATTTACCCAAATCAACAGATTGGGTAGAAAATCCAAAGGCAGTTAGGAGACATTAACAGATTGACAGGCAAATCTGCTCATTTGGAGAGAAACTTCACAGAAGTATCATCATTAGTAACTTTACAAAACAAATCATACAGTGGGTCATTTGGACCCAACAGAGCAAAATCTTTTGTAATATTCAGAAACAAAAAGAACATAAAGCTGCAGCCGATATTCTATTTACAGATAGTTTGTAAGCACATGCCAGTCATACACCGAGCAAATAACTGTAGAGTGCCTCCCGGGGGCAGGCTCCGTGCTCTACCCTGGGATGGCTGAGATGAACCAGCCAGACAGAGCTCCGCCTTCAGGCAGTCTACAGGCTAGGTGGGGATTCAGAAAATAATCACGTAAATAGATGGCCTGGTCCTGCACAAAGTGTTTTCAAAAAACCCTATCTTGATGAATCACAAACCACCCCATAAATGGGGCATGGCCACGCCACGGTCCAGAGGAGGGGCTGGGGCTCAGAAGTTAGCTGCTTGAGTTCACCCCGCGCGTGAGTGGTGGGACTGAAGCTCCACCACTTTGTCACACAGGGACTTTGTTTCCCTCTTTGCCTGGCACATCTTATGGCCAGAGGTTCTTGTGTAAGACATCAGAGGCTTTGGTGATCGAGATGGCGCTGAGATTTTGCATAAGAAGGATTTATAGAAACCAGACCGGATGTCATTCCTGCCTTCCTGGAAACCAGGCTATCATCATCTGTATTTGGAAAAACCAGCCAATTTGCAGTGCTGCTGGCTGCCCTTTAATTGGCAGACACATCCCAAAGTGCTGTGGGCTGCTCCCAGGAGGGTATGAGCCCTTTGGAGTACCCTGAGTTTCCTCTCTTCCAGCTCTCCTTCCCCAGGATATCATGCCCCCGGCACTCTTCCTTTTAGCTGGGGAGAAATCCAAACTATTGGCAAGGCCTGTGAGGTCCCGCTAGTTTCTCCTCCTTCACCTTGTGAGGACCACCCTGGTCTGACGGTCGTTCCTCCAACATGCTGTCCTTTCTCTGCAGGGCCCCTGCCCTGCTGGGGTGGCGTCCCTTCCCCTGTCTGCATGGCTGGCTGCTTCTGCTCTAATGTCTCTGAGCCCTGACCCTGCGTGCATTTACTTCAGAGCAGTGATCGGCCCCTGACCCAGTATTCCGTGTTAATGCAATCATATAACCTGCTCATGGTTATTAGTTGTTTTTCCCATTAGAAGTCAAGTTCCCTGCTGTGGCTCCTACACCCAGCTCAGCATCTGGCACAGAGTAGGTGCTAAAGAAAATCCTGTTGAATTACTTAAATTCACAAAGTTAGAGAGACTCCCTCCCCACTCCACCTCCCTCAGCTACCCCATCCTTCGGGTCTATGAGAAGCTTCTCATAGGGTCACCAGCTGCACAGTGTTCACTGTGAGTGAGTCTAGACGTCCTGGCGAGTGAAGTGGTATCTTACCGGCGTTTTGATTTGCATTTCTCTGATGACTAATGTTTGCAAGCATCTTTTCATGTTCTTATTGACCATTTGTAAATCTTCTTTGGAGAAATATCTATTCAAATCCTTTGTCTGTTTTAAAAATGGGTTGTCTTTCTTGTTACTGAGTTGGAAGAATTCTTTATGCATTCTAGATACAAGTCCCTGATTAGATACCTGAGTTGCAAATGTTTTCTCTTACTCTGTGGGCTGTCCGTGCACTCTCTTGTTGGTGTCCTTTGAAGTACACAGTCTTTAATTTTGGTGAAGTCCACTTTAACTGTCTTTTTCTTTGTTGCTTTTCTCTCTGGGGTCAGATCAAAGAATTCTTTGCCAAATCCGAGACTGTGAAGTTTATTAGGCCTTCTACTTAGATTCATAGACTTAGTTCTTAAACTTAGGTCTTTGTTGCTAGAGTGGAAAGGGATGGGGGCTTGGGGTGGCTGGGTTATGGACACTGGGGAGGGTGTGTGCTATGGTGAGTGCTGTGAATTGTGTAAGACTGATGATTCGCAGACCTGTACCCCTGAAACAAATAATACATTCCATGTTAATAAGAAAAAAAACTTAGGTCTTTGATCCTCTTTGAGTTAATTTATGTATACAATATGAGGTAAGGATTCAGCTTTATTCATTCCTATGTGGCTGTCCAGCCTCATTTGCTGAAAATGTTTTTTTTCCTTCCATCGAATGGTCTTTGTACACTTGTCTAGATGAGGTGACAGCAGATGTATACGTCTCTCAACCCTGTTTCATTGGTTCCTACAACTATCTTTGTGTAAGTACTGCACTGTGTTAATTACTGTTGCTTTGTAGTAAGTTTTGAGATAAGGAGGTGGTAGAAGTCCTTCTACTTCGTTCTTTTTTTCCCTCAGGATTGTTTTTTCTATTCTGGATTCCTTCTAGGCCCATATGAATTTTAGAATCAGTGTGTCAATTTCTACAAAATAATCATTGGGGATCCTATTAAAGATTGCATTGACTCTGTGGACCAGTATTGCCATATTCACAGTGTTAAGTGATCTGATGTAGGACCATGGCAATACAATCATTTTTGAGGGACATTTTTTTTGCTCCTTGTCTTTGTGACCCAGGAAGCCAGTTGATAGTGCCAATTGTGGTCTTTCCACAGGCTCATTAGAAAACAGTGGAGTGGGGGTAGGGGAGGATGGGGTGTACCTGGGTGGCTCAGTCTGTTAAACATCTGCCTTCGGCTTGGGTCATGATCCTGAGATCCTGGGATCGAGTCCCATGTTGGGCTCCCCACTTGGTGGGGAGTCTCCTTCTCCCTCTACCCCTACTCCCTACTCATGCTCTTTCTCTGTATTAAAACAAACAAACAAACAAACAAACAAACAAACAAACAAAAACAGTGAAGGGGGGCCAGCACAGATTCTTGCTTACTGTAGGCTCCTTGAGGCCCCAGTCTGGGGGCAGGGCCAGGAAGCCAAGGCCTTACTGTAGCCTCTTCCTGAGAGCAGGTCAAGGGCGGAGACCATGCGGGCTTGAGGTGAGGGCCTTTATCACCGCTGGCGACATCTCCCATAGGTACCGGCCAACCTACTCCTTCCAGAATGCAATGTGCTCTGCAATTCTGATGGACAGACACCTGGAGGTCTCACTGGAGGGACTGCTGCTCCAGCCAGGCAGGGACAGGACTGTTAGGACAGGAGCAGGCCTGACGCTTTAACTCCAGCCATGCAGAGTGGCCCACATTTCTCCCTCAGGCACTACTTTTACTTGTTTTTGTTTTGGTTTGCTTTGAGCCATAATCATGTGTCCCCTGGACTCTCATTCACGTACCTGTCTTCCTGACACCGACTCACGGCTGTCTAAAATAAACAGACTTGACCTTTATGTCATTACTTTGCAAAGTGAACCAGCACCGCTTGCTATAGAGAGAAGGTAACTATAAAAATAAACACAATAAAACAAACTGTTATTCAATTATTGTTGGATATCATCTCCTCAGAGGGCTGTGAGCTTGTGTGAAAAAGGGAGTTTAGCCAGATGAGGGAGGCGCTGAGGGCAGGCAAGTGCCCAGCTGGGGACTTCTCCCCAGCTGAAACCAGGCCTGAAGAGGGAAAAGACAAGCTTTCACCCACATATCAGCGTCCTTTGATGCCTTGTGCACGAGTCACCTAAAGTCATCCCATGTGTGCCACGCTGTGCGCCCCCCGTGCTTGGAAATGCTCTTGTACTTCCTTACTGCTTCCCAGGCGCTCTGTGAATGGTGACGAGGGGGAGGTGATCACCAACACTCAGAGGCCTCGGGGACAGTGGCAGGAGCCAGCGTTCAGACAGAGGCGGTCACTTTCCAAAATGCACAGTGGTTTTCTTGTCTGTTGTGCCCTCTGTCCTACAAGTCCAACTCCTGGGACCCCAGCATGGAAGAGCTAGATTTAAGAGCTGCCTCTCAGTGCTCGGGGCCCCAAGTTCATGCCAAGTCCCTCTTCGTGTCAGTAGTTTCTCTCCCACGCAGCCTTGACTGAATTGTACCCCCCCCCTCCAATTCCTATGTTGGTGCCCGAACCCCCAGCGTGACTGTATTTGGATATAGCGCTTTTAGGAGGTATTAAGGCTAAATGAGGTCAGAAGATTAGGGCCCTAATCCAATAGGACTGTAGCCTTATAAGTAGAGGAAGACACCAGAAATGCCTCTCTCTGTCTGCCCTGTGAGGTTACAATGAGAAGATGACCATCTGCAAACCAGGAAGAGGAAGCTTTCATAAGAACCTGAGCACACAGGTTCCCTAATCCCAGACTCTAGCGTCCAGAACGTAATAAGGAGATGTCTGTTGTTAAGCCGTCCAGGCTCTGGTATTTTGTTATGGCAGCCCGAGCTAAGACAGCAGATCTGGGGGGTTTGGGAATCTCTGTTATCCCTGATCTGCTCTCATGGACTCCCCATGACAGTACCTCAGAGAACTAGCCTGGTCCCTCACACCTGCTTGGTCACTAAGATAAGACCTCAGTCCCTGTGTCCATCACCTGGGAAGTGGAGACTAGCCATCCTCATCTACCTCTCAGGGTTCTTTCAGGCCTCAAAATATGATCATGGATGTAAAACAGATGGTCAAAGCAAAAAGGTGCTTAGGAGTTCATTTTGTCCCATTCTTTCCTTCTCCAGGGGAGTGCCCGAGGTGCATAAGGAGGGAGGACCTGGTCACAGAACTCGGCAGGACGGAAGGACCGCCATCTGCGTGCCCAGGTATGAAAGACCTTCTGCTTGTGAGCCAGTCCAACCTGGGCGCAAGTCTCACCTCTGCGGGAATGTGAGCAGAGGAGCTTCTCGAAGACACCTTTCCTTACCGATTAAATAGGGAGAATAACGCTCACCTCGTGGGATTTTAGTATCTGGCTCTTCGTAGGAGCTAAAATGACTCGAGCTGCTAATATAAGCCCTTTTGTCTGTATCAGCACTTAGAGGTTTCTAAAGTGCATTCAGATGCCATATCCAAACCCGTGCTTTTTTTAGAGAAGGGAAACTGAGACTCAGAGGGAGAGGGACTGCTTCAAGGTGTGCAGGGGCGGGATGTGCGGCCAAGGCTGTGGGTGAGGGGAACAGTGCTCTCGGGCAGCTGTGAGCCACTGTCCGTCCAACGCTCTCTGTCACCGGACACTGAAGCATCCACTCTCCCACTCCATCTTCCTGAGCCATTTCTTCAAGCTGGCTAGAAGCTGGTTGTCCACAGGAAACATAAATCTGTGGCAGGCCTGGGTCCGAGAGATTGAGAGATTCTGTCTCATTTATGTTACCGGTGTTGTGTCCTAGGAACTCTGGACCCTGAGAGCCAGAGTTGGGGAGGATGGTCCTTAGGAGCCATGGGGCCCTGGGAAGAGCTGGGTAGAGTGCTGGTCCACACTGGGGACAGCATAGGTCCTTTGAAGCCTGGTGACCCTATGCTAAAGGTGAGTGACCTGTGCAAAGCACTGAGGTTGGGGAGAAGTCTGCCACCTCTTCACAAGTGAGACAGAGGAGGTTTCCAGAAGCATCTAGTCCATCCCAGCAAGGATGCAGAAGGCGGGGAGTGTGCCTGGGTAAGGAAGGACCCCACGTCAGTGCCCCGGCTCCTCTGGTCTGTGGCCTCTGGCCATCAGAGAGGAAGCAACCAACTTATATAACATGACACAAATCGTATATCCATCTCCTCGTCACTGGGCCATGAAAGATCAGTAAGTGCGGCGAGGGGAGCAGATGCGGGTTACCCAGAGAGCCAGACGCTCCGGACCACCCACTGCGTGTCAAGCATTTCCACATACACATTCTCATTTAACTCCTGAAGGTTATGGTGATGGCTAATTAGTGCCTATGTCTGTGAGTTCTGATATCCCAGATCTAGCATTTACTCGCCTGTGATCTTGGCCAAGTTACACACTGATTCTTGGTTCCTGGTCCTTAACATTAGACTGACAATTACTCAATAGTTTGTTGAGTTAAATCGGGTCCTAGGTAAACAGTACCTACTTTGAGATCCACTGAAGTGCATTCCTTGACTCTGCTCCTGCCCTTGCGGTGAGCAAACCCAGGGCAGGAGAAGAAGTCCTCTCTCCCATGGCCTCAGGGCTTCTAGGTTGAGGAAGCATGGGCTAAAGGTCTTCTCCATCACCTGTCCACTAATGCCAGAAGCCTTTGCAGACAGGAAGCCCACTATGGGCCACCTCAAGGGCTGCAGAGTCTGGTGCCATAGGGGAGGGGGCCCCTTGTAATAAGGGTTTTTTAACAAAGGCCCTTTGGCCTCTGTAAATAGACTCTTGGGCCCAAGTCAGGATGACATGTTCAGTTGGCTCATCATCAACGGTTAAGGAATGATAGTTCCCTGGGCGTAGTGCCGACATTGCCAAGCATGGAGGGAGGTTTTGCTGAGTTAAATAAAATCTCCCCCAAATTTATGTACGCTCAGAAACTCAGAATATGATGTTATTTGGAAATAGGGTATTTATAGATATAATTAGTAAAGTTAAGATGAGGTCGTACTGGACCCTAAACCCAACATGACTGTCATCCTTGCAAGAAAAGGAAGAAACACACAGGCACAGACACATGGAGGAGGGCGTGTGAAGAGGGAGTCAGAGAATGGAGTGATGTGTCTACAAACCAGAAAACAAGAGAAATGCTGGCAACCGGAAGTTAGAAAGAGGCAAGGAAGGACTCTTTCCTAGAACTTTTGGATGGAATCCCGCCCAGCCTACACTTTAGTTTCCAATTTAGCCTTCAGAACTGTGAGATAATATATTTTTGTTGTTCTGTCTGCCCAGTTTGTGGTATTAGAACGGCTCTTAGAAATGAGGACAGGGGCGGGGGGTGTCCCGGTTCTTCTGAGCTGCAAAAGGAGTGAGCCAATCAAATGAGGGCCCTGTGACATCGTTTGGGTTTGAGGATGTGACTTAGTCATAAAAGCTACTGTTTATCGAGTGATTGCCCAGTTCCTGGTCCTTATGATTTTATTTCATTTTTTGTTCATGGAAACTCTGAGTGGGCTTATTATCATTCCCTTTTTATGAGTAAGGAAACTGAGGATCCAGGAGGAGGTGACTTGGATGGTAGCTTTGAACCCAGGCTGCGTGACCCCCAAGACTGTGTGCTTTGCACCCATGAGGGGTTCTAGGAGCGAGGGCACAGATGAGCATTCTAGAGAGTTTCTGGCCTGGTCCCGGGGCGGTCAAATTCTCTGGTGACATTTGAGGACAGAAGGTGGGTTATGTGCTTCCCGCAGATCCCGGAGGGCAGGGGAGCTCCTGGAGTATAAGACGAGGGACACACAAACTGCAAGTCCCTTAGCCTCGTTCCTGCCGCCTGCTGACCCTGGGAGTGGGTGGTGGGTAAGCTGGGGAAGGAGTTCGGTTCTTTTGAAGATTAATTTTCTAGGCTTCATGTTTTTCTTCTTATAATAATGACAAATGTTTCTTACCTTAAAAAAAATGAGAAAATAGGGACAAGGGAGCAAAAAAGAGAAAGAGAGAGAAGGGAGACTCAAGGAAAAAAAAAGAAAAGAAAAGGGAAACTTCTGCCTATTTTTAAATGATTATTAACTTGTTTGGATGGATAACATTCCCAGGTCCCCTTTTTCCTCTCTTTCTCTCTGTCCCTCTTTCTGTTTTGTTTGTTTCTTTCTCACTGGCCCTCTTGATCTTCTTCCCCTCTTTTCTCTTTGTGTGTGTTTTACTCCATACATGCAAACATATGGAGCATAAATTTGCAGACACAGGGTATGTGATGTCTGGTTTCATCGTGTGCTCCCCACCTGCTCCCTCTCTAGCCCATTCTTGGCATCTTTAAGGGGGACCTGCAGGATCAAGCTCATCCTTTTTTTCCGTGGCACAGGGTCCCGTGATCGCCGTGGGCCACTGCTTATTTCCTGAGTGTTTCACCCACAAACATGCAAGTTACTCCACCATGTCACTATTTGGAAGCTCCTTGGGATGGGTGTTCTTGCACATCCATCTGCGCCTAGCTTCAAAAATAAAATTCCGGGTGCCTGGGTGGCTCAGAGGGTTAAGCCTCTGCCTTCGGCTCAGGTCATGATCTCAGGGTCCTGGGATGGAGGCCCGCATTGGGCTCTCTGCTCAGCAGGGGGCCTGCTTCCTTCTCTCTCTCTGCCTGCCTCTCTACCTACTTGTGATCTGCCAAATAAATAAATAAAATCTTTAAAAAATTTTTAAAAAATAAAATTCCCAGGAGAAGAATTCCTAGGTGATAAGAGACGCACATTAGACATTTTCATGCACACACTCAAAATCATCCCTAAAAAGATCTGGCCTCCCCCACGAGGGCGAGGTAGGGGCACGGTTCCCTCCCGGGAGCCATGCAGCCGCTCTAGCCTGGGTAGCCTGTGTGTGGTGGAGAGGGCAGAGCATCCTTGCTTTCTTTCACATTTCTTTAATCATTAGAAAGAAAAGGATACCTTTTCATATGGGTATTGCCAATATTTGTTTATTCTTTGGTAAAAATAGATTTTCTACTGGGAAAACCTTTATCTTCATTTGTCAGAGCTCTGCCTGTAGGAAGGTTGTTCCCTTTGTGATGTGGATGCTGTCCTAGTCCCCTCCACTGGTCTTTTTTGCTCTTGGCTGGTGGGTGTGCCTTCCAGGCGCATCTCATGCATCTCATTAGCATGTAGTCCGCTTTGTAAGCTGTTCTTTTATCGTCTCAGTGTCAGCTGTCCTGCGAAGCAGGGGCTTTGTCTGAGCTCTGTTCTGGGGACTCGGGCTGCACCCTAGAGCAGGAGGGGAGAGGGCCCCACCCTTCTGTGTCTTCAGTGTGATTCTTGGTCTTATCCTTCTCCTGACTGGTCCTTAAAGACCTAGTTCAGATGTCATGGACTCCAGCGAGCCTGCCTGACTCCTCCCCTGTATTAGTGCCTCCTCTGTGTCCTTCAGAGCACATGTCACAGGGAGCTGGGCTAAGGCGTTTGCTCATCCATCTCTCTGCCAGCCCAGGAGCCCCTTTCGGGACGGCCCATTGCTCACTCCTAAATCTCCAAATCCTGACGGTGCTGATCACATACTAGCTGCTCAACAGACATTACCCACCCCTAGGGCTCCCTTTTAAGTAGGGAGCATGAGTATGGGGAGGGAGGAACCGAAGGTAGTCCTTTCATTCTTGGCTCTGGTCTTACCTCTTCCAGGCAGCCTTCCTGGGCTGTCCAACACACAGCAAGACCCTTTATTGGTCTTGGAGGCCATGTGGTTGATGGAGAGCCAGACTGTGCTGGGGAGGGGCGATAGTAATAAATTCAATGTCCAGCCAGAGTGCTATGCAAAGAGTTGAAAACTCAGGGGATAACCAGTCCTCCTCCATCCTCTCTTCAGCTCTTGTTTCTCCTCAGAGGAAGAGAACCAAAAGAGGGTTAGGAAGCCACGGGTGTAAGCTGAGCAGGATGTCCTCCTCTTAACCATGGCCTCTTGTGTGTCCTTTCTGGTGAGCTCCGGGCTTGCCGCGGGGGCTCCCTGCACTCAAGAGTCACGGCCCCGCACTGCTCAGGTCTCCGTGTTGTCAAAGCCTTGCAAACAGTCTGTCCGCTGTTGGCCCTGCTAAACCCTGGGCTGAAGACTTGGGTGCTGTGGCCTCTAAGCCACCACGTTCCCCTCAGCCAGGCTGTGGTCTCGGGGCCCCTTCCCCCTGTGCCTGCTGGAGAAGGGGTGCGTCCTGCAGCACAGGGGTGTCACGATCAGTATAAAGGGTGGATCGCAGGGTCAGCTGAGGCACACTTGGTGGCAGTGGGATCCAATGCGATAAAGAATCCTGGTCCGGGCTTGAAGACCTTGCAAGTCATCTCTGCCTTTTCTCCATCTCCCTGGTGACTTCAGTGAAGTCCCTTCTTGTCCCGCCCTCACGCGTCCTATCTGTGCCATAAGGGCTCAACCTGTTGGGAGTTTTCTAGGGTTTTTACCGACTGACACTGTGTCATTTCCCTCGACTTCCCTCAGCCACCACCACCGCCTCTGCCACCGGAAGTCCAGCTCCCGGGGGAGAGGGATTGGGCAGGAAAGGCTCTGCGGGGTTTCCGAGGCCTGTCTTTCTCAGACTGCAGCTTTCCTGAGTCTGTTCTCAGCACGTGGCGCTGGGGGAAGAGCTTCACGCACAGGGCTCCGCCTTGGATTCTGGCGCGGGTCCCGGATCCAGTTATAGAACCTCTCCGGGCCTCGGTTTCCTTCCGCCAACATGGAGACAATACAGGGGCCCCGGGTCGTTCTGAGCATTACATGCAATAAATCAGCCCGAGTCCTGACATGGTAAACCTGCCGTGAGCGTTATCATGATTGTCATTGTCGTTCCTGTGACTCTTGCTGTTTCCATCCAACCTCTGTTGCTCCTGGGAAAGAGCACCCCTGCCGGAGTCTGAGTGGGACTCTGGGGGCTTGTGCAGGGGGCCTTGGGCTTGAGCCGTCTGCATGCACAGCCCAGAAGGAGACCGTAACCCTCAGCGTCTAGCTGCCATGCACTGACTAGTGTGCAGTGTGCCAGTGGCCTGGGGAATCACAGTGCACACACCGGGGCTGCTGTGAGCGTCAGAGTGCTCCCACCCGTGAGTGTCAGAGTGCTCCCACCCATGAGTGTCAGACTGCTCCCACCCATTGAACGTCAGACTGCTCCCACCCATTGAGCGTCAGACTGCTCCCACCCATGAGCGTCAGAGTGCTCCCACCCGTGGAGCATGTGGCCCGCTGCCGGCCCACAGCCCTCAATGAATTGGAGCCAACAGTTCCGTTGTCATTGCCACCAGGCATAGCCATGTCCCAGGTGCCACAGCCAGATGCCCCGGGGACTGGTTGTGGACTCCAGCCAAGTGGTTCTATCCCCCTGATCCTCAATTTTCTCCTCTGTATAATGGGACCAGTACCACCCCCTTCCCAGAGCTGTTAGGATGATTTTATCATCAGCACGGCTATGAGGCTGCCTTGAGCTACAAGGACCAGGACATGCCCAGTCCCTGCTTGGGGTGCAACACAGACAGGTTCCTTCATGCATCTACCCCATCCCTGCAAGGGTCCCTCTTTTCACTGGGGACCTTTGCCCTGTCTCCACACCAGTGGGGAGGAAGATAAAAGTCTTGATACCCATTCTTCCTCTGCCTCCTGTCCCAAAAGCCTTTGGCTCCAGGATGCTTTTGGCTCCATGTTTCATCACTCAACAGCTAGAAGACAGGAAAATGCCCAAGGAAGGGGCCCACATGGTGCTTTTTAAAATTCTTTAATTCAAAAGAAAATAAGAAAACAAAAACACTTCCCACGGTGTGTTGTGATGACACATCACAAGCGTGTAAAGTACATATAAAAACAAGAAGAGAGTCTCAGGAGCACGGGTGTGGGGCCCTGTGCAGGGGGCTACAGCCCCCTTCCTTGAGACGTTGTTTTCTCTGACATTTACCTCTCCCAGGCTATAAAAAAGGAAGCACTCGTTCAGCCTTGTTTCTCTTGGAAAACCCAACCACTTTCAGCTCACTGGTCCATGACATGCACACAGGAAGCTTTACAAGATTTTGCAGGAGGACAGGGCTGGAGCAGGGACACACGGTGCACCACTCCTCTCCCTTCCCTGCCCATGGCCTCTGGGGTGGGGGAAGCAACGTTTCTCTGGGGGGAGACTTGGGACACATCAACCTTCCTTCTGGGGCCTGGGCTTCCCTCCTCGAGTGGCAGCAAAGGGAGTATGTACAGGTAAGTGGGGAGCCACAGAATAAAGATTTCAACCAGTTCGAGATGTGCTTGGGGCCAGGGTTAAATTCTGATGAACAGCCAGAAAGTAGAGGCTATGCTTGCCATAAGGTCACTTTCACAGTGACTTCCTTAGCTGCTCAACCAATTGTTCCATTCCTGTCTCTGCCGGCCTGGACCTCGGGGGCCATACAGACCTGGACTCCACCCATGGCTCTGTCACTTACTAGCTTGTGAGATCCTGGGAATGTTACTTAACTTCCTGGAGCCTCAGTTTTCTCATCTGTTCAATGAAGAGGTTCATTAGAACCTCACAGTGTGAGTATAAATATAAGTGTGATTATGTCTTTGAGGAGCCTAGGACAGCGCCTGGCCCATGGAGGGTACTCAATGCATGGCAGCCATGACGCTGTTACCAGGCTCCAATATTTCCACTCCAGAGTTGGGGTGTGTGTGTGTGTCTGTGTGTGTGTGTGTGTGTGTGTGTGTGTGTTTGTGTGTACGTATGTGAGATAAAAAGAAGGTTTACACCATGTTGTAGAAAAAGGCCGAATTCCTGAGCTTTCTGTGTATGTCTGGGCAGGTCAGAGGTTAGGGACAGCAGTGATGCTGGCATGGGAGGCCTGGACCGCTTTTCTCCTACACCTGTCCAGCTGGTTCAGGACTGTTTTGTTCTAGACCTCAGTGCCCTCCCTCGAGTAGAGGACGCTGTTTGTGTTGATGTTGTTGTAGAAATGAGGACTGAACTGGTTGAGGACAGGGCCTCCGTAGCCAAGAGCGTTGGTGGGCATGGGGTTGGCCCACTCACCCCCACCCCCGTGGCTGCTGAGGTTGGTGAGTGGGGTGTAGGAGCTGAAGTTCAGCAAGTTCTGCCCCATCTTGTCAGTGGGCTCAGGGCTCAGTCCTGGGGTTGCCACAGGGCGGCTCACCGGGCTCAACCCGCTCACGTAGGTGGTCATGGTGGAGAGGAAGCTGTTGAGGCAGGGGGTGCCGGGCGGAGGAGGGGAGGAGGGCTTCTCTGGGGAGCTGGTGGTCCCAGGTGAAGCACTGTCCAAGATGTCCTGGGCCTCCACCGTCTTGGGGCTACCCGCCAGGAGGCCGTTCTCTGTCTTCTCGGAGGCCAGGGATCCCGTGCTGGAGGAAACATCCGATTTTCTCTTCCTCTTCCTGCGAAAATTTCCATTATCGAACATCTTCTCACAGTTGGGGTCCAGGGTCCAGTAATTCCCTTTGCCTGGTACAAAAGGAGGAGAAGTAAGCAGAGCGATGGACAAAATGCTTCGCTCCTATTTCTCTTTATTGTCACCGACTAAACATGAAGGAAAGCCATGCGGAAGAGGGAAGAGAAGGCAGCGGCAGAGAAACTGAGGACGCAACGCACAAGCCACACACCACCAGCGAGCGTTTTTCTTTCACCCCTACCTCACAACTGGGCACTCTGAGGGCACCAAAGTGTCAGCCATGAGGGCACTTGCAGTGCAGGCTTCTGGAAGTTCAGGTAGTGGGGGAATGGAGAGGGAGGACCTTTTTCCATGGAAGACATGAAAGAAAACTCAGGAAACACTTCAGTGCTCCCTGAATATTTTGGGCAGGGAGTCCAAGGATGGACTTGAGTCCTGGCTTTGCTCCTAACTGGCTGAGGGACCCTGGACAGGCCTCAGTTTCTTAGCCTGAAAAATGGGCCTGTTAGACCTGTCCCTTCTTCCTCAGGCTGACCAGTCCCTTTTTCCTTAGATGCGTAGGTGGGCTTTGTCACCATGAGGGGCCACCTGGAGGTAGGGCCTGAGTTCCGCTTGTGCGCAAGGTCGGTCACTGGACTGGGCACTTGCCCTCCAAGGGGACCCACTAGTCCTGCTCCTGCTAGCCTCCAAATTGCCAGAGATGGAGCTCTGACCCATGCCTGACTTCCCAAGGGGGAAAAAGAGCAGGTTTTAATTCTAGGAAATGCACATCAGAGTATTTAATATATTACTTCTGTATGTCCCTGCACTGTAGAAATTCATCATTAAAAAGGAAGAGTTGGTAGTCTTTGGTGTTAGAGAGACTTCCGTTCAGATTCAGGCTCCAGGGCTACCCCTCCACTCTGTGTCACCTTGGGCAGGCTGCTTCACCTCTGAGCGTCAGTCCCCTCATCTGGACAATGGGCTCAGCAAGAGCTGTCTGCAGGGCTGGGTTAAAGGAGATTGTGTAAGTAGGGCAGGCAGCACACTGTGGCCCTTCGTGATCTCTCTGCAGGGGTCTGGGAGTGCACTTGGGCTTTGCCTAGTCCAACTCCTCCTGAGGCCTTCCTCTGAGCTGGGTGCCTGGGATTCAGAGTGCTCACAATTACTGTAGACTATCGGGTCTTGTTGGCATGCATTAGCTCATGACCCCCATCACAGGCCTGCAAACGAGCCACAGTTACCATCCCTGTTTTTCAGATCAGGAAACTGAGGCTCAGAGATCTGAAAAAGGCCTGGAGTTGCTGACCACTCAGTGGTCCAGCCAGGATCAAAACCTTGCCTCCAGGGGTCTCCCAGGCTCCTTCACTGCTGACACCCCCAGCCCCCTGTCTCAGGGGACACAGCCACGTGAGAACTTTCTAGAATGGGGTGCTGGGGAGGAATGATATGAGCCCTCCTTGGGGGCATCAGAGGCTGGCTCCCCCACACTGCACCGACAGCCCCCTTACCCGGGTCGTCCTCATCACGGGGCACCTTCTTGAAGCAGTCATTGAGAGACAGGTTGTGACGGATGGAGTTCTGCCAGCCGGCCTTGCTCTTGTTGTAGAAGGGGAAGTTGTCAGCCACGTACTGGTAGATCTGGCTCAGGGTGAGGCGCTTGTCGGGCGCCCCGTGGATGGCCATGGCAATGAGAGCCGAGTAGGAATAGGGGGGCCGCACCAGCTTCATCAGCTCCTCCTGCGAGGGGATGGGCAGCCAGCCCAGGTCGCCGCCCCCGAGCCCAGACACACCGGGCAGTAGCTGCCTCTGCACACTGTAGGCCTGGGGCAGGAAGGGGCTGGCGCTGGTGCCAGGCAGGTAGGGTGGCGGAGTCACGGCCGGCCCGTTGAGCCAGAGGTAGGGGCTGGGGGTGGCCCCGTACTCGCCACCCCCCTCAAAGGAGGGGGGCCGCTGAGGGCTGGGCACACCCTGTGGGTGGAAGAAGTTCTCATAGTAAAGGCTCATCTCGGGGGGCTCCTGGCCGATGTTGGGGAACTGGGGGCTGCAGCGAGGTGGGGAGGGCGCCGGGAGGTCGAAGGAGCTCATGCTGCAGTTGAGCTTGGCCGGAGCCACCTGTCTGACTCCTGCCCAGGGGAGCTGTCCCTGACAGGTGCTCGGCTGGCCCAGCCTCCCACTTATACCCCTGCAGGCTTGGCCTGCGGGCCCCACCCAGAGGCGGCCACCTGCGGCAGGCCCGCCCCTCCTCCAACAGCCCTGCCAGCCAGGGGAGGGGGCCTGGGGGGGCCAGGCCCACTGCGCATGCTCAGACCCGTGCTGTAGCTGATCTCACAGTGCCTAGGGCACCCCTCTTCCCTCTCTCTCTTCCCACTTCCTTTCCTGTTTCCCCCTTTCTCTCCTGCTTTTCTCTTCACTTGCTTCCCCTTCATTCTGTCTCTCTTCTGGTTCTGTCCTCACCTTTCTCTCTCCTTCTCCTCTCCCTTCTCTCACTCTGGCCATCGTCTCTGCATTTCAGTCTCTTTCCTGCCTTCTTGCTGTCACATTTTGTTTCCCTGCTCTTCCTTCCCCTTCCCTGACTGTTTCTTCTCTAAGCACTGCTCTGGTCACCTCTCTGTCCATCCTTCCATTCTCTCTCTCTCTCTCTCTGAGTTTGTTTCTGTCTTTCTACTTCTCTGTCCCCTCATGCTCACCTCCTGTCTGTCTCTGCTTCTCTCCTACTTCCTTTCACTCTTGTCTCTCATTTCCTCTGTATCTCTTTCTCTCTCCCCTGTCCCTTCTTCTGGCCCATCCTGATCCCCCATTCTCTGCCCCCCTCACGCAGACTAGATGTGGACTTTATCAGAAGCCACACTTTGGGTTGTTTCTGGAGGTTCCAGGGAAGAACTCGGGCCTGGAGAATCAGAAGAACAGAGAGGAACCTCACCTATGGCAGTGTTGGTTATAGGTAACCCCTCTGCATGCACACACACACACACACACAAGGCACACTGATGAGGGCCATGGACAAGGCCTGGGGACTCTCCCAGAGGAGCATCGGAAGATAGCAATAGAAGGAAGAGAATGTGAATGGGCTTCAGGGAAAAATGAGAAAGAACTTCAGTATGCAAGGTTCTTTCTGGCTGTAGGGGTCACGCAGGCCCCCAGCCCCCTCTCTGATCAAAGTCCTTTCATGTTTCAGCTTGCAGGCGCCCCACAGAGTTGAGGCTGGAGACAGGCTCTGGACTCTTCAACTTGCCATTCCCCTCACATCATCTCTGCCTCAGGCTCTAGAAACAGAAGGCCCAGCTCCCTGTCTGCTTCGTGCTTATGACCAGTCCTCCCCTGTCTGGGCTCCATTCTTTGGAAGCTTGGAGATGATTGCCCCAGCTTCCCTTCATCCCGGGGAGGCCCTGGGCCTAGAGGAAAGGAGGGTGGGCAGCTGTCCCTGCGCAGGCTTTAGTAGTGGCCTGAGTACTTCTCTCCCTTGGATCAGATTGGAAGAAAGTTGCAGCCAGCTTCTGTGGTCACTGTCCCTCTCCTCCCCTCCTGCCTCTACTTCACTCCCCCCACTCAACTTCCTGTCACTTCCTCCAGACCCCCTGCGTCCTTGAGGTGAAAGAAGGAGGTTGCTTACTATGCCAGCTGGAGGGGCTGCTTTCCAGGGAGTGACCCCAACTCTCCCTAGGCTGTCTGTTCTCCTGTATGGCTGTGCCAGGAGACAGGCTGCAGGAAACCCAGGTGCCACAGAATGTCTTACTTGTAGTATATTGGTGTGCAGAGGATGAGTTCAGGAAACTGGGTGGGAGGGGTCCTCCTAGGTCCTGAGAAACCACCTGTCCCCACCTGGGAACAGTGAATGAAGTGATCCGAAAGGGCCTGACTGCCCAGGGGGGCCACGGGGTAAGCACACCATGCACTTGCTTTCAGAAGAGTAAAGCAAAAGAGGCCCCATGTTTGTTTCCAGTGTCTCTGCCAGGCCTGGCTTGCTGAAGGCTGGGCCATGGCTGTTTATGAGCCAGGCATATTAGAGACTACTGATATAGACCCAGGGCCTGACAATGAACTTGCCATTCCAGTGGAGTGGGCAGCTCCACTTCTGATAATCCATCCTATAGAGTTAAGCAGAGCAATGAACTCCCTGCAAGGTATTCACCACAGTGTTACTATAGCTATATAAAACTGTAACTAACCTGAATGCCCCAAAGCAGGAGATTGGCTAAATACATTAGGCATCGTCGCAGTGAAGCAATATTCTGAAGCTATGAAAAAATAGATTGTAGAATATTTAATAATATGCAAATTAATAACATTATTTAGTAAAATGGGCTATAATGCCATTTTATGGTAAAAATATATACTAATATGTGTATTTATGAATACAAATTCCAAACTGTGAATTATTATTTCTGGATGGAAATCGGATGTGATTTTCATTGCTGGTTTTCAGTTTCTGATTTAAATAGTAAAGTCAAACACACAGTGATTTGCCTTGGGATTCAATGTAGAGGCTGGCGAGGGCCAGTCTCGCTGACTCACAGCAGATGGGCTCTGAGAGCAGCGGGCCTGGGTTTGAAGCCCAGCTGAAGGCTAACTGCAAATCTTAACAAATGACTTAATTTAGCTCAGCCTGTTTTCTCAAGGGAAAATGGGAATGATCCAACTGGATCATCACGTGGGTGCTGTGAGCAACCTGTGAGGGGATCAGTGTGGACCCTGTAAGTCACCGGCGCCTGGAGAAGCACTCAGGGAATATGAGTCATTATGCACTACAGTCAATATAACTTGATAAG
Source organism: Spilogale gracilis (assembly GCA_004023965.1). Taxonomy (NCBI): domain Eukaryota; kingdom Metazoa; phylum Chordata; class Mammalia; order Carnivora; family Mephitidae; genus Spilogale; species Spilogale gracilis. The sequence goes on along the minus strand of PITA01000075.1, from coordinate 281,516 downwards.
TACAGTTCATCCTTGAGTTTGCGCCCTTGTGGGTTCATTGCTCCCTTTTAGCCACCTGTGGGCAGGGGCTGCGGGGCAGGTGAGGTCACAAAGGAGGAACTGAGGGAGGGCTACTCGGTGCGGACCCCGACTCTGCAGCCAGCCCCTGCCCTCAACTGATGATGAATTCTCCTTCCTTTCCCTTTCCTGAACTCATTCAGCCAGCTCCTGGGGCTGCCTACCCTCCTGCCTCTACTTCCTGCTCCCCATTCAACTTCCTCTCACTTCCTCCATACCCTGTGAGTGCTTGGGGTGAGAGAAGGAGGTCGCTTACTGTGCCAGCTGGAGGAGGCTGGAGGGAACCCCCCAGCCCCCCAGCCCCCTGTCTGCTCTATCCCTGCATCAGGAGACAGACACTCAAGTCACAGCCAAGCTGGTCAGGAGCCTTTCTCCCAAACCCCTCATCTACCCTTCGCCTACTGCCGGGGTCTCCTTCCATAGAGGCACCATATAAAGGAAGCTCACTTGAGTCTCCCTGTCATACCGGGTACTGGCCCATCTTAGGAGGCATGGTCCACGTGCAGCCTATGGCCCCAAGTCACAGCCTCTCATGCCCTCCCACACCCGGTCACAGGGTCGGACTACCCCTTCTCCGGAGGAGGGTATGTGCCCAGAGGTCAGCTGTATATGGTGCTGGGTCCAGAAGCCCAAGGCAGCTCAAGGCCTGCAAAAAGGGTGAAAGAGCACAAGTGCGCAGCACCCATAGACCATGGCTGGCCAGGGCCTCCACCTCTGGCCTTGACTCTCAGGGGGAGGAGGAGTATGTGAAGAACAGGCTGTCATCTGGGCTTCCTTTCCTGCACACCAGAGCTGCATCTCAGAATATCTGGGGCTTGCCATGGGACCAACTTCTCTGTCCCAAGTGTGGGCTTTTAGGAAGTCTGTCCAGGTATCAGCCTCGCTGATTGGTGCTCTCTCCTCCGCTCTGTGGCTTCTGGTGGCCTGTGAACCTGGAGAAACACGGATAAACATCGCCCTCTGGTGGCCATCTATTTAAAAGCAGGGAGCGAAGTGCAGAGATTCTGTGACCTTTCAGAGTGGTGGCCAAGGATTTCTGAGCCCCTTTAAGTTAAGGGGTAAGTTCCCAAAATGAACAGCAGCTTCAAGGAGGAATTGTTCCCCTGGGAGGGGGGAGACCACTTTGAATCCACTTCGAGGGAAATAGTGGGAACTGGATTGTCCATAGGGCAAAATGTCTTAGAAGTCAGCCAAGCAGCAATTGGAATTAGAATCCAACAACTCTGGTCGTGTTTTCTGAGTGCTTTGCCATTGCTTCATCTCTGAGCCTCTGCTCACTCCTCTAGAAAATGAGGATGACCAGGGCTACCTCCCTCTGAGGGCTGTGGCAAGGACTGCATGAGACAGTATAGGAAAGCCCTCTGATATGGTGCTTGGTGGTAAGTCATTCCTTCACTTATTCAGCAAAAACTTCACGGTAGCATTTCTGGGGCATGCAGGACACTGTCACAGCCACACAGTGTGGAGGCTCATGCTCCTGATTTGCCATCTTGGTGCAGTGCCTACAGTTTGATTTACTTAATAATATTTAAATTGGCTCTCAGGCTTTTTTTCTCTTTTCTTTCTTTTTCTTCCTCTTTTTTTTTTACTTAATGAATTTATTTATTTATTAAAGATTTATTTATTTTTTTGACAGAGACAGAGGGAGAGAGAGCCTAAGCAGGGGGGAGCGGAAAAGGGAGAAGCAGGCTCCCTGTAGAGCAGGGAGCCCAATGCAGGACTCGATCCCCGGTCCCTGAGATCACGACCTGAGCTTAACCAACAGAGCCACCTAGGTGCCCTAATGAATTCAGTTTAAAGATAAATTCCATATGACTTCTCGAAATGAATCATCAGTAATCAGTATCACTTACTATAAATACAGTGAGAAAAGTAGCCTCTATTTAGAGCTGACGCTGTGCTGGGCACAGCCCGAATTCGTACCTGTGTTCTCATTCAGTCCCTACCATAGTCATTCCCATTTTACAGATGAACAACCTGAGGCAGCACAGACCTGAGCCTGTTCACTCTTTGTGAGAAGGTGAGGTGAGCGAGCCTTAGGGAAGGGAGGAAATGCTGCTTGGAGAAGGCAAAAGGATCAGAAGAGAATTGAAAAGGGAGTGATTTTTCTCATCATGTGTGTGGAAGACAGAATAATGACCTCCCCATCATAAGATGTCAACACAGTTCTGCAAAACCTGCAAACTTGTCATCTTCCAAGGTACAGGGGGCTTTGTGGAAGTAATTAAGGTGAAGACCCCGGGGAGGGATTAGCCTGCATTACCCAGGTACGCCCAGTGTGCTCAGAGCTGCACTTGCAAGAGGGAGATATGATAGCAGAAGAGGAGGTGTGACGAGGAAGCAGGGATTAGAGCAAGATAGCCAAGAGCCTAGAAATGCTACATGCAAGAAAATAAACTATCCTCTGACATCTCTGGGGAGAACCAGCCCCACGGTCACCCTAATTTTCATCTGTAAGACTGATTTTGGATTTCTGATCTCAGTAACAGGAAGAGAATAAATGTGTTTTGTTCTAAGCTTCTAGGTTTGTGATAATGTGTTGCATCAGCAAGAGGAAACCAACACAGCTGGACTCCATGTTAGGTGGAGCGGTGACCCTGTCTACTGAAGAACACCCTCCCCTGAACTGGTGGCCTTTGTCCTGCACCCAAGGAGACACGGTCTGCTCAACAAGGAGCCCTGCTGCCCCTTCGCCCTTTTCCCTCTCCTCTCCATCCTCCCATCTCTGGGTAAAGAACACAGGTTGGGGGCAGTGGCTTTTTGGGTTTGGTCACTTATTTATTCAGGGACTACTGTGGACTGAGGTGGCCCCTTCTGGGCCTCAGTTTCTTCAGATGTAAATGAAAGACAAAGGTTTTTGGTTTTCAAGGTGGTTTTCAAGGCCTTGCCCAGCAGGTCCCATTTATGGAGCTTATTAAGGTGAATCCTCCGGGCCTGGGCCCCAGAGATTCTGACTTGGCAGGCGCAGCAGGGGCCCGGGCATCCCTGCTCTGATGGTGCACACCCCGCTTAGAGAGCAAGTAATCTGGGGAGCCAGCTCCTGTGCTCCAAGTCAGCCCTCGGACAGCTGCCACTCATCGGCCTGTCCTTAGAGCCTGAAGCATCAAGTCCCTGCTCTACCACTTCCCAGCTGTGTGACCCTGGACAAATGCCTGTGCCTCTCTGGGCCTGTGTCCTCACCTGTAACCGGGGACTCCTGATAATCTATACTTCAGGGGGTGGTTGTGAAGTCTCAGAAATTATTACGTGCAAATTGTTAAGAACCGTGCCTGGCACGTAGCTAGTCCTCATGCACGTCGCCTCTCCATTGACTGGTTCCTCAGTACAGCATTCCAGCCCCAACATGAGCCCAGCCTCAGCCAGCCTTCCCTGTCGCATTTTGGCCCCCTCTCTGAGCCCTTCCTGGTTGTGGTCACGTGAGTTTCTCGTGATCCCTCAGCTCCGTGTCTGTCCATGCATCTGGAAAGCACTTCTTCTCCACTCGGAGAGCCCTGACTTACCTTCCAAAGCCAGCTCAGCGCCACCCGCCCACCTCCTGCTGGTGTCCAGGCCTCGGATTCCTCCCCCTGTTTCGCTCCATACCCGGAACTGGGTCAGCCCTTACTACGATGACCAGTGTACTGCCTGACTTCACTGTGGGACGTGCAGTCCCTTGAGGGCACAGGTGTGTTTTGTTTGTTTGTTTGTTTGCAGGGTTTTGGATGATGTTCAGCATGAATTAGGCTCTATGCACATTTATGAGGGAGCAGTACAGGCTATGGGATGTCTCTTTGCGTTGGTTTATTATGTGGAAATAGGGGCCGTGGTGGTGACTATCCCAGGGCTCTCCATAAATCAGAAATGAGTTGAGGCCCCTAAAGTGCCTGGTCCAGTGACCACCCAGTCTCATCTCTGTGTACCGAGGTATTGGTCATTGCCTACCCAGGCTCCAGCTGGGTGAGTTTTCAAGTGACTTGACCCCAAGGCCATTTCTAAGATCAAGGGAAACCACAGCAGTTCGTTCATAAATGTGGTCACTTAATATTGAAAACAGAGTCAGCCACTTTTCCAGGGACCTAATACTTGGTAAAAGTTCATGGCTTAAACATTTTGGAATGCACATTAGATTTCTTATAACATTCAATGCTAACTATACTATTTATTTTTAATTTTTGACTCTTTTTACAATCCGTGAATTTTGGGTTTCTGCCATAAAGACAAATTTTTTCCTATGATCTACTTCTTTGCCCTTCAATTTCATCAAAAGTCATAAATAACTGGATCTAACTCCCTGAAGAATTTTCTCATTGGACTCACTGAGAGTTGAGTCTAAGCAAAACAATACAGTTAATTGTGCTTATTATTATAAGAATTTGAGTTATTAGACCTTATTATTATAAGGATTATTTATTATGAGACTCTTGGTAAATGGAAGACATTTATTACAGACCTCTAGTGAAGCTCTTCCAGCATGGAACCTTCTCTATAGTTTTGATAAGAATCAATTCTTGCCTTTTCTTTGCCTGTCCTGAGTCCCAGGGAGCAGGAGAAACCCACACTAAACTCCCTGCCCCACCCCGTCAAAGGGGACGGTTTCCTTTGCTGTCTATGCCTCCATTCTTTCTATTTTTTTAAAGATTTTATTAATTTATGTGACAGAGAGAAACACAGTGAGAGAGGGAACACAAGCAGGGGGAGTGAGAGAGGGAGAAGCAGGCTTCCCACCAAGCAGGGAGCCCAATGAGGGGCTCGATCCCAGGACTCCGGGATCATGACCTGAACTGAAGGCAGACCCTAAAGGATTGAGTCACCCAGGCGCCCCATGTGCCTCCCTTCTTCACCTGACCTCCTCTCCTGCTTCTCGAACCTACTTCTGGCAAGAATCCTATGAAGAGAACATTTGGCTTCGGAGCTGGCCCCTCCCCCTTCAAGTACCCTTCATTACCTTACTCTTGGGCCTCAGCCTCCCAGAGGTCTTATTCTTAGCAGTATTTAAACTTCTCCAGGGACCACTCATGAGTCCAGTGGTGTGTGTCCCATCCAGGACAGTTGTCCATTGGGGATCAAACTAATGGTGCTTGTACTGAATATCCCTGATGAGGGGGGTCTGGGAAGGAAGTATATTATTCTTTAGCCTCTGGTATCAGGACAATTTATGGTGCAAGCATGGAGCTCTCCCTGTGCCCTGTTCCTGGATTATCTTTCATTTGGGAAAGGGAAAGTGAGTTATTCTGGACCCAGTGGCCTTGGCAGTGTACTGCTTTGCATTGGTCAAGAAATTCTGTCCACAAGAGTGTTTCAATGCGCACTGTTAGTAACTGCATCTCTTCAAGCAAAGTCAAACAAACCAGCCAATGGCAACCTGGAGCCCCTCTCTAATGGGCACGTCCTGGGGGTGCACCAGTCACTGGTCATCGAAGCCTCCCTTCAGCTTTGAGAATGAGGATAGTGATTGTCGTGGCTGCTGTTGTATCTCCGGGGTGTGCTACGGCCCAGACGATAGTAGGTGCTGCCTCGCTGTGTGTCAGTGTCAGGGTAGTGGTGTCCGGGGGCGTGGGCTGTGGAGGTGAGGGGGAGGCACCGTGGAAGACCATCCGTGTCTGCTTACTGCCTGAGACACTGCAGAGCTCCTTGTGGGTCCCTGGGAGTTACCTTGGCTGGGACCCTGTGCAGGTCCAGAGTGATCCCCATGTGTCACTGAGCGTAGCTGCCACCAGCCATGTGTGCCCTTCAGGAGAACCCCTCACAGCCCCCACAGCAGGCAGGCACCTCCTTGGAATGCGGGGGTGAGACCGGGAGGGCAGGGAAGTGATGCCACTTTCAGCTGTCTACTCTAACCACCAATGGTCTCTTCGGACTGTTTTGAAAGAGCCTCTTGTCAAGAGTTCTGTTTGCTCAGCCTGCAGGGCTGACCCGGAGAGGACTGATGAACACCACTGCCCCATGGCTTTAGTTCCTCCAGCCGGCTCAATGGCCATCTGGCATTGTCCCTTGTCACCGATGAGGAAATGAAGACTTAGAGGAGTCAAATGCCTTTCCCAAGGTCATAGTCTCTGATCACATCTCTCTAGGAACCATGGATTCTGCTAGAATGACATTATCACATCAATAACCTTGGGAATTTTGGGACGTCTAGGTGACTCAGTCTATTAAGTGTCTGCCTTCGGCTCAGGTCAGGATCCCAGGGTCCTGGGATCGAGTCACACATCTGATTCCCTGCTCAGTAGGGAGCCACCTTCTCGCTCTCTGACCCTTCCCTGACTCCTGCTCTCCCTCTATCCCTCAAACAAACAAACAAACAAACAAGCAAACAAATAAAATCTTTAGAAAAGAAAATCAACTTTAAGACTTTTTTGGGGATTTCTCAGGGGGAAGGGCAGAGAGAAAGGGTGCTGTCTAAGCCAGTTTCCATGCAGGGGCTGTTTCTCCACTGCACACCAGTTCTTTAGATCAGAATTCTTCTTCTCTCTCTGTAAAACAAACCAGAAATGACCAAGTAACCATCATGGTGATGGACCAGTCCACGTGGCTCCCCAGTCCCCAGCAAATGTTTTGAAGACAGGGTTCAGTGAGAGGGTAAGAGAGTGGTGAGGTCTCATCTGGCTGGTCTGATCGCTCGTGTCCCATTGGGAATGGGCCTACCCTGTGCAGGTCTGTGTCCCCCAGCTCCTAGGGCCGGTGCGCTGTTTGCACAGGAAAATAGGACCACTGCCCATTGTCCCCACACCACCAGCCCACCCAGCCGGAGCCCCTGGGTTTCTGGCTGACCCTGAATGGAGTAAAATGCCACAAGATACAGTGTGCTGTAAGGTCTGCCTTCCCATGTGCTGCCAGGGGTGGGGGTACGGCATATGCCCCCTGGAAGTGGAGGGGATGAGTCAATTCTCACTTGGACCGGAGAGGAGCAGGAACCTTCTCCACGTGGCCTGCCCAGGGCTCCGGGGTGGGAGGAGGCACACTGAGGGCAGCCAGCTGTTTCTGCCGCTGGTCATGACGCCGTGGCCAACAGAGTGATGCATCATCTTCAGCAGCTCCCGTCCTCCCCTGCTGCTTCTTTTTGCCCTCCCTTCTGCTCCCTGGACATGCCCTCCCAAGTAAGGAGTCAGCTTCTCATCCTCAGGTTGTGCTTTCTTGGTTATCACTTCTCAAGTCCGCATGGGCCTTGGAATCACAAAGGGGCTCTTATTAAAAGGCAGGCTTGATGGGGCTGGGTGAAGCCCGAGACTGCTTTGTTAAGCAACTCGCAGGCGATGGCCTATAGCCACTCTGCGGACCACTCTAAGTAGGGAGAGTCTAGGGGACTCAGGCTATCATAACTGCAACCAGGAGTGATTTAGGAAGCAAACTTTCCAGATGGGCTTTTGGGATTACTTTGGCCCTGTGTCTGAAGGCGACAGGGCCCTCGTGGTAGGTGGGTTGGTAGCCGTTCCTAGCAACGGATGATGTCACCACAAGATGAGGTGCTTCGCTAGTGCCAGGGTAATGAGAATTACAAAACCATACAGTGAGGGGGCTCTTCCATGGCACTGAGATGTTCCAAACACAGCGTGGTGGGCTGAGGAGCTGCAGGTTTGTCCTTAGAGTCAAAGCACCTCCCTGCTAGTTTCCTCAGGTAACAATTGTCACAACTTCATGGCTTAACGCAACACACATTTATGATGTGAGTTCTATGGATCTGAAGTCTGATAAGGGTCTTGCTGGGTGAAAATCAAGGTGTGGGTAGAGCTGTGTTCCTTCTGGAGTCTTGAGGGGAGCATCGGTTTCCTTGCCTTTCCCACCTTCTAGAACTTTCTGCCATTCCTTAGTTCAGGACACTTTCATCCATCTTTAAAGCCATCCCACTGACTTCATCTCATGCCTCAGCCTCTGTCTCTCCTCTCCAGCTTCCCTTTTCCATTTTTAAGACCCATGTGATGACACTGGGCCCACCCAGGTAATCCAGGACGATCTCCCTATTTCAAGGTGGGCTGATTAGCAAACTTACCTCGATCTGTGACCTTAGTTCCCCCTTGCCATGGAACCTAACATATTCACAGCTTCAGGGATTAGGATGTGGCCATCTCTGGGGGTGGGGGGCACATAGAGTCTCTTTGGAAGTTTTAAGAGAGACTCTATCTCATGCAGTTGCAGGACAGACTGTGCTGAAATGGGGTCAGAATCTGATTCTAAGGGTGAAGGGGTTTTAAAGATTCAAATGCAAAGCCTCAGCAAGTCTCCTTGCCTCCTTAGGGCCCTGAGACGAAAAGAGCAGACCCTAGGATCTGGTCTAAGACATTGGATGTATGAGTTTGAGAATCTCGAACTCTTAAAATGTCCTCACTGGCAGAAGTGGTCTCTTTCTCTTGTCAGAAGAGAACAGCCTTCCTCTCTTGGAGAGCTCTGAGGCCGCAGATACCCTGCGGTTCATGCTTCTTCCTCTGGAGAACTGACTCCCCCACCGCCTCTCACCTCCTCCACCTGGTAAGCAGAGCCAGGTCCTGGCACTGCCTGAGAGAGGAAATGTGTGTCCTTCTCTGGGAAGACACAACTTACAAGCAAGAGAGTGGGCACCCGGCTCGCAGGTTCTGGGAAGAGGCAGGGGGATATATCTGAGGCATCAAGGCTTAGGTGGTTGTAAAAAATAAGGTTGGATAGGAAAGAATCCATTGGCATCGGGCACTTGTGCCTTACTGGGGAGTCAGTGTTATGGTAAAAATATCTGGAGCTGGTTTTAATAGTTTCCTCTGATGATTCCTTGAAGATTGAACTGATGGTGGTCTACAGCAGATGGAGTAGAGATGCCAGAACTTCCTGAGTTTTATTCCATGCTGTTATTAAAGAAGGGGCCCACCACCCCTCACCCAATAGTTAGGGCTCCAGGGGTCAGGAGACGCTGGGACATCCCACTGAGAATCCATGACAAGCCTGTAGCTCACATTTCCTTCACTAAAAAGGCATCAAAATTGAGGCGTCGTTTTGAATTTTTGGACATAAAAAACTTGGGAATACTGCTCCAAACTATTCATTAGGTGACTTTGGAGTAGGCCAATTTGAGCAGAGGCTAGAGAAAAAATACTCTGCAGCAGGTCCAAGCTGTGGTTCAAGAGCTTCTGTGCCCAGGACCGTATGATCCGGCCGCTCTGAGGCTGCTGGAACCGCCTGTGGTCACCTTGGGTGCCCAACAGGGTCCCTGAGGAGCCCCTTCATGACAACCTCAGCGCATCCTGCTAGAACCTGAGGCACAGCTATGCTCTCCTTGCCCCTCTGTTTAAGAACTAGCTCCCAGAGGGCTACTGGGTTCTAGTGGAGGCTGAGTACCTCACTGGAGGAGGCTGTGAGTATGACCAGAGATGTCCACCGTGGCTGTCGTGGGCGTGTGGCACAGTGTGGGTCAACAAGGAAGAAATACATCCTATGATCAGAATTCCAGGGTACCTATTTTTGCTTCACTGATGTCTCTCCTTCAACCCCGACCTGTGGCCCTGTGGAGGGATTCTATATGGGCAGCTTATGGAAAAGAATGGGACTAATACCTTTTTTACTGAAGGAGCCCTCTCTGTTGGTGCTAGCCAGAAATGAACTGGTGCTGTGTTAGAGCCCCAACCAGGAATGCGGGGAATCCCCCCAGGGACAGAGCAGCAAGCAGTACACTTGGCTGACCCAGCTAATCGGGGGAGGAGTGAGCTGAGATAGACATTCATGTTCCCAGCAGGAGAGCATGTCTGGCCTAGTTGGTCAGAGGACTGCAAAGAACAATGCTGGAAGGTCGATTACTAGGGTCTAGGGGATAGGTGCATGCATGGTCTTGCAGGCATAGATTCAGAGCTGGTAGATCCACATTTGAATGCCCACTAGAAAGACCAGTAAAGGTAGGTAACAGTTGGGTGCACTGGATCACCAGTACTGTCAGTCAGCCTGGCTCCTCAGCCACCATTGCTCGCTCAGTGGACCCCCAAACCAGCAGGGAGGGAGACTGTGCCCGGGTCCGACGACACGTCACGGATGATATAGCTGTTGCTACTGTTGAGTGTGCAGACCGCCAGCGGCTGAATAACACTGAGTCTGTGTCATGGCTCCGTCCCTCAGGTCGGCATGGTGACCTGCCACCTGCCGCTGCTTCCTATCCCCTCCCTGCTTTGTCGCTGCCTTGGGATTGCAGAGCCCCCAAACACAGGTAATCAGGCATTGCCCAGGGATCTGTTTCCTTGGGAACTGGAGCTATGATGGGAAGGCAGAGACACCCAGTGTTCAGAAGGAATAGCAAACAGATGTGTTACTGGTCAGGATGTCTGGAGGGCAGAGCCCAGCCTGATTTTGACGCTGGGAAGGCCGTCTGATTTTCTCAGTTTCTCTGCTACTTGCTGACATAAGCCTGGAAGTCTGGAAGAAAGAAAGAAGGCTTCCACTCCGCATTTAGAGATAAGGCTAAACATGCCCATCCCCTAAGGAGAGTAACCTGGGAGCCCTAGCTCACACTAGAGTGTGAATGGTAGATATCAGCTCTGTCTCAAAGGCAGAGGAAGGGACAGTGGAAAGCAAGGAGTCTCTGGGTGCTTAAACAGAGGGTGAGGGAGTGCCATGGAGGGGAGATTACCTCTAAGGAAACTAGCGAGTCAGGCAGGGCTGATTCTAGAGGGAGTCTTGCTGATCCTAGCTGTGTGGCCTTGTAAGAGTCCTTTAACTTTAAAATGAAAGGATTGGATGAAGTGATCTCTAAAGGTCCCTAAGAACTCTCAACCAGGAAAGGAAAAGATGTATCACGTGGATCCTTCCTCCCACTGCAAAGACCCCACCCTCCCTCCCTGGGAGCTCTGAAGGTGTACAGACGCCCTTCCTTGGAAGCATTAGCTAGATTTTGACAGACTTGGCTTATAAGAAGGGAATGCCGAGGGGCACAAGGAGACTTGTGCTGGGCACATAGTCCCCAGCCTCACTTATTCGGAGAACCATCACTAGCATTGACGGGGAGACTTTCAACACGGGCATGGGGCATATGGAGTCCAATGTTGAGCTGAGGTTAAAGCTAGAAAGTGAATGTGTGGATTAAGGTCATAAGGTTAGACGTGGACACAGCTAGCTGTGTCCTTACTGGCTAGGGGACAAGGGCACGTGACCAATGCCCCAGGCTTGGGTTTCCACATCCATGGGGTTGTTGGGATCCTTGTGCCAGCCTCGGGAGATTGGTGTGAGGATGAGGAGAGGACACACAGGGTAAGTGTCTGGTAAATGGAAGTTTCATTATTTTCCTTTTACTGCTGGCATTGATGTTCCTGGCACAAAGCCACAACATCTGGAATTGTCCTAACAGACACCAAGTGGGCCATCAGCCTGATGACAGTCCTAATTGAAAGGAGATGTGACGCTCACACTCTGTTTAAATAAGAATTCACCGAGCTCACTGTTGGCTCCACTTCTATGGGAAAAGGAGGCATGTTCAAGACCCCTTCAGACTTAATAAAAACTCACAGATTCTGACAGTTTTCAGGAAATGGAACTTACGGGCCCACACACTGTTGAGCAAGGAGAACAGAGTTATGGAATTTTTAGAGCTTAAAGCTGACTTTCCCAGGACACACAAGCATCCGAAACTGGGCGTTTCATTAGAAGCCTTGGTAAGAAATGCAGTTTCAAGGCAAGGGATCGTGTCTATTCTTCTACAGCTGTAGGAAAAGGGGAGACTGTTTTTCCATCTTTGTTGGGATTTTGTCCACTAGAAATTGGGAGGACAGACATTTTTTTTTTTTTTTTTTTTTTAAGATTTTATGTATTCATTTGACAGAGAGAAACACAGCCAGAGAGGGAACACAAGCAAGGGGAGTGAGAGAGGGAGAAGCAGGCTTCCCGCCAAGCAGGCAGCCTGATGCAAGGCTCGATCCTGGGTCTCCGGGCCCATGACCCCAGCCGAAGGCAGTCACTTAACCAACTGAGCCACCCAGGTGCCCCAGGGCAGACATTTCAAAGTTAAACATTGGAACCTCATAGTTTGGACTGAGAAATGGGAAGCTTGGGAAGCTTGAGCCTATCACTTGGAGAGGAAAAGGGCAGGATAGGATCGACAGATACAAGAAGGGACACCTGGGTTCATGTCTACAGGGGAAGCATGGAGATGCCCATGGGTGTCTGGCTCCTCAGCTTCTCAAGGGCCCTCACTTCTCTACTAAACCTTCAGGAGCTGTCTCCTCACCTTAGAGAACCCAAGACCTGGACAAAATGCCAACTGCCACCATAACAGGATTTGTTCAGACTGTTGAAATCAAAAGCTGGCCCAGCAGCTGGTCTGAGGCTTGACAAGAAGAACTGGAGGCCACCAGGAAGACACTGGAGTGGACAAAGCCTACAGGGCCTCGGGCACCAAGGTGTCCAAGAGACAGTACAGGGTCATGGTTAAAAGCCAACCTTCCCATCTGGCTTCCTGGGTTTGAATCCCAGTATTTCCACTTACCAAGCAGATGATCTCAGGTCATGTCAAAACTTCTCCATGTCTTCATTTGGGCAATAATCAGACCCACCTCTTACATCTAGATATAAGAAGCTATTCTCTTCATGTCTGTAACACGGTGCTGGGGGCGATCAAGCTCAATCAATCTGAGCTCTTATCATCCTTCTGTCTCATCTGTCACTACCCCCAGGGATCCCTGTCTCTAAGAAGTGAGTGTCCACCCTGCATCTCTAGATGGCTCTAGCTCAGAGACCCATGTTGCCCTGCCCTTAATACTGACCCAATACTGACATCTTTCCTAGATGGAGTCCCTAGCCTCTGCCAAGACCTCTCCCTGCACGGTTCCCTCAGGCTGTGGAGGTGAGCCTTTGCTTCCATGCTCTTTTCTCTGACTGTAAGAACTCCTCACCTTCCTTGGGTCTCATCTGAGAAGCCTAGGATTCCTCTAAGAAAAGCTACCTCTTCTGACCTGGTGACAAAATCCAAAGGCCAGACCAATTGTCCACTGTTTCCCTAACTCCTGAGCATTTGGTTGCGTGGTTTTTCCATCCCTTTTCAGAAGAGGAGAAAGGTAGTATGAAGATCACCTGAAGAAGATTTTGGCAGAATTTTCTGGCATCTTTATACACCAGCATTCAGCCCCTAAGGACTGGAATCATAGAGAAGACTCCTGGGGGCGGCATGGACAAGGCGGGCAAATCTGGGACTGGGACAGGCTGGAGCCAGGCCCCTCAACATCATGACAGGCCCTGGGTGGCCTGCCTTCCCACCCTCTCCAGGCTGCAGGGACACTGTTGACAGAATTACACAACACAGCTGACCAGAGCCACACACCCATTTTTATTGTCAGTAAGAAAACAGCAACACTTTGGAGAAGATCAACGAGGAAAAAGATTGCTTGGTTGTATTAAAAAATATGAAGTACAAACTATTAACCAAAAATAAAATAAAAAGACTATTTAAAAGGCCTTTCTGTTAGGTGCTAGGACTTAAAAAAATGAAATAAAAATACAGCTCCTTATACCTAAGAAACCGGGTTATAGAAAGATGCACCTAGGATGTTGGGAGAGCATTCTTGCTGGCTCCTCCTGTGAGCAGTCCTGAATCCAGGCGGGGGCGTCTTTACCTGTGGCTTAGATCCCAGAGGGGGGCACATCAGCCCTTGTTCCCTCTGAGAGAGGTTAACTGGAAGGTGGTGTCCCCCTGTTTAGGGCTCAATGTCTCACTGTGTCTCTCTTCCTCTGGAGAGTCCTCTCTCTGGCTCCCCTGTGCGGCCCCGGTCAGTAGCAGCTCACAGGTCCGAGGACAGGAAGTCAGGGATCTGCTTGCCTTCTTCAGCAGATTTGCTGGCCAGCTTTGTGGGAGAAGAAAATAAATACATACACCCGAAGCACCAAAGCGGGGCTTCCCTGTCCCATCACAAGGATCCCTGCCTGAAGCCCCATGGGTGTGAGTGCGAGGTAGCATCGCCCTCACCATGGACAGAGAGGCAGTACCCCGCTGCAGTTCGAGCACCGCCTCTGTGCTCTCGTGCACTATGGGAACGTAGGCCAGGTGCTTCCCTAACTCTGTGAGTCCTATCAGCTCCTCCCAAGGGTCAGGGCTGGTCCTGTCGGACAAGGTCTGGCAGGTGCTCCATGTGGTGCTGGACTCCCTGCACGCTCGCAGTCCATTTGGGATTATTATAGCAGCTGAGCTCTGGTTTATATCATCTCAAGGATCAGAAGTGTCAATGGGGCTTTCTTTTTATCTTGTGTAAAGACTGACAAATAACAATAGGAGACGGGGCTTGAAAAGCCAGGGCTTGGAGACTAACTTTTAATTAGTAGGATTCTGTAATATCAGTTGAATAGGAAAGCTCTTCCAAAAATAAATTAAAAGGCATTTTCAGCTTCCAAAGATAGCCAGCTGCTGTGGCTGTGACAGGTACACCAAAGGGCAATTTAGGCAAAGGATGGTGATGGGTCCTGAAATCCCAGGGGCCCTGTGTCTCCCCTTGGCACATTCCTGCAGCTCAGCTGGGGTCAGTCCTGCTCAGAGACCAGGGCCCAAGAAGAAAACTGCAGTGGGGACGTCTCTGGCTAGCATCCTAAACCCTGCGGGCCTGACCATGCCTCCTGCGGAGTGTGCAAACGTGTGTGCCTGTGCATGCACACGCATGCTTGCCTCCCCCCCCCACCCCATTGCTTTCTTCCCACCCCCCTCCCACATACACTTGTCTTTCCACCCATCTGGGTCCTCACCATTGTCTTGAAGAACTGATTTACTTTCTTCCGTTTGAGCGTCTTCTTGTCACCATCAGAGAGAGGGAAGAAGGTCTGGCTGAGGCGGGGGGATGAGCTGGCATCATCTATCCCAGGCACGCCTGCCACTGAGAGTGTGAGGGCTGCAAGGACAGTGGAGAGAGAGAGTGAGTGGGTGGGCAGAGGAGAGACGGTGCCCAAGGGACAGGAAGGTGATAGAGGGGAGGCAGGCAGGAGACCGGCTAGGGGACAGAGATAGAACCCCAGGGGGACATGTCACAGTGCCAGGCAGGAGGCGGGAAGGAGGCTATTGAAGCTGTCCTCCTGGGCACAGCTTGCCAATCCCTGGGCAGGGGCCTGCTCCTTGGTCCCATGCAAGTCTTGTCAGGGCAGGCCGCCTGGCGACTGGGGCCCTGATTTCCTTAAGGAAGGTGGCCTTTTGCCGCAAGGTGGGGAGACAGTGTGAGCTCACTCTTCCCTCGCCTTTCTACCCCAGGAGCCTGGATTGCTCATCTTCCCTAAGGCAGGCGCTGATGGAGAAAACTGTAGCTAGAGCTCCCAGCTCAGAGATGTGTGGGCTTGACAAATCAGCTACGTCTTGACACTTGGTTCTGACCTTGATAACATGGGGACAATAGTGCAGACCTCCGGGGTATTGTGGCAGTGTGAGAGGAAAACGGGGACATGACTGTGTGTCTGGCCAGATGCCACAGCTCAGGGGCTGTCCTGCCTGGTGCGACTGGGCAGGAGTCAAGGGCATGGTTCCAGGGGCAGGGAGCCTGGTCTACACTCAGCCTCTGCCTCTTTCTAGCTGGTGACATGCAGGAGACTGACTTTTCCAGTGCCTCAGTTTTCTCATCCGCACAATGGGGCTGATGACATCATCCACTTTGTAACTATGTGTTGAGGTGAAAATCAAAGATGAAGAATTTAGCATGGGGCCTGGTGGTGGTCAGCACTCAAGAAACAGCAGGTGCCTTTGCTGAGATCTGCTTGCTGAGCTCCACGGGGCAGCGCTGGTCTGTCCTGCTGCTCCCTGCCCTCAGCGTGGAGACGGCGGCATGTCAGATACCGCGATCCCGGGCGTGCCCGTCCCTGTCAGGGCTGCAGCGTCCCCCTCTGTGGTGGGGGCATGGCCGTCTGTGTGCTGCTAACCTTCTCGCTAGACAATGAAGGGGTGGTGGCAGAAGCAGGCAGCATACATGAATCAAACACCCTATAACTAGAAGACGCAGTGGCCATTTCTGCAAGTTGCAGAAATAGGTCAAAAAAGGAAACACAGGGCTTCTGGCCAGTGGGGAGGCAAGGCTGCCTATGTGACAAGTGGATTCCCAGTGACTCCTGAGTACCTGAGGGACCACAGGCCGCAAGCCCAGCCCCAGGTGGGGCTTGCAGGTCAGCTTCCCCTATGGAGGGGGGTGCAGGATGGTGAGAGCTCAGAGGTCGGGGGACTCTGGGCACAGCCTCTTGCCCCTGGGATGCCTGGCCCCTTTGTGGTATGGATACAGTCCCCCTCACCCTCCCCACCCACCTAGGCTGGTGGCCCCGCCATCTCTGTACCTTCTGGTGCTGCTGGTGGCAAGGTGCATACCTGGGATGGTGGGCATGGACTGACTGGCAAAACTCATCTGAGAGAGGATGGATGCCCTGGGGGGGATGGCCGCATGCTCCGAGAGGTTGGTGTCACTCATGAACTCATGCTTCCTGGAAAGCTGAATAAATATACCATTCATACACATATTCATACACATACCATAGAGGCAGCTCCTGGCATTGAAAAGTCAGTGATAAGGGCTTGGTAAGGCTTCTGTGGACCTAGTTTCAAGTTGACTTACTCTGTTTTGTATTATTCCATGCCAGCCTCCTATGTACAGTTGCACAGGTTGCATACTATGTAACTCCAGGGGTTGGGGAACATTTATTTAGACAATCATGTGAATGATACCCCCTAGAATTATAAAACATGGAGGACTTAATTCCACTTTTATGCCCTGGAAAGAGTAGCTTCCGAGGTCTACTGGGAAGTGTGTAGATGATCTTTTCTTTACTGGAAGGCATCTCAGTAGGAGCCTTGCCCTTTCATCTGGCACCCCTCCCTTGCTAGTACAATTAATCCCTCTCCCCCTTGTTGGCTCTAACAATGCCTTCAACAAACTTCTCATTTGGGGGAAACTAAGATTTGAACCCAATGACACCAAGTTTCACTATTACATAGTTATTAGTTATAAGACAAAAACTCTCAAAGTCAGGGCAGCAAGAGTCCTTCTCTGCATCTGTAGCTGGGTTCCCGGTTCGCTGGAAGAGCCAGAAGGGTCTGAGATGTCAGAGGTTGGAATGGTCCTTGGGTGAGGGACACGAGGTGGAAATGTAGAAACACCAGCCAAGCACCGGGTGGCCTGCCTCCCTCTCTCTGGGTGCCCCAGACAGCTTCTCCCATCTGCTGCGTGGTGGGAAAGGCTTGCAGGCTGGAGTCTAACAGCTGGGGTTCAAATCCTGGCACTGTCCCATCAGGCTGAGTGACACCGGCAGTGCTTTTGCCTCCCTGCTCCTCAAACACTCCCTCTGCTTCACCTGCCTCACTGCAAATGCAAGGCTCCAGTGGGACTTTTTCTGGGGCGTGAGTGCAGCAGAGATGTGCTCAAGGTATTAGAGGCATCCTGCCGGGGCTGCTCACCCGCTTCAGGTCCGACTCAGCTGCTGCCTTCTCGTCCGCAAACACCACGCTGCTCCTCTTGGCCCTCTTCTTGGACCTCCGCAGCTTGACTTCCGGCAGAGTGCTCCCTGTGGAGATCACCTCCACTGACTCCACTTTTGGAGTCTTTGGAGTTGCTAATTCCAGGTCAAAGCTGAAAGGTACAAGGGACAGCCATAGAAACTGCAGTTAGAGCTTCAGGGGAACTGCCTTGTGGGGACCCAGGCTGGCTGAGTCATCCCTACAGGGGCCAGGGGTAGATCAGCTAACCTGGCAGAGTTTGGGGAGCCACTTGTTTAATTTGCAAACTTTCAAAATACAGAGTAAAATGGAACTGAAGGAGGTGAACCCTAAGCAGGAAAGACTGGCGGTGAGGAGAGACACTGGTTAAGCTGCAGCTCTGGATTCAAATCCAGCGCTGCCCCTTTACTGAATGTCTGGGGCAAGTCACTCAGCCTGCCTGGGCCATTCTCTCCTTCCAGGAAATGCAGGACCTTGCAGGGCAGGCAGGCAATGAGGCCTGAGGGCCCCTGAGTACAGTCCTCCCCTCGAAGAGTCCTCGGCTCCCAGTGACCACGTCCTTAGAGGAGTGGAGTTGGGCTAGGTGGAGTGGAAGACCCCAAGGCAGCAGAAGGGGAGAGGCTTTTCCTGGAGTGAGGGAGCACCTTCCTTCCCTGCAGAGGGATGGGTGGGTGCAAGAGGGGCAGCTAGGCAGTGGGGAGTTGGGGGGTCGGCACCCCGGCAGAGGTGAGGAGAGGACAGACTGAAGCAGTCTGGGGGAGGAGCTCTGGCCCAGAGATGGCCAGGCTGGGAGGACACCAGCTTTGGCCGAGTCCCACCAGGGCCTCAGGAAAAGCTGCCTGGGCTCCCACCTCCAGGGGCCACTCTCAGTGGTACTAAGGATAGCAGTCATGGGGGCTTTAGTGAGGCACAGGCTAGGGAAAGGCTCGGAAACAGAAGGGTAGAGAGGTGGTGGATGGGTGGTCTCTGGGGCTGAAGAAGCAGTAAGGCTTTGCTGGGGGCCCGGAGGTGGGGGGAGGGCATAGGCAGGAGTGCTGGGGGCTCCCGGGGCAGGCACTGACCTCTCAGTGGTAATCTTGCTGGGAGTGCTGCAGTCAGAGTTCATGGACGCCACAGAAATGATGGACATCTGCCTATAGGAGCGCAGCATCGACCGTGGGCGGCCCACGCGCCTGTCCTCAAAGTCGGGCTGCGGGCAGTGGAGTGCAGTTAGCAGCCTGCCCACGGCTGGCTACAGGGCGGCTCCTATGGCCTCCCTCTGTCCCCACTGCCTCCACCTGAGGGCGGGGCAGGGCGCCCCCACAGAAACTCCCTGTGGCCGGAAGCCAGGGGGTTGCTGTCCTAGGAAAGAACTGGGCTGGCCTTTATTCCTTGCTCCTAGGAGGTGATCTCTTAACCTTTGCAATGTCCCCTTCTTTCTTCGTGGGGTCCTATGATACTTATAAGAAGACTCAGGCTGGAGACTAGGCTGAGGGACCAACTGTGGGGTTCAGGGTCTGGCTTTGCCCCAGGGGATAGTTGCTCCACCTCTAGGGAGGCCAGTAAGAACACCCCGGCTAAAGCAAGGGTGAGTGTCCTGGTGGGTACATGGAGGGTCCAGCAGGGGAGGGGGGCATCCGGTGTGTGTTTGGGACCCTCCTGGACCTCACCCTTTACATCACTTCATTCAGCTGGTTCTAATTTGTATTCTTTGCCATAAAACTATAATTGTAAGCATAGTGCTTTCTTGAGTTCCATGGAATTCTGTGAACCTAAAGGGGTCCAGGGAACCCCCAAATTTGAAACCAGTTTGTCAGAAGTGCAGGGGGTTTGGGAACCCCGGTGTCTGAAGTGAAGGCAGTCTTATGGAGGACTCTGCCCTTAACCTATGAGATCTCACCCAATTCTGACTAGTTAACAACAGAATTACGGGAGCATCATGTCATGGTTGGAAGACACAACCAGTTCCCTGGAAAACCCTTGGGCCAGAAGACAAGAGGCCTGAGTTTCCCTCTATACCCTTTTAGGAACTCACAACCCCTCTGGGCCTCAGTTTTCTATCTATAGAATCAGAGGCTTGAGCCACACGGCCTCTATGGGACCACGCAGCCTTGATGTTTCAAGATTCTGCTTCCTGGTGAGGAGTCCCAGACCACTGGCCTCTTTATGTCACTGCACTTCTTAGCAGCCCAAAGCCCTGGCTTTGGAGGCCAACAGAGCCAGGTGAAAATTCTGTCCTGCACTGGCCAAGCTGAACCTCCAAAACAGATTCTAGGAGTTGAAAATCATTCCTACTTCCCAGGACTGTTGTGTAAGAATTTAAGGAGTCGAAGACGTCAAAATGCTGAGATCAGGCTGGGCACATACTAGGTGCTTTAGCAGTCCCTAAGTGTGGAGGGCTCACTTTGTACCCGGACTTTGTCTGGGGCTGACCATGAGGGACTGCGTTTACAGGAAGGGTCCCCTGGATTAGGTCCTCTTCCTCTAGGGCAGGTTATTTTGTTGGGTCCCTGCCAGTTCCCATCCCCCTGCTCCCCCCCACCACACTCCACCAGTGTCACCCCTCCCAGCCTTGGGGACCATGCCTACCATTTCTCTGACACCATACTCCTTCTCCACCTTCACTTTCAGATTCTTGAAACATTCTTCCATCCGGTCGTGGAAGGGCCGCAGATTCTCTGACACCCTTTTCTCATGGATTTTAATCCCAGCTCCTAGGAAAGGGATCTGGAGAGAAAGGATAGATGATGAGCCACAGGCTGGCCTCCTGGCTGCACTTGGGACCTGGCCCACGAAGATGGCTGAAGTCACACTGGCCTGCTCAGAGCTTACCAAGGGCTCTGGGGCCTCTGAGACCTTCACATGGCATTGGCAGCTCTGGGAAATAGGGGAGCTGCAGCCCTGAGGTGGCTCTGGAAGGGAAGACACCCTTCTGGCCACCCATGCCTCCTAGGAGGGTCGGATCTGCACTAGAGGCTGTATGTTTAGGAAAGTCTCCCCGCTTACGAATCTCCTGAGGGGCAGAGTGTGGGCTAGCGGGGAGGAAGCTTGGTGATTCCCACATAAAACCTTGCCCAAGAAGCTCTGGGCAAGTGCACAGGGAAAGCATGAATGGCAGAAGCTGGGGGTAGAGGGATAGAAGAAAAGAAGGGCTGAAAAGAAAAGGAGGAGTGACACAGCTTTGTCTTATAACATGGGAGGTCCAGTGATACTTTATGTAGCTGCTGGAGAAAGATAGGGAATACACTAAGGTACACTAAGATACTAAGGTACTAGCCAATAGGGAATTAATTTTTCAAGTGATGTAAAAGCCTTGGGAAGATGGGGAGGATGAGGTGACAGATGTGAGGGAGCTAAACTCATTCATCAACAAAGGAGGTCAGTGGGATGCTGCCTCAATGGTAGCCAGAAGGAAGAGTAGCCGAGCCGCAGTGGCCACTGCTAGAAGGAATGCAGAGAGAGTGCTGTGGCCCCAGTGAGACATAACTAGGGGTGCCAAGAGGTAGAATATAGATTATTTTGAAGGAAAAATAATTAACATTTCCCTGACGGTGACATAAGAACACTACTGGCTCCTTCTTTAGGAGAAATCCCTGAAGGGACAAGGTGAATAAGAAACTGAACTTCACCATGTCCAGTGGATGGAGGGCGGCACGTGCCCTCCGAAAGCGCAGGAGGGTGGGGGGTTTAGCTCAGCAGTAGAGCATCTGACTGCAGAGCAGAAGAAGGAGTTAGTGATAAGATGGGGCCAATGTGCCTCTAGGGACTCAGGAGGCCCTTAGGGATTGGAAGCAGCAGGTACCTCAGAAATGTCAGGGTGACTTGAGGAGCTGAACACAGAGGGACAAGTTGAAATTCTGTGACAGGAGAAGTTAGATCTCCAGCCCTCGCCACCTCACCTGGTGGCCAACTGTTATATTGTCCCATTTCCCCAAGAAGAAGGAGCTTATCCTGTGGAACAATTAGAACAAGGAATTCTGGGCTTTAGGGTCTCAAGTACAACAGAGGGCAGGGATGAGGAGCCAGACTGGAAATGGGGCTTGAAGAGGAAGTCTGCACACTGATAGGAAGCCCTTTACTTCCCAGGTCCCAAATTCCAGCAGCATCGTTGCCAGGATTATCTTTCCTATGTTTGAAGAAGCTTAGCTGGAGATAGGGAATGGCTCCTCAGACAGACATTTGTGGATCACTTGGTTACCCAGTAGTGTTGACATCTAGCTGACAAAGCCGTCACCCCTGTACATGGAGTTTCACTTAGCCCTTTCATGCCTCTGTCTATGAGGATTGCCAGACACTGGAGATGCCTTTTTAGTATGAAAGACTGAAAAAATAAAATAATGCAAAAAAAATAATAAAATAAAATAAAAAGAAAGAGATCAGAACCAACAGATAGGAAGGAAAGCACAAAGGAAAGAAGGAAAAAAGGGAGGAAGGAAGAAATAAATGAACTAATTTAGAAAAAGCAGGGAGACTATAGATAGCCTAAGAAAACATTATTTTCAATAGTTTAATTAATTTATAGCATGGTACTGGCACAAAAACAGACAAATAGACCAATGGAACAGAGTAGAAAGTCTAGATATGGACCCACAAATCTAGGGTCAAATCATCTTCGACAAAGCAGGAAAAAATATCCATTGGAAAAAAGACAGTCTCTTCAGTAAATGGTGCTGGGAATATCGGACAGCTACATACAGAAGAATGAAACTAGACCTTTCTCTTACACCACACACAAAGGCAAACTCGAAATGGATGAAAGACCTCAACGTAAGCAGAAATCCATCAAAATCATGGAAGAGAACATAGGCAGTAACTTCTTTGACATCGGCCACAGCAACTTATTTCAAGACATGTCTCCAAAGGCAAAGGAGACAAAAATAAAAATGAACTTTTGGGACTTCATCAAAATAAAAAGCTTCTGTACAGCAAAAGAAGCAGTCAACAAAACAAAGAGGCAACCCACAGAATGGGAGAGGATATTTGCAAATGACACTACAGGCAAAGGGCTGATAGCCAAGATCTATAAAGAACTACTCAAACTCAACATCCAAAAAGAAGATGATCGCATCAAAAAATGGGCAGGAGACATAAAGATGCACTTCTCCATAGAAGACATACAAATGGCTAACAGACACATGAAAAACTATTCATCATCATTAGCTATCAGGGAAATTCAAATCAAAACCACACTGAGATACCACCTTACACCAGTCAGAATGGCCAAAATTAACAAGACAGGAAACAACAAGTGTTGGAGAGGCTGCGGAGAAAGGGGAACCCTCTTACACTGTTGATGGGAATGCAAGTTGGTGCAGCCACTTTGGAAAACAGTGCGGAGATTCCTTAAAAAATTAAAGATAGAGCTACCCTATGACCCTGCAATTGCACTACTGGGCATTTACCCCAAAGATACGGATATAGTGAAAAGAAGGGCCATATGTACCCCAGTGTTCATCACAGCAATGGCCACAATCACCAAACTGTGGAAAGAGCCAAGGTGCCCATCAACAGATGAATGGATAAAGAAGATGTGGTACATATATACAATGGAATACTACACCTCCATCAGAAAGGATGAATATCCAACTTTTGTAGCAACATGGACTGGATTGGAAGAGATTATGCTGAGTGAAATAAGCCAAGTAGAGAAAGTCAAGTATCACATGGTTTCATTTACTTGCGGTGCATAAGGGGTAATATAGAGGACAGTAGGAGAAGGAAAGGAAATGGGAAGTAGGGTAATTCGGAGATAGAAACAAAACATGAGAGACTTTGGACTCAGAAACAAACTGAGGGTCTTGGAGGGAAGGGGGTAGGGGGATGGGAGAGCCTGGTGGTGGGTACTGAGAGCATGTATTGCATGGAGCACTGGGTGTGGGTCATAAACAATGAATCTTGGAACACTGAAAAAAGAAAATAAATTTAAAGTAAAAAAGAATTTATAGAAACAGAAAAGATCCTTCATCTGTGAAATAAGCCAAATTTTTTATTTAACAAAGGGGAATAATAATAGAAGTCCCACATACAAAAACTAATAAGATAAAGTTGAAGAACGGAGGTAAATTTATAGCTTGAAGTTTATATGCTAATAAAGACAGGAAATCAATTATCTAGGCATCCATCTCAAAGTCTTAGTAAAAGAACAGCAAATTAAATCCAACAAGAGTAAAAGGAAGGACATAATAAAAGTGAGAGTAGGTATGGATGACAAAGGAAACAAGTTTAGAGCAGAGAGGATTGAGGAAGCCAAAGCTGATTCTCTGGAAAACTGTTTCTTTGTATCTAGCAAGGCCAAAGATGCCTGACCTGGAAATTCCAGTACTAGGTACATACTGAGGGAAGTGAGTGCTTATGTTCATGAAAGACATGAGCAAGAATGTTCATTGCGACTTTGTTCATACTACACAAAACCTGACAGCAACCCAAATCTCCACCAACAAGAGAATGGATAAATTGCTATGTTATTGGTACATTGTACATTCATGTAATGGATGAGGGAAACAAAAAAACATAGACTTCTGACATATGCAACAACCTGATTGAATCTCAAAGGCATCCTGTCGAGCAAAGCCGGACACACAGTAGTACACGCCATGTAGTAATATATATGTAGAATACCATTTATATGAAATCAAGGACAGGCAAAACCAGCCTGTGCTGCTCGACATTTGGCAGTACCTACCAAGCTAGCTATTCCAAACTGTAACCAACTCCACGCCTAGGTACACACCCATCAGAAATTATGCATGTTTGCCCCCAAAGACACTTATAAAGATGTTCAGAGCAGCATTCCTTGTAATAGCCCCAAACTACAATCAATCTAAATCTCCATCAGTTGAAAAAGAAATAAATAGGTTTCCGTATAGTCACACAATTCAACTGTACAGACTATATTACACTTCAGTGAAAATGGACAAATGATAGCCATGTACGGCAAGGTGAATTCTACAAACATAGCACTGAGCAAATAAGTCAGACCCAAAGAACGTATACTACACAGATTCATTTGCATTATATGCCAAAAATAAGCAATAGCAAACTCCGGTGTTTAGGAGTGAGTGTTTGAGCTGGAGAAACTATTTTTAAAGAAACAAGGAAATGATTGCTGTGAAAGCAGGACTGTGGTCAGCCTCGGGGAAGACCAGGAATGACGACAAGCGAGACTTGTAGACACAAGCTGGTTTCTGGGTGCTCCTTCATCCAGTTGGTGGTCATATGGGTGTACATTTTATCATAAATCCATGTGCTGCCTATTTTTGCTAAGTGTACTTCTCTGTATGTAATATCTCATAACATGTTTAAAAGATGAACATATTGTAGACTCTGTCCATCTGATAAATATAGAGAAAATCTTTACAAAGAAAAAAATTAAGAAGCACTCAATCTTGAGATCTGTGAAATCCTGAACACAAAAAAGTACTTGGAAAGCTTTGGCTTTTGTTGTGTTGCTAGACTAGGCGCAAAAAGATTCTCCTTTGAAATCAAAAGTTCTCAGGCTTTGAGAAAAATCCAAAGTGTATCTGGCTTTGTGAAACTAAGATTCAATTTAGAATTAAGCTCCAAGAGGTCAGGGAACAGGTCTAATTTTGTCCAGCATTATTTCTGTTGCCAGGCACACAGTAAGATCTCAATAAATACAAGGTATGAGAATGAATGGATAGAAGGACAAGGAAGAGCTAATTTGTTTTAAGTAATATTGTAATAAGGCTGTCTTCACCATGGCAGGGCAACATCTTTTGAGTGTTAAGTGCCCATAGTTAGGGGGTCTGGACTCTGAGTGGGAGGGACACGGCCCTCTTGGGGTGGGGTACAGGGTGAGGAATGGGCTTCTGAAAGGTGGTGCCAAGTTGGAGACTGGGTGCGAGAGGCAACGTGTTACAGAGAAGGTGGCCACTAGGGGCCGCTGTCTGAAGATGCCAAGTTAATTGCTCTTCGAAGCTGTAACAGCTAATAGATGCTTTCAAAGTCTCCCTTCTTTTAATGTCCCTCCATTAGCTCCAAGACTTTAATCAATTCTTTGAGAAGGCACCACCTGGCACTAGCTGTGCCTAGAGGCTGAGGTTCCTGCTCTGAGTGTGGTGGACACAACATGGAAGATCCTTTACCAGGTGATGACTCAGTGGAGAGGACAAGAGCAGTGATATGGATTGAGAATTGACATCCAACAACCAAACAAATTTGTGTGATGTGCTAGCCCTCCCTGGGGTATCCCAGAAACATCTGCGAAAGAGACCCAATAAAAGCCAGGCCTTCCTGATTGCCAGGTTGGGGATGGTCAGGAGGAATACTATTCTTTGAGAATTAAAGGGCATGATGACCTCGGGAAGCTGGGGATCTTGAGGATGTTTCACAGGTGGCACAAGGTAAGAAGGGAGAGAAAATTCCAGACACACAAAATACACTTGGGAAACTGTGTCTTGCTGTTCATTTTGAAAGCCTTGCTTTGCATAAATTGGCAGAGGCAGAGAAGGACCTGAATTAAGAATCCTTATTTTAAGAAAAGAGGCTGCACCCAGTGCTTCTCATTGCCTGATTTCCCTAGAGTAACAAAAACTCCCTACCACAATAGCTTGCTTTTCTTTGCATGGTGACTGGCAAGAAGGGAGGGAGGGAGGACAGGCAGCTGCAAAGTACAGCCCCCTGCTCTGTGCCTCCCTCCACTCCTGCCCTCTGTAGCCCACCTGGTGTTCTGGGAGCTGAGTGGTCCCTGCAGAACAGGTTCATGTTCAAGGATGAGGAGTCTTGTCCTTTAAAGGGCTCTGAGGGAGGTGGGGCCTGGTGGGGCCTTCTCTAGGGGGTAGGATAGAGGGGGAGAGAGAAAGAAAGGGACAGAGAAGGAGGGAGAGAGAAGGAGAGAGAGAAAACACAGGAGAGGGATGCAGAGAAAGGCAGGGGAGGTAGGAGGGAAGTAGAGAGGGGAGTAGGCTGTAAGGGGCAGAGGGAGGCAAAAAAGGAGGGATAGAAGCAAGGAAGGTCTAAGAGAGAAGGAGAAAGGGACAGATACACAGGAAGATAGAGACCGAAGAAGAGCATGGAGGGAGGTGATAAAGTGCAAGGAGAGAAGGAACAGAGGGGAGATAAAGGCAAGCAGGGTGGTAGGAAGGATAGAGCCTTCCAAGTTTTCCGGCTTGACTCTGGAAGTGCAGAATGTAGAATGTAGGCTCTTTGGCCAAAAACCCACCAAATGAAGGCCTCAATTATTTTCCAAACCTGATAATCCATCTGAGCTTTATCTGCAACAAACTGGGTCAGCTTTAGGAGGTGGGGGTGGGGGCCCAAATCTTCTGTTATCTGATCAATCGATGAATGCCCCGGTGGGGGGCCTGGCTTTCCTTTCAGTCTCATTGGGAAAAGGCACCCCCTCTGAATTCCCCATGCATTCGACAGAGCCATCTTAGCAAAATGCAGCATAGCATGGTTGCTGGCACCTATGCGTCACCCCAAGGGTGCAGGGCCCCAAATCCCAGTTCCAGGGAGGGCCTGCCCATGGGAGATGTGGATTAAGAAGAAGGGCCGAAAGTCAAGGGACAGGACAAGAGGCTCAATTAGGCCTTGCCTGCTGGGGGACTAGTTGGCAGAGGGGAAGGGAGAAGGGAGAGGACAGGGAGAAGGGAGAGGGCAGGCAGGGAGAAGGGATAGGGCAGGGAGAAGGGAGAGGAAACAGGGAAAAGGGAGAGGACAGGGAGAAGGCAGGGTAACCCCGCCCCAGTCCAGCTATGCTTTACCTGCCATGCAATCAGGTCCTTGAGGCGGCTCAGTTTTTCCTGGTCCTCTGGATGGTCCCTTGTGTACTCCTCTGTGAAAAATGCCTGGAGAGGACAAGCAGGTACTTGACGTTTCCTATTCATATGGTATGGACCCCACAAGCAACCTCTCTGTTACAGGGAAAGGATGCCTTTTGAGGGGGCAGGAATGAGGTCACATGCATCTGAATGGGCAGGACCCTATAAGCAGGGACATTGTTTCCTCTTCCTGGAGGCTCAGATCAGAACCCACCGGACAAGGACCACAAATCCCAGGGAAGCAGTTCTCCAAGTCTCCCAAGAGCGGAAGCATCAGCAACACCTGGGAACTTGTCAGGCATGTAAGTTCTTGGGTCCCACCCAGAGCTACTGAATCAGAACCTCTTGGGGAGTGGGGTGGAGGAAGAAGTCCTGCACAGGATTCTGATGCTCCCTCAAGTTTGCCAGCATTGCCCCAAGGAAAAGAACTCAGGAAGGCATTTCACCTGGGGTGCTCCAGCTCCCCTTACCACCTCCCTTACAGTGTGTGCCCCTGGCAGCCCTAGCTCTTTCTGGACTTAGGTCCTCAGAATGTATGCCCAAACACAGACATGTATCATCACCCCTCAAGGCTGAATAAAGGCCTACTGATGATGACTCATGGGATATCTAAGAGCAGCTAGAAGGACTGTTGGGTGACTGAAATTACTGTCCCTGAATTATTCTACTGCATTTTAGTCTTAGTTTTATATCAACAGAAGACATAGAAAAGATAAATAGGGAATTCATTATGAGATGTATTAGAATGAGGAGTCCTTTTTCCCTCTCTGTGCCATTAACGTATGGACTAGGTAAAAGCCAAATAAAGCCTCTTTATTCTACTTCAGTGCTGGGAAAAGCTATGTCCCTCTACTGAGAAATTGGTATTTTCCCCCCATGGAAAATGTGATTCATTTAACTATTGGCTTTTCTCTTTTTGCTGTAGGTACCAGGAGGCTCAAAAATCAAATCTGTTGCTAAAACGTGTGAGCCTATAAATGACTCTTAATGACCCAAATGCCTAGATTATAACTCCCATTTTGGAGGTGATCTTCCCGCCTTTCTATATTTTCACATATTCTGGGTTTTATTTCTTTCCATCTGTAGAGGTCATCTCGATCATCTGTGGAAGAGATGGGGTCCCACAGGTGGTGTGCACTTGGATGTGTGGCTCCTATGCTTCTGTGACCTGGCTCCAATCCAGAGCCTTCCCCTGCGGGAGGTGTGGGGATGTGCCCAGTAGAATAGGGGATCCTTGTGACCCCTGCTCCTTCCGGCCTCAGCAGAATGGGGCATTGAGGGTGGAAAGAGAGACCGTATAAGCTCTGGAAGGTGTATGAGGTCCCACCAAGCTAAAGTGTCCCTTTGGGGGATGCACGTCACAGTAAGAGTGACCCATAGCTATGTCTGTCCCTGGGGCCCTCCTGCCACTGCTCTCCGGCCACAGTGGGGGATGGGGGAGCAGCTGGAGAGTGGAGGCCCTTACCTTCTCGTACTTGGCGAATCCTCCCATGACAGCGGGGTCCACGATCCCGTTCAGGAGCATGGACAGCGGGTTAATGGGGAGGCTTTCGTCACTCTGGTACTGGTTGATCATCATCAAGATCTTCTCATTGGCTGTGGACATGGTCTCGATGGCATTCTCCAGAGGGCTAATTGTGGTCTGTTGAAAATGAGATCACCAGGAAGAAAGGGCCTTAGCAGGTTGCTTTAAAAACAGATATAATTATTGGTATTGATTTCATTTGGGGTTGGAATCCAAATGAGGCAATGCTCCCCAAGGGGCTGTAACAGGCTCTTGTTACAATCAGTGAGCTTTACACGCTGTCTCCTGTCTGGGGAGAGACAGGCTAACTTTCTGCTTAGTGAGAAAGGCATTTCCCTGGGGAGGAAGAGGCAGGAAGTCTCAGGCACTTGCTGGGGTTTCAGAAACCCAGTTTGCTCCAGGGAGGGTTTTTTTTTCTCTCTCTTTTTTTAAAGATTTTATTTATTTATTTGACAGAGAGAGACACAGCGAGAGAGGGAACACAAGCACGGGGAGTGGGAGAGGGAGAAGCAGGCTTCCTGCTCACATCCAGCCCCTCCAGTTGTGCACCTACTATGTGTGAGCTACTAGCTGTGTGCACAGCTGTCCATCTGATCACCCCTCGTGGCCCAAAGTAGGTCCTAAGGTTAGTTGTTGTATAAATGGTCACTGCTCCAAAGCGGGCTCAATTTAGTTGAGAGGATCAAATGAAACACCTTTCCAGTACCTCTTAGGAAGTAATATAAACAGAGTGCCCTCAAATGGGAAATGGAAAAACTGTGTGGTTTTCAAAAGTTCCGGAATACAGAACTAACCCAGGGGTCTGCACACGTTTTCTGTGAAAGGGCCAGATGGTAAATATTTTAGACTCTGAGGCAAGGACACAACCTGCTAGGGTTCTAGGGAGAAAGCCACAACAGCATGTAAATGAAAGAGCCCCTTTGGTACAACAGAACTATTTACCAAAACAGATGCAAGTGGGGCTTGGCCCACAAGCCACAGTTTGCGGACCCTTGAACTCAACAAATTAAAACTGAGTATAAATCTCAGCTCTGCTATTTTTTCTGGCTGTGTAACCTTGGGCAAGTTTTCTAGCCCTTCTGGGTTTCATCAGTTGACTCTGGTAAAACAAGGACAGAGGATAAGAAAAGCTGTTTCAGAGAGTGGCTAGTAGCCACTGCAATGAGTTCCTACTGGTGTTAGAGCAGAGGCCTGCAGCCGTCCTGGAGAAGGGAAGTCTTGCCAGGGCAGGGGAGAGGCAGGACCGAAGGGCTGAGTAACTGGGCAAGACTTCTTGGAAGAAGGAACCCTGTGTTTTATCATCTGTGACATGACAGTGATATGGTGCCTGTCTCATGGGGCATGTAGCAAAGATTGTTTGAGATGATACAACACTCGAGTCAAGGCAGAGTTCTTTAAAAGTTGACACCTGCTGACTGTGTATGAGGACAGACCAGCCCCTATAGCCATGCTCCCGGTCATCTCTCTAAACCATTTCCTTGGATCTGTGAGATCCTAGCCTCCACAACCCTTGTTTCTGGATGCTTCTGAGGATGGCCGCTCTCTGCGGGACGAAGGCCCTGGGAGTAGACCCCACCTCTGTTTCCTTCTACCCCCTGCCATTTTCACACACACACATTCACACATGCACACACACATGCTCCCACACACACGTGAACACATACAAGGAGGGAAATGCACTCCCTGGGAAGGCTGCTCTGGCTGGTGGGGGCTGCAGTCCTTATGCCACAAGCTACAACCCATGGTTTCGTTTCTGTCAAGTACTCAAACTAGCCCCACAGGGGCTTTCAAAGCCAAGGTCTAGACTGAGTTCTAAGGAAAATCTCTCACGACCACGTGGTTTGAGCCCAGCACCACACCTGGATTTCAACAATAGCCTGGCATGTCTGAAACATGTAGGCTTTAAGGAGAGTTATTAAAAATGGAAAGTCCTATTGATTGGCTTTTTCCCTCATTTCTGAAGCTATTTTTGAATCTCTAAGTCTTTAGCCTCATTATAGCCATCAGGAACAGAGAATGAGAATGAAAATTCTTTCTCTCACCTATACCTAAGTATACAGCTCTCAGTGGAGTTGTGGGGTTCTGTATTTGGTGGGAAGCCTGGATGTCAGCGGTTGATAATGGGAATAAAAGCAATGATCATGCTAATGGGGCGGGCTCCAGTTACTGATTGCCTCCAATGTGTCAGTCCACGCTGGGCTTACACCACAACCTGGCACTCTCCTTTGGTTCCCTGGACAGCAGGGGACACTTGCCCTGGGGGCAGGTGGCTGCAGAGCTGGGAGGGAATGGGGGGAGGGGTTCCTGATTGTAAAGGCAAGCTTCTCTGACCACAGAGAGCCCATTTTGCTACCCAACTTGCCTTATTATTGGTTCTTAGGACTTAGTCATGTCCTGTTATCTCTGGTCCCTTTTCTAAGCTGAGTCTCGGTTTCCTTATCAGCAGTATAGGTATGTAATCCTTGCCCAAGTGGCTGTGAGGGGAAACTAAATTATCAGGCAGCAAATACTTTGGAAACCGCTTTAAGGGGGAGAAGTCTCAGCCAAAAGATGAAGTGATGGTAATCCCTTGCAATCAAGTGGCATTTCATATTCTTCAAAGGCATTTCCCTCCTATCACCCTCCTAAATCCTCTTATGAATCCCATGAGTTGCGCAAGACAGGC
The DNA here is from genome assembly GCA_004023965.1 of Spilogale gracilis. Lineage (NCBI taxonomy): Eukaryota > Metazoa > Chordata > Mammalia > Carnivora > Mephitidae > Spilogale > Spilogale gracilis. The sequence goes on along the minus strand of PITA01000075.1, from coordinate 250,155 downwards.
TAAGTCATTATTACAATTTACTCCTTCCACTGATCACTTGAACAGTTCGGGTCCCGCTCTGGCCTTCAATGTCTTTATAAGTCAATAATGGGACTGGACAAGGACTAGGCACGCGTCTGCACACTGGAGACCTGTAGGCCAAACTGGGCCTGGAGAGGCCTCTCATTGAGCCCAGACACATGCTTTAAAGATTTAATTCAACTGGAGGGAGCTTACGCCATGCCCTTGCTGTCTTGGTGAGACTATTTCGCATATTTACAGTATCTTCCTGGGTTCAGAACGTTTTTAAATTTGTGGCTCTTGGACTAAAAGACCTCTAAAGTGCCTTGCCTTTCAGCTCTGAAATTCCATAGTTTTTCAATCTCCATCTTACAGATAGTGAAAACTAAAGCTCAGAGAGACACAGTGCTTGTCCAACATATGTAGCTTGTTAATGTCCCAGCTGAAAGGGGTCTCTGAGCCCCTTGTAAAGACCGCATGTTCCCAGGGCCACGAACAAGGAAAGAACCCTCAATTCACAGAACCAACACTGGAATTCTATTGGAAAACACCGCTGTGTTTGAACAGCACTGTAGTCATGACAATTCGTGCAAGAAATGACCAAGAATGAGATGCCAATTCATATAAGACAAGAGCAGAGTTTTGGAAATGAACTCACTTGGCAGGCATGAAGCTTTGATGTCTGAGACATCCTGAAGTTCTTGGTCACTCAGCTGAGGGAGGCTTTTAGAGGTAAATTTACTCTAATCAACTTTCCGGATGTTTTCCAAAATGCTTCACTCAGAAGGCATCCGGATAAACGAAGCCAAACCAAAAGGCTGACTCTTTCCTAACTTCACAATCCTGAGTTCATAAAACCAGATAACCAGCTCAGATATTAAGGGTCTCTGCTGATTAACTGAATGGTTGATTGATGGGTTAATTTAACAAATAATCTTGAGCACAAATTCTGTGCCTGAGACTAATTTTCATACTCAGAGATAGGCTAGGGAACAAGAAAGATGAAAGTCTTTTCCTGAAGCTTATAGTCTAGTGGAGATTATATACTAATATGTTATTATGTTTAAAATTATAGATATTAAAAATAAATCCATAGGCAAATTATGTAGTCTATTAGAGGGTGATGGGTGCTTTGAGGAAAAATACCCCAGAGGGGTTGACGGACAATGCGGGGGACAGGGAGCACAGCGGGAACGTTGCCTCAGTTTACCCACAGCCTAGCTGGAGCACAGGGTCACCACCGGTCACCATACACACAGAGCCAAGGGGTGGAGGCTACAGATTAGCAGAAAGATTGTGATTCGTCACCTCAAAAATGGGATTAGTAAGAGTATATACGTAACAGGATTTTGTGAGGATTAAATGGAATAATACTGTAAAGCCCTTGATATCGTGCCAGTCAAAGCTTATCATGTACCAATGTGTCCCTGAGTAAATAGTGTGAATCATTTTTTCTTTCCAGGGCACCACTGATGTCAAGATGGGCTGGGGACATGTTCAGGAAGGAGAGAGTGAATCTGGTCCAGGTGTCTGATGTAGGAGGTAAAAATAAAATCCCACTTCTTTCACTAAAGCTCAAATGACTCACAAACTCACATAAGTACATCAGTTCCCTCATCTGTGAAATGGGAGAATAAGAACATCTACTTTGCAGTACTGTGGAGGGGTTTAAATGAGATCATGCTTGTGAACAGTTTAATGCATGCTTGATAAAAGTTTGCTGTTGTCATCATCACTATGATATTTTCCCTAAGGTCTAGGTCAAGTCCGTGGAAAGGAGATTGGCGGGCCATCAAGCTGCTGGGGGACAGTAAGGGCCAGAGTAGGATGGTCTCAAGCTGATAATATACTACTTGACAACTTCAGCCAGACCATGTCCCTTCTCTGCTCATGGTTCCAGGGCACTCAGTGGAGAAGCTAAAGTCCTTATGGCGGCCGATGAGGTCCTACAGGGTCTGCTGTCAGGTTCCTACTACTGACCCTCACTTGCTCTGAATCAGATACAAGCATGTCCAGCCCCAGGGCCTGTGCACTTGCTGGCCCCTCTGCTAAAATGTCCTCTGTAATATCTGCATGGACCATGCCCTCACTTCTACCAGACTTCCCATTTCCGCACGGAGGTGTTCTCTGACCACCCTATTTAATACGGCAGCACTCTGCCCCAACTTCCTTTTCTTTTTCCCCAGTCTGGTCATCACCATGACGTTATTACACTTACTTTGACTTTTTAGTCTGTCGTCCTTGCTAGAATGTAAGCTCCACTAAAACAATCTCAGGTGCTTGATGTGGGTTCAGTACTCATTAAATATTTATTAAATGAATAAATGAATGACACCCTGAATATGTCCCCATGTTTCAAGTTTCCTCACAACCACTCTGGGCTTTCCTCTGCATCCTGGGAGCTGTGAGATCCTTATCTGTTTAAGGACATGGAGACCCTGAAGTGTGGTGAGAAGCAAACAACACGCTGTCTCCCCAAGGGGAGCTCAAACAATTACGGTCCAGCCAGAGCTTTGCCTCTGTGTGATTTCCTGTCTCTGAGCCTCAGTTTATCCAACTATAAAATGGGTTCACTGTGGGGTTCTGCCAAGGAGCCCAGGGTATTGCTGAGATAGGAAGAGATGAGGGTATGATTGAGTGATGGTGTTCTAGGCCCTCTGCCTCCCCCTGCACCCAACCACAGGAGCTTCTGTCCATCGGCTTTATTATAAGATTTTGTGTAGGTTTCATTTGCCAGGGGGAAAAATCTGATGCTTAAGAGAGAAATCTGAAAGCAAGTGATCTGGATGGTACCACAAGTTCCTTTCTGCATTGGAATTCTAGGCTTTGAACAAAAAGCTCTTTGTTTAGTTTAAAAGCCCTCTTATAGTTTAAAGGGGGCTCCTGAGACTGGTTATGCCCAGAAGGCCTGGAGACTCACCTGGGACATATGAACCACCTCAAACCAGCGCAGGATCCCTGGAAGCTTGTACGCAGTTATGAAGGAGGTTCTCTCGATCCACATCGACTGTCCCATAAGCAGGGAGTGGCAAGGACAGGAAAGCAACACAATGAAAACTGGCCATCAGAGAAATGTGGCAAGAACCCAGCCAGGCCCTCAAACTGCTCATCTCCCCAGAATCCAGATAAATGTTGTAAGACTCAGAAACCCACTCCCTCCTTACCCTTAAGAATTCTTTCCCAATGTGAAGTTAAAGTTTTCCCAGATTTAGGCCTGGTAAGCCTTAATCTGGGTCTCTGAACTATCAAGATTTTTAAGCAATATCTACCTGCATTTTCTGGGGGGTTCACAGTGTTACATTCTTAAAAGACCAGTGAATCCCAAAATACGAAGAACCACAGTTTAAGATGAAGAGCTGGTAGAAACTTAGAGCCACCTCCTCATTCCAGCCTTGGGGAAAGAAGACAGATTCTAGCTGGGAAGCACACAGGGGATACTGGCGACTGAAAGAACTGTGGCTTTTTCTTATTATTTCTTGGAAGGTTTGACTTTGTTTGCACCCGTTTAGCCTGAGGGTTCCTACGTTCTGCAAACGCCTGAATGCCCTGTGGTGAAAAGTGCATCCCACATGAGGCCTGGACTGTATCTTGAAAGTGGAGAGGCTCAAGAAATGAAAACCAACCCAGTGGAAAAGACTGGAGAATGGGTGTCACCATATTGATAGAGGTTAGTTTTATTTCTTACTGCTTTGGATCAAATGCCGTCCCATTCTGCCTTTGGCAGATGTCTGCTCTGGTTGGTAAAGATCACCTGGGGGGGGGGGGGTGAATGATCAAGGCTGCTGAAGGGGAGGGGAGATACTCACGGCAAATTCATTCTCAGGGTCGACAGTCCCTTTGCGCACAGGCCGGGAATAGTGGAACTTTTGCACATGGTTAGATTTATAAAAGCTGTAAGACAGGAAGAGGCAGAGGCTCCTGGTAGCATGCCAGGCTGCAGACACTGAGCCTGGGCTGACATTGTGCTGTCCAGGGAGGCTCATACAGTAAACTTCAGGTCTGGCAGTACCCTCGTTGTAGCACTTAAAATCAGGTGGTCCTTGCAAAGTGATTTAGAAGCTAGACTAGCTAGACTAGCCTGATGTCCTGTGAGAACATCACCCCTTAGTGTACCCAAAGAGTTGGAATTCTAGCATTAATGCACACCTGTGACCTCAATGAAGGATCTATATATGCCTAAGGTCCTAGCCTCATGTCCCAGGAGTATCTTCTAAGGATTTCCTTAGGTATCCCAAGCATCACAAGTCACTCTTCCTGGATATCTAGGGAGACTCTCACACTGGGGTCAGCAGGGCACGGTGCTAGCTGCAGAGTTGTTACTCTTGTCCACAGCATCAGACTGAAGGGTGAGGGGAGGCTCAAACCCAAGCTGAGCTAGACCTGCTCAGCTTCCTGCACTGGTGTGAGGCTGCTGGGGAAGACTGCCTCTCCTGGAGGGGACAGACCCTTCTTCTCACAAACACCCCTGTTTCTCACTGTCCTCCAGGAGGCATAGTGGGGTCCTGGGTCTGAGGAGGGTAAAGTGGGAAGCTTGGAGGGATGCCTCACAGATCCCCTGCCTCATAGTCTCATCACTGACCTTGAGATCTGGTTCTGAACAGATGGAGACCCACCTTCAGGTTGCTTCCTCTAATGCCCCTTTATCATAGTCAGACCACATCCGCTGTCACTACACAAACTCAGCAAATGCTGAGAAGATGTCCCTTTAGAAGAATGTGCTCAGGATGAGCATTGTCCCCCTGTCCCCACCCTGTCTGTTGCCTGTCCAGCCCACAGTCTGGCTAGGAATTCCTTGGAACCACTCTGTCGTCTCCAATTCAGCGCACGTCATTGATGCACTGAGGATTTGCTGTGCCTCGTGCCTCCCATCTCTGGCTTAAGCCTTTTCAGGGGCAGAACCCAGGTGGCTCATGGGGGAAGGTGATTCTTTTCCCAAGAGGAAAAGGTGTAAAAGGCTGGCTAACCCAGAGGAAGAACTGGAAGAGCACCAGGGCCTATCCTACCACTAGCTCAGCTTGGCAGCCTCATGGGATTTTCTTCTTGATCCCTCCTTCCAGAGAACTGTGGGTCTTACTTTATTATCTGGTCAGGCACTGGCTTATTCTTGAACCTTGGGTGTTCATCCAAGACCGGCTGGACAGTGAAACACTGGATGTCTGGGATCTTGCAGTTAAGGGCTCACATCATGTCATTGGCTGTGAGGACAGTTCCAAATAGAGCAGGTCCCAGGTGAGACCTACCAGGACAGCCCTTCTGAGGCCAAGTTTGATTGAATGACTGATCCAGGTTCCTGGCTGCCAACTAGGTCCTAACAAGTTAGTAGTCACCCTGGTTCTTAACAGAACTGTTTGTCACTTGCAACCTTATCCCAGGGCTGAGCCCCTGCTAACGGTTGGTTAGTGGTCTTTAATCCTCATCATCATTTCTACATTAACTGTAATATCATCTAATCGATTTATAGTTCTCAATCAACCACAGAACACATCTTCCCATGGTCTCCTTTCATCTCGCCAATTCCATTGAGCAGTGTTATTAATGTCAGCTGTCCCCCTTTCGTAGATGAGAACATCAAGGTCAAAGAAGCCAGAGTAATTGTGGAAGGTCACACAGCTTGTGAGAAGAGAATAGCGGTCTGTATTTGAGTCTCACTTGGGGTTCCTTGACTCCGGACTCCAGTGTGGTCCTTTGGCCAGCAGCATCACACCACCTGGAGGCTCGTTAGAGATGGTGAGTCCCAAGCCTGACCTCAGACCTACTGAATCAGGGTCTGTAGTTTCTCAAGGTCTTTAGGTGATACATATGCATCCTTAAGTTTGGGAAGCACTACTTCAGAGCATGCAGATAGATATCATTTAGCCTTCCAACTCTGAAATCTTGAAAGGTACTGCCTGTGGCAGGATTGTAAGGCAGTGTCCAGGCTCAGTGGGAAACAGTTCTATGATTGATTAGTGATGCCTGCCACAGGCACAGACCATGAGAGCTTTACCTGCCTATTCAAGACCTTTATTCATTTTAAGCTGATAACATTAAAATCCAAATAAATAAAACCAGTCATCACGGGTTCTATTCCCTGGTTCCTGCTTCCTTTTCTCTGCCTTCTATGTCTTCTTTACTCATCTCTCTTCTTCAGGTATCCAAGTACTCTCAGCCTTTCATTCTACCCAAGGACAACCGTAACTCCAAAAACTCTCTCCTGAACCTGAACTCTCCGCCAACTAATGAATCACAAACTCCTCTTAATGGCATTCAAAGTTACTCTAATATGACCCCAACCCATGTCCCATCATTATCTCCAGTTACCCAAAAGATTCTTTTGTGCCCTTTGTTTGAAATATTTTCTCACATCACCCCCTCTCCTTGGGAGCCCTGGTGTGCACTCAGTTTACCCCCAGTCAGGTATCTTTTCCTTCCTTTGATTCTCCACAGCATTTTGTCTGTACTAAGGGCTCTTATCTCTCTAGCTCCCTGCCTTCTTTTCCTCTCAAGCTCTACTCACTACACTGAGCTTTCTGATGGCAAAGGCTATGATTATTTCACACAGAAGTGGTTAAAATATAATTCCAAGTTAAATTCAATTGTTCCCGTCTGATAAACTCAGTCCACACTAATATGTTGGGGATTTAATTGTTTTACCTCTGGAGAAATAAATGAGATTCCCTCAGGGAGAAAGAGAGAGAGATTGAAAGGGGGAATGGAGGGGAGAGAGAGAGAACACAATTTCAAACCTCACTAGAAGGAGTTCTATAATATTAAGGAAAATCATTTTCTTTCTCAAGCATTATAGCCAATAGCCTTCTCTGAGAGGGAAACCACTTTGGTTTCCACTGTAATCCATTTATATATTATCCATAGCTGTTCTCCCATTACAACAACAGAGTTGAGTAGTTATAACATAGAGACCACACAGGCCACAAAGACTAGAATATTTCCTATCTGGTCCTTTACAGAGAAATTTGCTAACCCTTGTTTTAGAGAAGGTTCTAGGTCATATTTACTGATCTTAGCAATTGGCCTTGGTCCAAGAGGAGAATCCAAACCTGTCTTGGGGAAGCTAGTGACACTAGAGCCATCCAGAAGGATTATGATTAGACTCTCTCACCAGAGGTTGAATCTATGTATGGAACTATGACCCCAAGTTCTGGACAGGTAGAAGGTGGGAGATAGGAGACACTTAACTAAGAGACCTTTGCTTCAGATGTCTTCCCCACTTGATCCTTAAATGAGAAGACATGACAGGTGTCACGCTTCCAAGTTGCTTGTCAGCTCCACTAGAGAAGGTAAGAGAGCAGAGCATTAAGAGCTCAGATTTTGGCAACAAGCAGACATGAGTTCAAATCCTAGCTCTGTCAGTTCCCAGGACCTTGTGTAAGCTGCTTACACTTTTTGAGCCTTTGTTTTCTTATTTGCAAAATACAGAGATAATAATCCCCAACTCACAGGATTGCTATAAGGATAAAATGAAACAATGCATGGAAAATGCCTAGTGCATGGTGAACAGTTCATAAAGAACATTCTGTTCATGAATCTCGATGAGAGTGATGGTATTATCAAAAGAATACAGACTTTGAGATAGATCTTGGAGTTCAGGTCTCACCTACATTACTAATGAGGTTTGTGGACCTAGGAAGACTATTTTACCTCCCTGCCCTACACATTCCTTCCCTGTAAAACAGGACAGAAATAATACCCATCTTACAGAGTTTTGGGGTTAAGGAAACAATGTTTACAAAGCACTCATTCTCATGCATGGCATGAAGAGGACATTTAGCAAATGTCAGCCCTTTTTCCTTTTCCACCTGATTCCTGGCACTGAACCAGGCCCACATATGATGAGATGGCCCCATAACACGTGCTCTCTCTTCACCCCAAGCTACAAGACCACAGGGCTATTCAACACCATGAGTGCACTTAAGGAGGGCCTCAGTACTAATCTCCTGTCTCGTCTATAACCAAAATCACATTTGTAACCAGTCAGCCCTGGGACTAGTTGCATTTCCTCTTGCAAATACCATGATAGAGCAGGCATGAAGGGCAGGGGAGCATAATGAAAAGGTTACAGATGAATATTTATCACCTAAGGGAAAAATATTTAGATTAAAGTTCGGCAGACTTAGTAGACCAGCCATGCAACCTGTCAACCCCATTTTAAGGGCTGTGACTTAATTTCTGCTACAGGGTGCAGCGTGGGGAGCCAGGATGGGTGAGTGCGTCTCCACTCAGTTTATAGTCTCTCCGCCCCCGGGACTCCTGCCTCCTGCCCTGTGTCAGCACCTGGCCCTATGAACACCGCCACCTACCCAACCTCACTGGCATCAGCTCCTGTTTCCTGGGCCGTCCTCTGTGGACTCCAGTGAGCTGGCTCCCTCCATGTGTCCTTCCCTCCTTCTTGTCTCTATTTGTCTATCTCTCTTTTCTTTCTCTCTTATTTCCATTCTCTTTCTATTAATTAACAAGGAATTTCTCAGCATCAACTTAGTGCACTGGGACAGGTGGGGACAGGGGGCAGGGGGGCAGTTATTGCCATGAACAAGGCAATGCAGGCCTCTGCCCTCCAAGAGCTTCCAGGCTGGCTTATGTGGACCTTTAAAAAGCACACAAGATAGCAGCTTGAGTTCAATTCTCTAAAGAAAACAATTAGGCTCATAAAGAAAAGATATGAGGCTCATGAAGAGTTCAGAAAAGGCCACCACTTTAGGTAAGTGACCAGGACAGGCTGTTCCAGGAGGTGATACCAGGTTAGGATCTGATTGATGGGTGAGAAAGGAGCTAGGGGAAAGGCATGACATGCAGAGGGAAGAGAAGATGCACAGGCCCAGAAGAACCAACTAGGTCACTGTGGCCAGAGGGACACGAGAGGGGAACAGAATCATGGGGAGGGGGCAATGACATTGCAGAGGCGGCAGGGTCAGATGGTGGACAGCCTATTGGCCTCGTCCAGGAGTTTTGATCTTATTGTAAGAGTAATGTGACACTATTTCAGTTCTTGGAACCTGCCATGCTCCTTCCCACTCGAGGCCTGGGCACATCATGGTCCTTTCCTCTGTTTGGGCTGTTCTCCCTGCCTGCCACTAACCTCTGGCTGGTTGCTAACCTTAAACATTACCTTCCTCAAGGAAGCCTTCTCTGCCCTCCCAATCACAGTGTCCTGCATGGCTTCCTCTTGGCATTAATCCCATTTTTATGAACACAAGTAATGGTACAATTAGTTGTTCGGTGTCTCTTTTACTTGCTAGACTATAAGCTCCCTGAAGATAGGACCACTTTGTGAGTATGATCTTCAGCAGCCTGCACAATGACTGACACAGCATCAGGGCTTGATAGTGTTCATTATGAGAATGATTGAATGAGTGAATTGATCAATGAATGCAATGTTTTGAGTTTCCTAAGATGGAGTCTTTGGATGCCACACTGGAGATTAAAATTGGCACCACTACCATGATTCTGACAGCAGATCTAAGCTCTAAAGTGGGGCTCTGTGGGCTAAAGTCCTGGCAGAGCTGCCTCTGCCTGCCCCCTGGTGGGGTCATTCTCCAAGGATACACTGGCCTGGAGCATTCTTCACATCATCTCCAGGGGCAGAAGTTGTGTTCATCTTCTCTGCATTGGGGAACTGGCTCATCAGCTGCATCTGGAAATCTTCTCTCCGCTCATACTCCTTCCCTCGGTAGATGAATACTTTGTTCTGCAGAGAAATGACACCCAACAGAGATCTCAGGGCCCAGGCTTGGAGAACATGATACAAGCAAAGCTGGGAGGCTTGTGACATGAGCACAGAGCTATGGCGACCTCCTGTAGATGCCTGTTATAGATAGATATCTCTCCTTTCTGCTTCCCCATCACAGCAAAGGGAAGCTCAGTTCAGCAACCAGGGCACACCACTTCTTTAAAAACGTTGATTGTGAAAGGAAAGGGGATCATGGATGCTGAGAACTTTTTCAGACTGTCCTATGTACAGCTTTCAGAAGTATTGCTCACTTGGCTTTCAATGTGTCATACCTGCTCTTCTGATTACATGACCATAAAACGTCCCTCCTGCCCTTCACGGGCCAGGTGGGCTGGGCCAGCAAGACGGAAGGTCTCGGCATTCGGGTCCTTCATCATGTGGTTCCTGGCTCTAGATCTACAGAAATAACACTCTGTATCCTTCTTTGACTGTGTCCACCTCCTCTAAATCACTTTTCAAACTAGGGGAGATTTTGCCTCCTAAGGAATACTGGCATTCTGGAAATATTTTTGGTCACAGCTTGGAGAAGGGAGAGCTACTAGAACCCAATGTGTAGAGACCCAGAATGCTACTACATGTCCCTCAATGCAGAGGACAGCCTCTATGACAAAGAATAACCTGGTCTAAAATGTCAGGAGTCTGAGGTTGAGAAACTCTGCTCCAGACCTGTCTGTACCATGTGTGCTACCTCAAATGGCCCGGAAGTTCTTCAGTCCAAGCCCACATCTGTCACCTCTGCATATCTGTGCTGTCAAATCTGCAGGATTGACAGAAGGGCTTCAGAGACTTCTAGCAGGTCAGCTCCAGGCCTTCCGCCAGTCCTGCTGAAATGGGATCTCTGGGAGTAGGATCCAGAAACATGTATTTTTAACAAGCTCCCCAGGGCGTTCTGATGAACAATCAGATTTGGGAAGTCATCTCTGTTCCACTGAGGAACATGTTACTATCTACCTCTTCTGCAGGCTATGGTTCTCATTCCTTGGAGCCCACTCTGATTCCCACATTAAGTGGTAACAGCAAGAGACTTATCTTCTTGACTGGACCATAAGTCAAGTAAAGTCAAAGATCAGATTTGCTGCTTCTTTTGTATCTTCCTGACCTCAGATCTGAACCATAGTCTCACTGGAAGGAGTCTTATAGGAAGGAAGTTTATAGCTGACCTAGTCCAACTCTGTACATGATCAGTGAACAATCTGCAAAAGCATTGGTTCAGAAAATATGCTCCAGAGACCCCTAAGGGACCTCATAAGACCAAGGAACACTCTTCATAATAATGATCAGCTGGTATTTGCCTTTTTCACTCTCATTCTCTCAGATGTATTGTATAATTTTCCAGAGCGTGCATGATATGCATTATCATGACAGACTGAATGCAGAAGCAGGTAAAAGAACCTAGCTGTCCTTTCTTAATCTAAACATTTAAGAGATTCACAGAAATGTGAGACAATCTCACTGTTTGCATACATTTTTATGGAAAATATGGGAAAATGCACACTTTTTTCATAAAGACACAAGTTATGTTAACACAAAAGGTTGATTATTATTTTTAAATATATTGATAACTATTTTACAATTCTCTTGGTTTTCATTTTGAATATGGTAGCCGTAGACAGAGTCTATAAACAAGAGTTCATGGAGGACGTCAATAATTCTTCAGAGAGAAAAGAGATTCCTGAGCCCAAAGGGTCTGAGAACTAGTGCTCTGCAATGCCTGCTGGGTAGCTGAGGTTCTCCAGCTCTCCTTGACCGCTTTGCTCAGAGGACAGGGAGCTACTACCTCATAGGGCAGCTCTGGTTGCTGCATATCTAGAGGAACATGGGGTGGCTACGGGTGGTGATGAGGGAGGGGACTGGGCATGTGCTGGGGACAGGGCAGAACTTGGAAGAGGGGAGAGCACAAAGTCTGAGTATAAGCAGATCCTCAAAGCACAAGGTGACAGCAGGGAGGCCTGAGGCCCCTGGCCTGGGTCTCCGTTACCAGCATACTCACCCGCAGAAAGGAGGGAAATCCCTGGCCGTAGTATCCAACGGCAAAGTAGTCTGGTTTGGGCCTGAGGATTTTCATGATGTTTTCATAGAATTTTGCCTGCTGGATCTGGAAAGAGAAAGCTCATAGCTTATAACAGCATCGATGTGTATCAAAGGCACATTCAACTCAGGGAAACCACACTTGAGACATGATCATTGTACCAAGATGACCAGTATACATGTTTGCATCTCCATGGGTATGTCTATAAACCTCGTAGCAATGGCCGTATTTACCCTATACCAGGTTCCATGTTGATCACTTCACCTATAACCAGCTCGCTTACTTGCATCATCCTCGTAACAATTCACAAGTATCGTATCTGTTTTGCAGAGAAAGAAATGGTGTCTCCTAATTGAGCTTGTGAGTATGGGGCTGAATCCAGCCAGCTGTCTAGTGCCTCCCTCGCCACACTGCTTCCTCCCCCAGACACATCAGGCATGTGTTTAACTATGGATGCATAAATACCCCTGGATATAGATGTCTTCCTGTGTGTGCACACTTAACCTATTTCATCAATTGTAAGAGGTGTGTGTTATCATATTTTAGGATCTCTGAAAACAGTTTCCGTCTTACTTTACATCTAATAGCATCTTACAATTGCTATTAGCTAGACAGAAATAGTGACACGATATATTAAAAAATACCACATCTCATGCTGATGGCATCTTAGACTTGACACAATATGGGAGGTAAGTGTGTGTGGACACAAGGCTGTACAGCATAAGCCTCGGAGTACAGACGTGCATGTACACCAGCAGGTGCATGAATCTGTACTGTGTGCACGCATGTGTGTGCATACATGTGGACCATGTGTTCACACGTGCATGCGTGTGCACTGTGTGTGCATGTGAACACACACATGCCCCATGTCTGTGCACGTGCCACCTGTGTGTGTACACACAGACATGTGTTCTGTGTGCATACATGTGCACCATGTGTACAGGTATACCCTGTATATGCTGTGTATACATGTGTGGCATGTGTGTACATGTGCACTATGTGTGTGTGGGTTGTGTATACAGGTGTGCGTACAAATGTACTGTGCATGTGCACATGAATGTGTATGGGACATGTGTGTGCACGTGTGCGAATGAACATGTATTCTGTGTGTGCGTGTGTGTATACAAATATGCACTGAATTCCTGTGTGTGCAATGAATGTGCATTCTACATGTCTGTGTGCAGGCACACGAATGCACATGTTTACAAGGCATGTGTGTCTCCGTGTCTGCAAGCATCTATGTGGATGTCTACGTGGGGTGGATGTCAGCGTCTCTCGGTGTGACTACGTGTGCGTGTTTGTATCATAGCTGGCACGGGGACAAGCAGCTCACATCTCAGCTCTTCCTAACAAGAACACTGTCCTCAGTACCCATTCCCCCTCAAAGAAGCCATAAATCATCTCTCCACATTCTGACTCTCGTTTTAGAGTTTCCTGGACACAGCTGGACTGGTCTGCCAAACTAGGCTGAGATGGGGCCAGGGTCCTGGCTCTGAGGTGACTGGGAAATCTGTGGGGGGTGTCCGAGTGGTAGGGCAGCCACAACGTTCTGCACTGTCCCAGCAGAGGCCACCTCCCCACCAAACCCTGGTATCTGCGGCACGAGCAGACGAGGCTGGCTTCCCCCACTTTCCACTCACCCCCACCAAATCACCAGCACCGAGGAGCTAATGGGGAATGGCCAGATGGGGAGCATTTTAATGTGATTTATCTGTTAATCAGAAAGCACAGATTTGCGTTTTTATTTAATTGGCTTAGTGATTTGTGGGGATTTTACTGCAAATGTAGCCCAGCGTTTACTGGGTGTGCAACAGCCGCGGCAGCCCCGGCGCCAAGCCGTTACTTACCCCTCCATCCGGGAAAGTGCTGCTGAGGACTTTTCTCAGAAGGCCTCCCTCTGGAAATATTCCCAGCTGGAAAGAAGGCTTTCAGCAGCCTTCCTCAGCCCAGGCCCTACTTCCAATCCTTTTCTGTTGTCCTGACCCCTCCTGGCCTCCGACTTCCTCTCCCCGGCTTTCCTGCGGAGCCTGAGGCCCTGGGCACCCAGCCTTACCAAGTTCTGGCTCAGGAGCTCATAGTCGAAGATCTCCATCTCATACTGTTCCGCTAGCTCCTTGCACAGACTGATGGCCTCTTCCCACATCTATAGGAAGGTCATGGACACAAAGGTTAGAAGGCATCTCCAGACTTGTAGAACCTTGCTGAGGAAGGGGCTTGAGGCAGCTTGCGTCCTGGGACTGCACTGCAAGCCTCCCTCAGACCCCAGCCCAGAACCCCACACAGGGGCCCAGGTACCTCCCAGGGAGCACCACCCTTCCTCTGACCCTCACTCTAGTTTTGTGACAGATAATGGAGCAGCCAGAGATGAGGCTGAATATTTTATTTACATGCTTTCTGGGCGTTTACAACAGCTCTGGGAGGTGACTGGTAACATTCACGTTTCCCAACTGAGAAATGGAGGTTCAGACAAGCAGAAACACGGTCCCAGGTCACATGCCCAACCAAAAGCTGGGCTAGAACGCACACTGGGTGTGACCCAAGGATTGCCAACTAAAGACCGAATGTTGTACTGCAGGTCTCTAGAACTCACTCATCTCGCATAACCGAAATTTTATACCTGTCACCTCTGAATGGGATTATTTGGAGTGTATGAGTGGGGAGGGAGTGCATAGAGGTGGAGATGGAGCTGGTACTAGAGTATAAAAAGAGTGATTAGAACTTTCTGTAAGGGGCACCTGGATGGCTCAGTTGGTTAAGTGTCTGACTATTGATTTCAGCTCAGGTCATGATCTCGGGGTTGTGAGATCGAGCCCTATGCTGGGTTCCACAGTGGGCGTGAAGCCTGCTTAAAATTCTCTCTCTTCCTCTCCCTGTGCTCCCTACTCTCTCTCTTTAAAAAAAAAAAAAAAAAAAAAAAGAACTTTTCATAAATAGGTCTCTTTCATTTGAAAAAAAAATGCTGACAAAACAAACCCTGGATATAGAGGATTTTCCTTTTCCTCTGCTCTCAGACTGAATCCAATAGATCATCCTTAGACTGAAGGGGGTCGGGAGCCTCTGCAGAGAGGCGGGGGAGACACAGAGTGGGCTGGAGATCTGGCAATCTCAAGGGACACCCATCACATTTCATATTCAGTTTAAAATGGAAAATGAATCTAAATGGAGAAGCTAGGGAAGGTGGGGATGGAGAGAGGGGACGTTGCCAAAATATAGTGTGTGCTTTGTAACAAAAATGCTCTCTCCACATCTAAGCATAAAAATAAATAAAAGCAAGTGCCGAGTAGCAGAGCCATGGCTGTAAACCCATGGACAACTTAGTGAGCACCATAAAAATGCTTTATGTGCCAAGAGGAACCAATTCCACAGGCCAGACTAGACGGGGCTTCTCTTCTCTTCAGCCTGGCACTCTACTGGTGGTAGAGTCCCGGGGCTAGGTCAGGGGACTGTGTGGCTCACATGTAGGTATTTGCCAACTTCCCACCATTATATGCTAGAAATGCTCTCCCCATGTGTTAAGAGACAACTAAGGGTCCAGGGAGGGAGTCAGATACCTTAGGATTTCCTCCTGAGTCTGCCCACATGGTCACTGGGACCTCTGGAAGTCCCTGATCCCTCTGAATCTCATACATTAGCTACAGAGCACCTGCTGGTTTCTAGGCATGGTATGGTACACAGTGATGGAACAAATGTAAATCTGGAGAAGACATTGTCTCTCCTTCCATGAAACATAAGTGGGTAAAGCATACACATAAACAGACATGAGAGTTGAGTTTTGAGGGATACAGAGGAATCCACCAAGTATTGACAGGCGGACTTAGGAGTAGAAAGCCCTTATCTGTTTCTGGGGCAATAAATCTTCATGAGGGGAGGTGAGGGGAAAGGAAAGTAAAGGGATGTCAAAGAGTTTGGGCTTCATTCTGGAAACTTCCATAGCAGTGTTTATCAGAGTAAGCTGTACCCATCTGTTCTCGGCTCTCTCCCAAGGTACCTCTGAACTAACTTTCCCTCCTTTATCCTCCATTATTGTACAACTCCAAAGGGTACTATGCAGGAAAGATCATGATTGGCATGTCTGTTTTGCCAACCAGATGATAAGCAGGTGGAGATGAGGGATGATGTCTTTCTCCTCTCTGCTCAGCACAGAGTGAGTTGAACTGGATAGTTTGCAGAGGACAGAGCTCAACATATCCTCTGGGGCTTTCACACTGTGAAGGATGAGCTGTAAACAAATCATGAGCTCTGACTTGATGCCAGCAGGGCAGGGGGTTCCTGCGATGGCAGACTCTCTGCCCTCAAGAGGCTTATAATTGTAAATTATCAAAACAGTGTTCTCCAACTGCTCAACTCCCAGGAATTTATAAGCCCTTCCATAGACATTACCTCATTTTGTCTTTCTAAGGAAGGTGGGGAATCAGGCTAAGACAGATACAATGGACTGCAGCGACAGAACAGACCAAAATTAAGTCCATTAAATTATGTCCTGATAAGCTGTAAGACCTTATAATTCAGAGGAGAGGGAGGACTGTAGGTAAACTTGTAGGACACAAGAAGAGTTTGGTGGAGGAAGGGCCAAGGAACTAGGGCCTTGAAGGCAGATGAGGGTAAGGGCGAAAGCTAAAATTTAAGAAGATAGGACTACATACCAGGTCCTATGCTAGTTGTTCAACATGAACCCTCTCACCTAATTTTCACAGCACCAATAGGAAATACATGCTACTACTATCACTATCTTGGGTAGGAATTGGAGTCTCTTAAAAGGTCAAGGGAACTGTATGTAGTAGAGAAGCAAGGTTTGAAATCAGGCAGGAGCCCGAGCAGTCAGCCCACGTGCCACATCTCCTACAGGATGAATGGGTACATTAGGTTGGTGCTTCCTGAAGCTCCCCTGGAGACTGGGAGGTGATTAGTGGTTGGTCTTCCTTATCTGACCAAACCCAACCACACATTTTGTCCTTACTGTTTAAAGATCAACGAGACCATCACAGTGTCATTCAGTCATGCAATTCATTCACTTATTCAATATGTATCTATTTGACCCTGCATGTCAGGCTCTGTGCTAGACACTAGACATTCAGCAGTGGAAAAGACAAGTTTCTGTGTTCATGGCCTTCTAAAATGCTGTTTCATTTAGTTTGGTCAGGGAAGGTGTCTTTAAGGGCATGACGTCTGAGCAAAGCTCTGAGCTGTTAGAAGGAGCCTGCCATGGAAGGCTATGGAAAAGTAAGTGTAAAGACCGTAATGTGGAAAGGAGCTTGGCATACAACATGTGGGAGCTGGCAGGGATGAATGAGGGAAGCAGTCAGAGGACAGCTCATGTGGGCCGTCAAAGGTCAAGAGCAGGATTGTGTAGTCATTCTAGTGGAATGAGGGAGCCATGGAAATGACTATAAACAGAAGAATGATGAGATCCAATGTATGTTTTATGATCCCCATTTCCTGTATGAAGGATGCTCTGCGGGAAGCAAGAGAGGAAACAGGCAGATTGCTTAGAACTCACAGAGTATCCAAGTAAACAATGATGAGGACTTGAATCCAGGTGGTGAGAAGGTGGAGTCAAGTAATCAGACTTAGGATTGGGAGGGAGAGCTGACCAGACCCGTAGATGGATGGGGTGCAGGATATAGGAAGAATCACCCTTCCCCATACCTAAGGTCCCCACACAGAGAGGAAGGACAGGGACAAATTACCTTTCCTTTGTCAAAGTAGCCTATGATGATCTCATAGAGTGTCTCCTTCAGCTGTCGGTGAGTCTGCGGGTGTTGCTGGCCTGTCTGCATGACCTGTGAGGCACACTGTTCATCTGACCACTGAGGACAAAAGACACACGAAGTCACCTGGGGCAGAGAGGCAGCCAAGGGCAGGTGTCTTCCTCACTAATGGGCAGTAAGTGGAAGCCCTGCCAACACCTCTGCCAGCTTGCCCTCCACGCTGACTGTGAGTGGTCAGTCAGAGATTTGTTGGGCTGCAGTATCCATTTGGGAAGTACCTCCTGACTTTTTCCAAGTGGTCCTTATTTGACTCTCTCTTGGCTCATGTGTATGGTTTGTAGAGATTTTCTCTGAACCCCTATAAGACATGGTCCAAGCTTTTCAAAAGCCAAAGGAAATCCTTTGTCCGGTTATAATACTGTTTTCGAGAAGAGGAAAACAGCTCACTGGGCATGCTGATGGTTTATAGTTGGTGTTTGGATGTTATATAAAACTGTAAAACATATCTCAGGTGTGGGGGGGTTACTATTGTTGCTAAATGTGAAAATCACCTGAAACTTCATATGACCAGACAAAGCAGTGTAGAGAAGTAACTGGCCAGGTCAAGAGTTTGGAGACATAACAAATTACAAGTTTATTTGCTAATTCTTTTGCCATTCCTCTCCTTTTCTTTCCTTTCCTCTCCTCTCCTCTCCCCTCCCCTCCTTTCTCCTCCCCTCCCCTCCCCTCTCCTTCCCTCCCCTCCCCTATCTTCGCTTCCTCTTTCCCTTTCCCTTTCTCTTTCTCTTTCCTTTCCATCTCTTCCCTTCTTTTCCCTTTCCTCTCCTTCTCTTTCTTTCTTTTCTTTTTTATTCTCTTTCTCCCCCATTTTCTCCCTCTCTGTCTCTCTTTCTTTCCTTTCTCTCTTTCTTTCTTAACTCTCTAATTTGCTGTGAGGGCCCCATAGAGATCCTAGCACACATCATTTTCACTGGAAGGGCTATACCTTGAGAAGCCAGGTATGGAGAAGGAGTGTGTAGGCAGCCTCTGTGTAATTGTCACAGTCCAAATGAAGATCACGGAGTTTGTACAGGTACCTATGCAGGGAAATATACTAGGTTACCAGGTTCATTGATATGGAGACAGGAGGTAGGACCAGGTGGGAGTCAGACAGAACAACTAGGCACCTCTGAAGATCACAAAGAAATCCTCCATTTCCATTTCTGATAGTCAGCTCCCCCTACATGGGTGACGACAGCAGCCCTAAGTGTTAGTGAAATACTTCACATGTGACAGATACCATGCTAAGTATTTTGAAAGCCTTAGATCACTTAATCTTCATGGCAACCTTGGGAGATGGGTTTGTTGAGAATTCCCACTTTCAGATGAGAAAACTACAGCCTGGAGAATTTAAGTATCATCCTAGCCAGCATGCAACTTGATACTGAAGATTCTGGCCAATGCAATATGGCAAGTGAGAGAAATTAAGTAAGGTGAAATGAATAACTCATTGGAAGTCTTGTGTTAATAATTGGAAGAGCTGAAACATGATCCCAGGCTAATTCTCTCTAGAGCCTGTGCTCTGAACATGGAACCAATCCAGGAGAATGAATAAGCCACAGTACTATAAAGGGCAGCTCTTACCCTGTCTTCAGTGTTCTCTTGGTATAAAACAAGTACATTTTCTGGTAAGAAAAGGAAGGGGATCAGGGTCTCAAGATTGGATATTCATGTGGAGAGTCAGTAGGAAGAATATACTATTAAACCACAACCACATTTTCACCTTTTCTCCTTCTGCAATATGACATTTCAGCTCTGAACCCTGGGATGATTCTACATTTCAAAAATTCAGTTGTGATCTATGTTGTGAAGGAGAGGTCTGTGGTACCCTAAGAACAGAATTTATCTAGGTAAGGAGAGGAGGGACTTCTAGAAAAGTTTCTATAGCATGGCAGCTGAGCTAGAATCTGAGAGTAAGGGTGGGGGATGAGCATCCCAGGTAGAAAATTTTGCCATTCATTCATCCAACTAATGGGTACTTTATATGTTATGTCAATTCATCCTCCAATCATCTTTTCATAGATAATAAAATGGAGATTTGGGGTGCTGGGTGGCTCAGATGTTAGGCATCTCCCTTCAGCTCAGGTCATGATCACAGTGTCCTGGGATTGAACCCCTCATCAGGCTCCCTGATCAGTGAGGAGTCTGCTACTCCCTCTTCCACTTCCCCGGCCTATATTCCCTCTCTCGCTGTCTCCCTCTCTGTTAAATAAATTAATGAAATCTTAAAAAAAAAAAAAAGAAAAGAAAACTGAGATTTATGTTATAGTAGACAGATCGATAAATAGGTGCAATCAGGTTTCAACATCACCAATTTCTACCTCTATAATCATGGTCATTCCACTCTCATCCCTCACCTTTCTTCTCATCAGAGTCATCAGCAGAATTACACCTGGCTTGTATGTAGGGAGTGTTGAGCACGTGTTCTACCTTTAGAGGTTTCTATAGGTCTCTTTAGAGATTTTCTATGTGCATGGCTGAATCCTATCCTATATCTTCCTGCCCAAACTTAATGCCTTAAATCCCTAGATGGCTGGGTCCAAAAACCTTTAGGAGAGCAGCCAGAGGGATAGATTTCCTGTTACTTTCAGCTCCTTGATCAACCAAGACACCCTCTCCTCTCCTTTGCCAATTCAAGGATTTGGTAATCTATTGTAGAGCCCAAAGGAAAACACCCTGACGGACCCGACCAGGGATTCAAGCTCAAATACCTACACGAGGCAGATGGACAGCTTGACTGAGGTAAGCCCGTGAAGTTCAGTGGGGAAGGGAGACAAGTCCATGGTCAGAGTACTCCAGTTTTGTCAAGACAGGAGAAGGGTGCAGTGTTGCTACACCTTCTGAGTTTTTTTGAAGAGGAAAATTTTTATTTTTATGTAAAATCTCTAGATTTTCAAATTTTGGCAACCAATTTAAAAATATTTTTTAAATACTATGCTTGCCAAACAGAACAGGTTTTCAGACTATATCCTGTTATATTATTTGGTTTAGGCAAATGTAGTTTTCCTAGATTACAATAGAACTCAAAACTCCAGAGCTTATGGAGACTGGGGCTTGCCAACTGTGTTTCTAAAATGGGAAGGAGACAGAAAAGAGATTGGAGGAATGGATTTATGTGCTAGACACTTTACCTATAGCATCTCATTTAATCCTCAAAACAGAAGGTAGAATGGAAACATTCTATAAGGGGATCCAGCTTAGAGAGACTGAATGCTCTTATCCAGGGTCACTGAGAAGACAAGGTGAAGACCCCAGGCCCTTTGAACTCCAGAGATTTGCACTACTATAATAAGTTCTGTCTAGTGATGTTATAAATACTATCTAAGCTTAGGAAAGCCTATAGAATTATCTTTTATCCAAATGATAGTTCCTATTCCAGGAATAATGCTAAACTAAGTACCTAAAAATATCTGCAATAATAGCAGAGTAGGTTCAGACATGGAGTCTCTGGCCATTGACAGAATGGATAAAAAGACTGGAAAACTCTTATTAAGCTTCTGGTCAATTTCTCTTCGTGGGCTCTTGTCTCACAAGGATATACACAAGATGTATCTTGGATACATAAAACATATGTCCAAGAATTTTGTTGTTGTGCTATTTATGATAGAAAAAAGTTGGAAACAACCTAAATGTTCAACAATACAGGATTGGCTATATAAATTATGGTATATTCTGGAAAGAGAATTTTATAGTTTGATTAAAAATGATGTTGAAATTCATCTGTTGACATGGAATTCTTGTCAAGCAAAGAATAAATTATGAGCAATATGATCTCATTTTTGTAAAAAATATGCAGGCATAGAATTCTATCTATATATAAATATAAAAGGGCCCAAGAATATGTATGGATTATGAGAATTTATGTCATTTCTTTTGTTTCATCTATATTTTATGAGTTTTTTGTTGCTGCTGTATGCATTATTTTTGTAATGAGTAAAAATAACAACAAAAAAAACTTTGGTTAAAAAAATATGAGATTCTGAGAAAAACTGGCAAGGGAGTTCTTTGCTCCAGGCTAATGTCCCCAAAAAGCCCCCCTTTGTGATATATTCAAATACATGTCTTCTAAATGCCTATACAAAGGAAGCAGTTACCATGCATCTTGGTATTTTTTTTCTCCTTGAAACCAGGCTGGCCAGTGGTCTAACTACCTGCTTCATAAACCTGGACTTGAGCCTCATGTGCCAACCTTCAACAAATGTAGATGCAACTCACATTTGTTGGTTAAGGAAAGTGTAGTCTGTGGACACAGCAAAACAGTATGGAAGGTCACAGAAGTTCACTTAGTATGGGGGGCTAGTTATAGGAGAATGAAAGGAGTTGAATCTGGAAACATTGATAGGAATCAGAACACAGAGGGACCTAGTGTGAAGAAGATAAGCTTAAATTCTAACCTGAAGACAGTGGGGAGCCATTGAAGGATACAGAGCAAGAAGATGACACAGCAGGTCTGGGTTTTAGAAAACAAAAATCTTACCTTATGTACATCTCTTCTCGATTGTTATCTTTGTAAAAATTCTAGGTAGAGAAGGAAAAACAGTGATGAGTATTTTTCTTTGCAGAGCGGCAGGGGTAGAGGGTGTAGTGAGGGAGGTGTGAGGAAGACTGCTGTTTTTTATCTGGGGACCTGAGATGGGAGCACAAAATTTACTTTCCTGAATGCATCAAACACCCTTCCTTAGCGATTCTGCCTTGAAAGTCAGTTCCCTGATTCTTAGACTGTAAAGGGACAGAGAGTGTACCTCAACCATCATATATCAGGGGTGAACTTGAGCTGTTTGCTGCACTGAGAGGGGCACTGTAAAGATTGATGCAGTCCACTTTGACAGACTCTACAACAAAAGGCAGCCCAGCTTGATGTTGACAAGCTCAGACCTAGTACTCAGATGGAGCTGGTGGGACTCAGTGGTAATAGCAGTAATCAGAGTAGGAATAGTAACAGATCTAAGATCATGATGGATCATGATCTAACAGATCTAAGGGATCATGACTCCTGTTGGTATAGTAGTATGAGGAGTTACGATGAGACTTCACGGTCAAGAACACTTAAACGTGACAATATCTAGGAAGCCTGACTCAAGCTCGGGGGTCCCTGAGACTAGTAGTGGCCCTGGGCTCCATCACCAGAGATCCTAATCTCACGAATTTGTAAATGAGTCCTCACAAATTCTGAGCCAAGAGGTCATGGTCTGACCCATGAGCCATACATTGAGAAGACCTTAGTTTAAGCCAATGTACCCACATGCACTGGAGGCTCAGAGAGGGGGAGGTGGTGTGTTTCAGGGTACACAGCGAGTGGCAGAGCCACACTAGACCTCAGCACCCTGACACCTTCTCCCTGTCCTCTTTCCTCAGGCCATGTTTAAACCACACCAAAAGCTAGCAGAGTTTAATTGCTTGTGGACCTGCCTGTCCCAAACTCTCTCCCTGGTCAGAGTCTGTCTGTTGAAGGTCATTCTCTTCAACTAACTTCTGCCTCTCCATAGAGAGAAATTGCTAAACTCCTGGAAAACCCCTCTTCCTGCTCTTTGTGCAAATTGGACCTGGTGGAGTTATTAGCAGTGAATTCCTTTCTGCTGTAATCAGGATTTTTAAACTTCCCTTAGCTTTTCAGAAAACCAATGGCAATATCTAGGCTGTTAAAAAGGGAGTCCACTTAGGGTAAACAGAGACCACACAAAGGAACCATAGGACACGATTCATATTTCTGGAGCACTAAGCATGACAGGGGGCAGTTGTTATGATGGATGTCACATGGTCTTTCAGCCAACTTCATTCATTTAAACCACTTCAGGGTGGGCTGATGTGTTGGCCTGAAGCACTGGGGCTGCTACTGCCTGTCTCAGGACCATATGGCAGGACGTACGAAAGGAAATTTTTCATGACCCTTGGCAGGTCATGTAGTGTAGGGGTTAAGGGCCTGCACTTGAGATTAGGTGCTCGGGTTAGCCTGGCCCATACTACTTTGCTGTAAATTCTGGTTATTCGATTACACCATTCAGTAAGAGAAGGAAACTAATATGTAGTAAGCATTTAACTATGCCCCTGAACTGCATAACCCAAGAAATAAGTAATATTATTTTCTCTGTAGAACAGCTAAGCCAAATAAACCCTTCACAAAACTTCCTGGACTTGTCTATTCTATTAATTCTCAGAGGTAGGATGAGAACCCAGGTGTTATGTAACTCCAAAGCTCATACTCTTAACCATTTTCTAGTGCCACTTCCCTTCCATATGACATGTTAAGTACTAAAGAAAACACTCATTCCCATTTCATCAATGAGGAAACTGAGCATAGGATGGTGAAGTTATTGGCTTTAAAATACAGAGATAGCAGGTGGCAGAGTAGGGATTCAATCCCACTTTTGTCTGGTTTGCAAAGCCTTGAGCACTACTTCCCTATCAAAAACATAGTGAAATCCCAAACCAGGCCTGTCCCCAGGACACTGGTCTGACGGGACCTTGGGTGAGGTTGCCAACCCTACACACCAGCAGATTCACGGTGCAGCTCATGCGGTTGTCTTTGCTCTCATCCGCCATCACACCCCGGTAATCGAGTAGCTTCTCCAGGAGGCCTTTCACCAGGTTCACAAAATTTTCCACCGACCTGAAAATACTCGGGTGTTCTGCAGCACACTCCATCAGGCTGCGGGCAGAGAGGGGAGAGCGGTGAGCTCATGGCCAGTGTGTCGGTGAGGGAGGGGAGCAGATAAACCAGTGAATCCAAGTTCCCCTTGTTCATATGTTGACCCACTTTGTTAACTTATTCGATCACATATTCATTTATATGCTTATTTGTCCATATAACTTAACAAATATTTAATTTTTTTGCCCACAATCGGAATGGGAAAAATGTTCAGTGTGGGCAATGGTGTGGGGAAATGGCCACTTGTACACACCCACGTTCGGAGTCTTTCGAGTAGCCATTTTCACAGTATCTATCAAAATTGTAAGTGAACATACCCTCCAGCCCAAGAATTCTAATTCAGGGAATCTATTGGACAGAAATATTCCCAGAAGCATGCAATTATAATATTTACAAATTATGTCTAGAGTGAAACAGTTGAAATCATCTTAAATGTCCATAAATAGGCAAATGGTTAATAAATTAAAACATATTCACAAAACAGTTTTATGAAGACATTAAAAACTATGAAACATCAATATGCTTTGACACAAAAAGTTCTATAAAATATACAGATCACTGAGAAAAGTTAAGTCTCAGAACAATATTTGTTTTTTATTTAACCAACTCATATAGAACCTATCATGTCCCAGGCATTATTCTAAATGTCTTACCAATGGTAACTCCTTTAATCTCCTATCACTGTCTTATGAGATGGGATGTTTAGAGATGGGAAAATTAAGACATAGTGAGGCCAACTAACTTGTCCAAGGTCACACAGGTATTAAAGATCAACATTTCATCTCCAGCATTTGTGGGTAGACTTGTATGTCTGCCTCATGTATCTTATGTGCTTATAAATGTACCAAATATGGTCAGGAAGGACAGACACCAAACTCTTAATGGTGGTTGCTTCTGACAAGGGGTCTAGGTGGGAGAATAGAGGAGAAAGCATTCATTTAAAATTTTAAATGTGCATATGTTGTTTGAAAAATTTACATCTGTTGTAATATTAGTATTCTAAATTTAAAAAAACAAAAATAAAGAATGTCACATTCCTTAAGCATCTATTAGTTGCTAGGCACTATGATAGGCATTGTGTGGGGTGGGTATGGAGAGAAAGATAAAATAAGAAATATACAAAAAAATTATGTCTACTTTCAAGAGGCCCACAGACTGGGCAAGTGAAGACAGATGGCTTAAGATTTTGATTAATGACTGCTTTTTATCAATCACTTGTTCTGTACCAGACACTGTACTAATCATTTTTTTCTTTTTTCTACTTTTTCTTAAGAAATCATCATAATAATTACGACTGGTAAAAATTATTCCCTTCATTTTATAGATGAGGGAATCAAGGCTCAGAAGGTTATATGACCTTCCCAAATCACTCTTGTAGTAAGCAGTGACCTTGGGAATCAAGCCAAATACTTCCCTATTTTCCCACAGAGAAACATTGCGGTTTGTTCTCAGGCATCGTGAGTAGACAAGCATTATCCAGGCTACTATTTGTTTCTGGCTACTTTCCCTGTGGCAGCTTAGCTCCCAAGAGCTCCTAGGAGGGAAAGGTGAGAAAGGCAAGGACTTTGGAGGGTCATTTCCTCCCAGAAGCCAAACCAGGCTGCAAGGCAGCGACATCTCAAACTGTGGCTGCGATCAGACAAATCCATCTTCTCCGTGGGAGAAGCACCTGTTCCCTGGCTCTCAATGAGAGATGCAAATTGCCCTGTGATTTAGGCCTGTCTGGCTCAGTCACAGCTGTGCCTGACTCCTTCTGGGACAGTCACTTTCAGCCCTGTTTTCCAAGCTAATAACAATACGACAGAGCTTTGTCTAGTGTTTGGAGCGTGATTCCTCACAGCCTCCCAGGCAGCTCAGACCCAGAAGGTATCTCACAGCCTGAGTGCAGTCAGACTAGTGGTTTTCAGTACCAAATACATGTCAGAGTCACCAGGGGAGCCTCTTATAAAACTCAACGCCCACCATAAAATCAATGACTTTGTATCTCTGAGAGTGGAAGCCAGGTAGCAGTATTTTATTTTTAAAGTTCTCTAGGTGATTCCATATGCAGCCAACATAAAGAACCACTTGTTTAGCCCAGGGCTTTGCAAAGTTCAATGTGCATGGGAGTAACCTGGGGGTTAATAGTTTCTGTTAATAGATTCCGGTTCAGTAGATCTGGGCTAGGACCCGATATGCTGCATTTCTAAAAAGTTCCTGGATGATGTTAGTGCTACTGGTCCTTTGTGAAGCATGGATTTAGAAGAACACAGTCTTGGCTTTCTTAGTTTCACTATTCATTAGGCATAGGGTAAGAGAGCTGCTCATATGGTCTACGATTGGTGAGATGGGTTGGCAGATTGTTTGGAAATCACCCAGCTGTTCACCATCCAACACCATCTAACACTCATCCATCCATTCAACAGATACTGTTCTAGGAACTAGGGATTCAGAAATCATTAAGACACTGACTTCCTGGAAATCACAGTGAAGCAGGGGAAGTAAATACAGAAATAAAAACTAACCATAGTATATAATACTACCATTTATTGAGTACTTCCTATGTTCTAGATGCCGTGCAAACCCACTTTACTGGTTATCTTGTTTAATACTACCAAATTTCCCTAGAGTTGGGCATTATTAACATCATCAATCTATAGGGGAGGCATGAGGCCACGGGTCCTGCCAAGGTCCCCCAGCTCTTCCTCTCTTTGGAATCCACCATAGAGGACAAGTACAATGAAAAAGGGTCCTGGGGATCTCCAGGTGATGCAGATAATTCCCCGCTCAATGGAAGGAGAGGTGGCAGAGCACTTGCCAGCCATTCCATGTCTATGCTCCTGCCTTGAGGGGCCTGGAGGGAGCTTTCCCTGCCCTAAATTGATTTGCATTCGGTGTGGGAGGCCTTCAGAGGAAGGAATCAGGTCCACTCTGTCACTGCTGATGGAACTGGGTTTTCACTCATTCCTTTCAAAATGATGTATGCAGTACCTCTTTCAAGTACTGGACTGGTCTGCGTGGGATCTTGGGCCTAGAACGCACATTCTCTGTCCTCTTGAGCTTTCCAGCTCCCTTGCCACTTCTAGAAAAATTCTTAGGCAGATGGAATAAAGCAGGATAGAGTGTTTAATTACTCCATTCAGTGTGTAACCCTCACATTAACACAGTTATGGACAAATAGGGGTGGACAGTTCTGAGGGTAGGGAGGAGTGGGATATTGTGTAAGAATTTATAGATTGTGCACTGCACAAGAGCTCATAAAGGCTGAAATTCAGCCCCACTCCATGCCGTAAGCCTTGTGCCCTAATGCAGGACTATTGCTGACACAGGAAGGGAAGTCCTGATCTATTCACAGAGGTACCATCATATTTCTAAGCCATGTACCCAGAGGATTGTGTTTACCCAGAGAAGGTCCTATATACCAGTGGAAGTCCTGAGTGAAGAGCTGAGAAGAAGGCTTAAAGTAACTGAGAGTGACTAGCCTGGAGGAAAAATGACAGGTAGGTTCGTGGCTTCAAATGGCCACATTAGAATCTACCTGAAGAACAACAATAATAATAGCTAATATTTTTAGACTACTTACTAGTTATCAGAAATTGTACTAAGTACTTTACATGACTTCTCTTGCATGATCTCAAAACAACAACAACAACAACAACAAACCCTAAGAACTGGATAGTACTTTTATCCCCAGTTTGCAGATAAGGAAACTGAGGCTCAGAAAGTTCAAAGGAAGAATCAAGGACCTGGCCCCTGGGCATTCTAGTGGGACCTTGACTGCTCTGGTTGGGTTTGATTAGTTTTGTAGAAATCATTCACACCTCTATCTCAGGAGCAAAAATGATGAGCTGCTTTTAATTTCCATAACCTCTAAGGATTCCTTTTATAAATAATCACTCAGGAAGGATTTGAAAATCCTGCTGATCATCTGAAGACTGCCACAGAGCCCCATCCACTTATAAAAATGGAAATCGCCAGCAACATAAATAGTTTCACTTATGGTCAATATTTAGCTTTTCTTTTTTAGAACTTTAAAATAAACATTGACTCACGCAAAATGTCACTTTTTCCCCTGGACAGTCCAGTCTCAATACCCACCTGAGGGGCAGACAGTGTGTTTCTCCTTCCAGCTGAGCTACCTTTGCAATCCATGTGGCTAGTGAGGGCTGTGCACAGTGGCCGAAGGGGACAGTGTATTGCTGGGAATCTGCCCTGTCTATGGGGTGGGACAAGGAGGGTTACAGCAAGGGTTAGAACAAGGCCTTTCGTTTTGCTTTTGTTGTTGAAGTTAAAATATTCAGAAAGGATTGGGAAAAGAATCCAAAATCTGAGTTATATCAGAGAATCACATAGATCAGAGAATATATAATTAGGAAGAGATCTGGGATATTTGAGCCACAGTCCTAAACCTTGGACGAAGTCCTTCTGGTGGAAAGGGGACAATTGACATGGAGACAGAAATTGGGAATCACGTGTCTGAACAAAGTATACGTACTATAGCTTTTATCGGCTGTGGGCCAGATGCTTTATAGTTGTTCGGTCTTTAAAATAATCCCAAGCTTATTCTTCCCATTTTACAGATGGAGATATTGAGTCTAAAGATGGTGATCGGCCCAAAGTTATAGAGATGCTAGGTGGTGGGACCAGAGGTAAAACCCAATGTTTAACTTCTGACCAAATATATATAATGGTCAATATGCACATGAAAATATGCTCAACATCATTAGCCACCAAGGAAACGCAAAACAAAATGGCAAGGATATCACTTTCACAGCCATTAGGAGGCTCTAATTAGTAAGAAAGATATTAACAAGTTTTGGGGAGAATGTGGAGAAATGGACTTTCATACACAGCTGGTAGGAATGTGAGTGGTCCAGTACTTTGGAAAACAGTTTCATGGTTCCTCAAAAGGCCAAATGGAGTTACCAAATGCGATTCCACTCCTTGGTTTATGCTTAAGAGAACAGTAAGCATACGTCCACACAAAAACTTACATACAAAGGCTCATAGCATCACCATTCCTAATAGTGAAAAAGTAGGAACAGCCAAAATATCCATTATTAGGTAAGTGAATAAACAAAACAAGGTGTGTCTAAACAGTGAAATATCAGTCAGCCACAAAAATGAATCAATCATCACAGCATGGATGACCCTTGGAAACACGTTACATGTAAGAAACCAGGCACCAGGGACAATATATCGATTCTATTTATATGAAATGTGCAGACTAGACAAATCCACAGAGAGAGAAATTGGGGGGGGGTGATGGTTGAAGGACATAGGGTTTCTTTGGGGAGGGAACAAAAGTGTTCTAAAACTGATTATGGTTATGATTGTATAGCTCTGCCAATATACTAAAAGCCATTGAATTGTATACTTCTAGTGGGCTGTATAGCATATAAATTATATCTCAATAAGATGTTAAAACAAAACAAGATCCTGGCTCCAAGTTCAGGGCAGACCACTGTGCACTGCCTCTCTCGGCCTGCACCCTATGGTCAGGCGGAGCTGGTTCAGGTCCCAGCTTTTCCATCTAACTAGCTTGTTCTAGTTTCCTCAGACAAGAACCCCCTGTGAGCCTCAGGGGCCAGCTAAACGAGGGAGTGTGCAGAGAGCATTTGGCTCAGCCCCCACATCCTGTGTGTGCTCCATTATGTTGGTCATGATCAACATTTGTCTAAGATTAAAAGAGAAAAAAGAAAAAACTAGCAAGAATTATTCCACAGCAAAAACATTTTGATGGATTGTTATCCTCTTCCCAACGCAGCAAAGTTTCTTTTTATCTGCCCCATTCCATCAGTATCAAAGAAATAGCCACTCTAGGGAGAGATAGTTGAGGTTTCCTTCAAAAGTAGAGTTTCTCCAATACCAGGAATGACAGGATGGATCTCCAGGGGAGAAAAGAGCCCACGAAGGCCCCAGAGTTGGCAACCCCCAGTCCCCAGCAGCCCTCCCCCGGCCCCTCCCGCATACAGGGCCCTGAACTTACATGGACTCCAGCAGCTGTACGTACTGCTCGTCCCCTCGGCCCCCTTCCACCTCGTGGTCCAGCTTAAGGATGATTTCATTTTCAAACTGAAGAAATGAGAGATGAAAATCAATAATAATAATGTTAGGAGGCTGAATGTTGAAATTAGTCAATTTGTTCTTTTTTTTTTCAATCTTGTTTCTTTTTTTTTTTTACTTTAAATTTATTTTATTTTTTTCAGTGTTCCAAGATTCATTTCCCATGCTCCACACCCAGTGCTCCATGCAATAGGTGCCCTCAGTACCCACCACCAGGCTCTCCCATCTCCCCATTCCCTCCCTCCAAGTCCCTCAGTTTGTTTCTGTGTCCAAAGTCTCTCATGTTTTGTTTCTCTTGACCATAGCTTTGGAGAGTGCCTGTCATTTACCAAAGTCAGTGCCAGGAGCAGGGAATGCACACGGAACGGGGTTCTATGCCTGCCTTGGGGGAGTTCCCAGAGCACGGGGAAGAAAAATAGAGGGAAAGCAGAGGGAGGGAGGACAGAAAGAAAGAAAGTGAGTGAACAAAGGGAAAGGACATTTCGAGCAGAGGGCACAACATGGGCAAAGACAGGGAGGTATGTGACAAAGGCCTGCATCTTCGGGAAATGGCAAGTTGTCATGGAGAGTTAGCATTTCTACCTGTCTGCCAGGCCTTTCTCCATACTTTGGTAATCACACTAGTCTCAGTCCCCGGGATACAGGTGAGCTGACCATGCTTTCCTAGCTCCAGGTACGGGCACGTGACCTAGACCTAGGTCTTAATCAGTATCTTTCATCATCTAGACACTAAGATTAATAAAGGCTCAGGCCAAGCCAGTGAGATTCAAAGAGGCTTTGTTGGAACTCTTAGCAAGGAACCTGTCTGCTCCACATGAAGATGGGAGGGTATAAGCCTAAGGCTGCTGGAGACGACCCAACAAAAGAGCTTGCCTGGGGACAGCACCAGTACGGAGGGAAGCAGAAAGTGGGAGATGGGGAAATGCCGAGCCCCTGAGCCCATCCATACTTGAAGCTGTCATATTTTATGAGCTGATGTCTCAGAAGGTAAGGACTGGGGACAACTGTAAATTGGTCAGAGATCAGACTAGGTAAGTGTCTTGAAAGTGAGCATGTACCCACAGTCCTACCAAATCTTGTTACAATGAAGCCAGAGACTGTTCTATTTCCCTACTTCTACCATCAAGAAGCTTCTCATCCACTTCAGTTTTTGGTTTTTCCCATATTTTAAGGGGCCACCCTGGGTCCCTTTTCACGGTTTTAAGGTAATATGATTTGTACTGTTTTTTAATTTTTTTAAAGATTTTATTTATTTATTTGACAGAGAGAGAAAGATCACAAGTAGGCAGAGAGAGAGGAGGAAGCAGGCTCCCTGCTGAGCAGAGAGCCTGATGCAGGCCTCGATCCCAGGACCCTGAGATCATGACCTGAGCCAAAGATAGAGACTTAAACCCACTGAGCCACCCAGGTGCCCCCATTTGTACTGTTTTAATAACGTGCCCTGATGAGTCCATCCACATCACACAGTGCAATTCTCAATTTTACCATTAAGTAAGACACTGGCATCTGGAGGGGGGAAGGAGGCCCTTGGCAAGGGCCACCAAGGCCAAGGAAGTCTTTGGGTGGATACTTCTGGCTCCTCACCCAACCTCTCTACACTTAGTCCTTAAAATACCTCCCTAAGGTCTGGAGGTCATATTTAAGAAAGATCTTTTTATTTTTTTAATTTTTTTAGAGAGAGAGAGCACACACAAACAGGGGGGAGGGAAAAAGGGAGAGGGAGAGACAGAATCTCAGGCAGCCTTCAAAAAAATAAAATTTTTTTAAAAATTAAAAAAAAAAAGCAGCCTCCACACCCAGCATGGAGCCTGATGTGGGGCTTGATCTAATGACCCCGAGACCATGACTGAGCAGAAAACAAGAGCTGGCTGCTTAACCAACTGAGCCATCCAGATGCCCTAATGAGGATCACTTTTAAATGTGAAAATGCATTCAAGCAGCCAGCCCAGGACTGGCTCCACTTCAGTTAAGCATCAGGTATTAATATCCAGGAGGAAGTAGAGGCTCAGGGAATTTAAGTGGTTTGTCTAAAGTCTCAGATGAATGGCAGAGACCTTCTGGCAGGCTCTTTTCAGCATGCAAGGGATCAAGTCCCGTTTAGTTGGTTGGAGTCTTTACGTGATGAAAGACAGGGGCTGGAGTCACTCTTCCCTCAGTTCACCTCTGTGGTGTCATTGTTCCCTCACTTTTGTGTGCTAAGGGCCAAAGGAAAGGACCAGAAGCTTGTGCTGATACAGCATAAAGGAGAAAATTTGCTGTGAGTTTCCGCAATTGGAAAAGATTTATGGAAGGAGATACGCAAAACCTGGAAGATGGATAGGATTGTGATAAATATGAAAAGGAAGGGCATTTAGGTAGGCAGCATGGAGCAAGCAAAGGATGGGGGTAGGAATGTAGAGAAAAATGAGGAAAATAGTTCGGCAGGAACAGAGTTTAAGAAAAAGAGAAAGGAAAATTTAGAATGGAGACCTTGATGGTGGCCAATCTGACAAGGGTCTGGGCTGCCAGTCTGCACTTGAATCATGGACCTTATATGATACATTATATTAAGCATCTTGTAGGCATCAAATATCATCCAGAGTCAAGGGTTGGGGCTATGTTGATTAGAGATGTCCACCGAGCAAGCCTAGGGCAGGAAGAAATACGCTGAAGGGCTGCAAGTGTGGGCTCTGATGTTATACTGCCTGGCAGTCTAGACATGTCTACTCCATTCCCTCCACCATCTTGGGACAGCTAGTAGGTTTTTCTAATCCTATTTCAGAGCCTACATCAAGGGTCAGCAAACATTTTCTGGAAAGGACAAGATTGTAAATATTTTAGGCTTTGCAGGTTGGATAGTCTTTTTCACAACTACTCAGCTCTGCTGCTATAAGCAACCATAGATAATATAATACATAGACAAATCCACATGGCTGTATGCCAATAAAACCTTATTTACAAAAACAGGTAGCAGGACAGATTTGGCCTATCAATATAATAGTAGTACCTACTGCACGGGGTAGTTAGGAGGACTGGAGGAGATTTTATATATAAAGCACCAGGGGAGAGCATAAACTCAGGTATGCCTTGGGTTTGCTCGTCTGCTTATGATTACTGCTACTGTTATTGCTATTACTGCTGAATATTACTGGAAAGCAACTCTCGGGGGAGGAGGGAGAGCATTTTTTCGTGTCTGAGTTGTTCAATGGTAAATGTTGGCTTGATTCCTCCTCATGTGATGAACTTGCCTTTAGAGCAGAGAAGTGCATGGGATAAATAAGCACTTGTCACAGGGTCACAAAAGAGCCTGCAGGGAAGGAAATTACAGGGTGTCAGGGGTTGTGCAGAGCTGGATGATGCCATCCATGCCTGAGCCCTCTGGGGCAGGTTGGAGAGTGAGGGTTGCAGTCAGTCTCATCCCAGAGCAGACAGTGGCCCATTTTCTCCCCAGCAGGCACTGTGGTCAGGAATGCCTATGATCACAGCTTTTGGCATCCAAGAGACTTAGTTTCAATCTTCC
The DNA here is from genome assembly GCA_004023965.1 of Spilogale gracilis. NCBI lineage: Eukaryota > Metazoa > Chordata > Mammalia > Carnivora > Mephitidae > Spilogale > Spilogale gracilis. The sequence continues at coordinate 216,465 of PITA01000075.1, read as the reverse complement.
TTGACTTTTTTTCCCCACTATGTGGCCTTGGGCAAGCTAATAAGCTTTCTGGGGCTCAATTTTCTCACCTATTACGTGGAAATGTAAAGCAGCAGCTACTTAGAGTGGTGCTGGGAGGAGTTAATGTGACAACATGTGAAAGGCTTAGCATGGCACTTGGCACATAGTAAGTGCTCAATAATTGTTAGCAATTATCATCAAGACATTGTTGACATTGTCGTTGTCAGTGGCATCGTAATCTTGGTCTTTAGTCATGGATATCGTCATTCCTATTTTGTAAAGAAGGAAACTGAGGCAAAGTGAAATCTTGATCTTGGGTTTCAAAGGATGAATAGACTCGACCAGAGTAGGCCCAAAGGCCCAGGATTTGCCCCCAAACACACACAATGCTGTGTCCCTGTGCAGAGCTTCTGCTTCTCCAAATCAATTCCATTTTCATCCACAGCCACAGGACTGCATCGCACTGTTGACTCCTCCCCCACCCCTGCAAAGTGTGTATTCCTTAAGGAGCATCTGCCCGCTACTTTCACAGAAGTCAATGCTACAGAGGCCCAATATGAATCTTAAAAATCCCTAATCAAGGAAAAGGAAGTGAACTCTAGGAGCCCAACCCTCCTGGATGGGCCTCCCTCTTCCAGCACAATGACTCATGCAGGCCTCACATTTGCGTCATGCCTTCCCTGCATTGCTTCTGCTGCCTCTCCTGACTTCTTGAAAATATCTTAGCTATTTTCATTATTTGTTGGCCTAGAATCCTGCAGAAGAGTTAAATTTAGGAAAGAAGGCTCTTCTTTAAAGATATGGTGCTGACTTTGGCTTTCTAGGGGGGTAGGGCAGAGATAGTGCGAAAGGCCAGGATGGCAGAGAGATAGCAGGGATGGAAGTGGTCCCAGTAAGTCACCTGTAGCATTCTTTGTTAATGAAATGCTAGTTGTCTGGGGGTGGATGGAAGCAGACTGGGGGCGGGAGGTGGGAGGGAGGGAGAACGGGAGACAGTAATGTCATGTGAGAAGGGAGTGGGGACAGCTTCCTAATTCTCTTTGAGTTATCCTGTCCCTGCCTGCTTCAGATCATCCTCTGTAGAGCTCTGGTTTGGGAACCTATAATGGTATTATGATATTCATTTTACAGATAAAGAAACTGGGGCTGAAAGAGGCTAAATAACTTACCCAAATTTCAGCCCATAAGCAGCAAACCTATCTGACCCTAAAGTACAATGTCCACAATACAGTAGGTATTGCTTATTGAAGGGGTATGCTTATTGAATCAATTGCTCTTTTCCACATTACGTTCCAAGTTATCTGAATCACCACCTTCCTCCATGCCAAGACTCAGTTTCGGTAGAATCTGCTACACTGATATTTCTGCCCATCATTTATTCACCAAGCAATTATTGGCCTTGTGCTGTGTTCCACCTGCTGTTCTAGGCGCTGCTATCAAACCCCCTTACGTCTTCCATCTCTGAGAGAGGGGTTTTCTCTGGAACCACCGCCTGATGCAGCTTGGACCCTCAGGCTAATTGTTCCACAGTCCTTCTTATGATCTGTATCATAAATAACCACTCTTCTCAGCCTCTGTGCCTCAGGACTCCCACTCCTTCCCACCAACTTCACCTAGAAACCCCCAAACCCCTCCCTCCATGAAGAATTGTCCAGAAGGACCACTGTCTACCCAGCCTCTGTGGTTTACTCAAGCAATGGTCAACTACCCACATTACCCTACATTATGAAAATATTCACTGGAATGTTCCTCTCTGTGCCAAGGCTTTTCCTCTGAAATCGGTAGGATGCAGGTCTAGGGGCCTCCATTCACCTTGGGAACACTGACATGGTTCCCACCACATTCATGACAAGTACTTTGATAGGTACTAGGAGTTCAGGAATGAGAGACTGGCTTTAACCCTGAAGTAACTTATAGTTTCAGGATAGAGACAGATCTATGAGTAGATGGTCATGCAACGTGGGATAAGTGATATGAGCCTCATGTAGGCAGGGCAAGATGTGTTTCATCCTGACCAGGCATGACCATGCCAGCAACAATGTGGCAACCCAAGGCTCCTTTTGCCAAAACTGTGCTGTCCATAGCCCCACTGAGGGAATTATGGAATGTACCAGGGATGGGACACCCAGTCTGAGGCACAGGACAGAAACCTCTGCGATGGTCTTGGAGGAAGTACTGTACTCACAAGGGCTAAATGTTATCAGTCAAACACATCAGCTATCTTATTTGGGCTAGAAGAGAAGACTGGGAAGTCTGGCAATGGGGTTGCAAAAGAAATTCAGAGAAGAAAGAGAGATTGTACCAGAACCTCCTTTTCCCCATGCCCCCCACCCTTAAGTCCATCAGGGTCTAACCCCTTCCTGTCCTAGTTCTAGCCCTTGCACATCCCGCTTAAGCAAATCTGTCTTTTGCATCCATATAAACCACTGCCTCAGGAAGCACAAAAGGCTGTCTCAAAACATGAAACATTAGCTGAAGAATGAGATGAATCTCTTCAGGTAAAGAAATCAAAAGTAGAGCCTGAGCAAAGGAAGACCAGCAAGAGAACCACAAGGTGTTGGGTACCAGGCCAGGGGGAATTGTGTGAACAGGGAACAAGCGTCCTGCTAACTTTTACTCTTGGTTCTGCTATTTCCTTTAAGAAACTCAAATTTTAGAAAGAGAAGCTTGTTATCTTACAGGCACCTGCTTCTTAATTGATAATTCTGGCATCATTCCTTAATGCTAGTTTGCACACAATGCTTCCTGGATTTCAAACCCAGTTCCAGGGTTCACTCTGAATTTGGCGATCAGGATGGCTTGGGATTCACGTGGGCTGGCTTCCTCCTTTCCTGGGGACACCTTCCAGAACTGCTTACCCTGAACCAAGGAGACATGCCTGGATCGGCTCATCCCACAGCTGAGCTCTCACCAAGCACACTAGCTATTTTTTTTTTCATGGGAAGCTGCCCTATTAGTCAGCCTGATTGTCCTGTCTCTTTTGATAAGAGAAAAATTAAGAGAAGCTTTTGGAGAACATTATTACAGTGAACACAGCTGGGACTGAGGAGTCTAAGGATGACCCCCATTCATGGAAAACAGGTGGGTAGATTGGGGATGCTACAATAAGGAAATCCTTTAGGGCAAAAAAAAAAAAAAATCATCTCAGCCAAGCCTCTGAAGGCTACTGAACACATGAGGACACAAACACAACTGTCAGGTCATAATCCAGAAATGAAGGGCTTGCTTTCTTTATATATGGCATACTATCAGGTACTTGAGGTGTTTCCTCTGTGTACCTGCTCCCAGGACATCTTCTGAGCCATCTGGAGCACATATCTCTGGAGGGAGTGCTGACCTGAGGGTAACTATCATGCCCTTTGTCTCACATTGTGTGCCCTCTACATGTTCCCAAGGTTCACATACTTCACTCCCCCCTTAAAAGACAGCAGATTATAAACTGCCTTCAAACACCCACTCAGGGTTTCACCTTCCACTCCCTCTTATCCCAGCTGGTTGCATTTGGTATCTTCCTTTATCTGACCTCCTCAATCTGATTTCTTTTCAGGCCCTTTGCTGAGAGGACAGCTGGTCACTACCCTTTCTGAGACTAGAGAGCTCCTGCTAATTAATCCTTGGGCAGGGGAGCACCCTCTCACACTGGTATCGTCAGAGCTAATTACAGATCTTTCTCAGCTTATAATGGGGTTATGTCCTGATAAACCCACTGCAATTTGAAAATATAGTTAAGCTGAAATGCATTTAAAATCCCTAACCTATTGAACATCATAGCTTTGCCCAGCCTACCTTCAACATGTTTAGGACACTTACATTGTCTATGGTTGGGAAAAATCATCTAATACAAAACCTGTTTTATAACAAAATGTTGATTAGCTCATGCCATTTACTGAACATTATACTGAAAGTGAAAAAGAATGGTTGTGTGAGCATGGAATGGCTCTAAGTCCAGCAGTTCTTTAGCCTCACGATCATGTGGTTAAGTAGGAGCTGGGGCTCACTGTTGCTGCCCAGCATCAGGAGAAATAATTTATTGCATGTTGCCAGCCCAGAAAAAGATCAAAATTCAAAATTCAAAGTAATGTTTTTACTGACTGTGTATCACTTCCATACCATCATAGAGTCAAATATCATAAATCGAGCCATTGTAAATTGAGGACCTCCTGTAGTACCTTTTCCCCTTAGAACAATGCTTTCCAAAGTGATCAGCAGAATGGCACATCTAATTGATACTTCTTGCACAAATAAGTTTGACAGGTTGAGCAGGTCTGTTTACAGGGGTATGCCTCCATGCTTTAACTATGTTAATGTGCACTGGAAAACTCTAAGTGGGGTTACCATATGCAATGACTTCCAAAGGTATTCCTCGAAATCCCCTTCACTAGAGCATCTGTTTGGATTAGGGCTCCATGGAACATATTTTGAGAAACCACTGCTGGAGAGAATGCCATGACCTGAGGGTAACTAGCCAACTAGTTATCTCAGCCAGCATTTACTGTGACAATACCAGGGGCGGGAGAATGCAGAAGGCACAGCATGGTTTGGGGACAGTAGTGATTTGTGTGTTGCGGTCCCTGTCCCACCATTTTGTTGACGTGTGACTTTAAGCAAGTGACTTTACCTCTCTAGGCTTCACTATTTTCATCTTTAAAATGGGTATGATAATGCTACCTCACTCAGAGGGTTGGAATAAACAAGATCATATGAACTAACATAGGGAAAGTACTTATGGTGCCTTACACATAGTAAGTACCCAGTTTGTGGCAGCCATTTCTGTCATCATCGTCATCATCACTTTTATTAGATAAGGATGAGGGAGATGCAGAGCATGCTCAGAAATGAGTGCAAGGCAGTATATAATCATCATACCTCAGAGAGACAAAATGATGTAGGAATAGAGGGAAAAGTTCTGTTAATAGACATAGTTCTGCAATGGACTTTGCAGGGTCAGTAGAAGTTTAGGTGTTGGCAGGCAGGACCGTGGACAGGGCAGAGTAGTAGCAGGAAGGAGAAACTCACAGAGGAGGATGCTGACTGAGGCACCCCAGTCGAGCTGTGGGAATAGCTGGAGAACAGGTGAGGTGGGAAAAGAGGTGGGGATAATAGCTGAAAGGCTGACCAAAGGCCAGAGTAAGGAGGGCCCTAAATGCAGGCAAGAAGGATTGGAGGCTACGGGATGAGGATTAGAGAACCAATAAGCATGAAAGAGGTAAAATCTGTGAGGATTTTAAGGAAAAGCCGTTTGGAATGTGCTGCCTATGGAGTGCCTGTTTTAAGGGAAATTGTTTGGTGCAGGAGATGGTCTCAAGTGAGAGACTGAGATGCTGGGGGCAAGGGAGCCCATTAGGGGTAAAACCAGGTGGGAAGGTGTGGCAGAGAAGACAGGGGATGGAGATCTGAGGGATCTAAGGGAACCACTAAGGCAGCCTGACAAGACTTAAACACCAGCCTTCCTGAACTGGGGGGAAACTACTGAACACAGGAACCCACTGTTGAAATGGGTGCTTACTGCATTGTCAGAAAGTCTGGTAGTGACTGGGCCCAGAGAGTGGTCCTCATTCTTCAACTTTGACAGGGATTTTCTATGAAAATACCTGGCCAATGACACTTGAGCTTCCCTCAGGTTGCTCACCGCCTCCATGCTGGGGACAGGGCTGGACAGAGACGGGCACAAGATGGGAGCAGGTGGGAGGGGTGGGCGTTTGGAACACACCTGGAGGGAACTCCTTGGTAGGGAAGTCAGGCACTTGTACTATTAAGAAAGGGACCAAGCTGACCCACAGCAAGAAAGTGCATTTTAATCTTGGCTTTGGGCAGGAAAGCATAATAGAATAGTTACCAAATCCAATCTGCCAGTTCATTCTGGGCATGTGAATAATGTCCCAATCCTACTGTCAAGCCCCTGAATGAAGCCCAGGCAGATGGAACAAGGATATCATTACAGGGAGATGGTCTAAGGATTAGGGAGGATGCCATGAGTTTCCAGCCTCATTTTTTTTTTTACCTTTTTGAAATCCCCACTCCTTTGATATTCACACAGCATCATGTCGAAGAAGATTGGTATGGTGGCTTTCCGGAGCTCAGCCTCAGGGATAAGTGTCATCTCTAATATAGGTCCCACCATGCCTGGGATGAAGCAGATTTTGTTCTGGCCTGTAAGAGAAGAGGAACACGGGCACATAAAACAGTTTTCATGATGTATATCATCCTCCTCAGACCAAGCCTGGGAAAGAAAAAAAAGGAGGGGGATAGGCAGACTAGTAGAAATAATAGTGAACACTTATATAGTAAGTTTACAGGAGTTAGGCACCATCTTGAACACTTTCCATATATTAAGTGCTGTAGGAGGTGCATGTGTCATCCAGAACGAGCTGTTATTAAGGATAATAACACAGGAATGTGTAAAGCACATCACTGTTTACAAGAGTTTTCACCTGCATGATCTTCTTGGCAAATGGAGCCCTGATGGAATATGTTAGTGATGGCAAATCACAGGGATATTTGAAATTATGCCTATCTGCATCACAAACCATGTTTCTGAGACTGGAGAACATGATTTTAGCAACTATTTCATGAACCAAGAAAAACAAAATTTGCTGCTAGGAATCTGCTGTAATAATAGGGTCAGTGGAGTTCCTGCCCTTGAGGGAACAGTGTGGCCAGTGGAATGATGAGTGGATGGCAGGGCATTCCCATAAACCTCCCCTGGCTCTTGGCATTCTGGCTATGCTGGCCTGTTTCCAGTGTCGCCAGCTCACTTTGTGTCCTCCACCACCAGGCCCATGCACATACTGCTCCTTTGTTGATAATAGTTTTTTGTTGTTGTTGTTTTCCTGTCTCTGCCCCCAAACCTCCATTGTCACCTGGATTCCCCTGGATGGGTTCCAGGAGAACTGTTGAGAACAACTCCCAGCAAATGCCTCCCAACCCCAGAGAGGTCAGAAGCCCTGCACTGGTTTCTTGTGTTGTGTCTTCTCAGCCAACTTTGCGATGATGGTTTCATTTGTGGAATGATATGACAAATGTCTGCCTGCCCCATGTGACGAGAGTGTGAGACAATATCTGTTTTCACTTTTGTATCTGTGGCACTGAGTATGGGACATTTGTCTAGCTCCTACACTCACCAGCTAAATGACTTGGAATGCAATAGCAACACCCACTTGTTTAGAAGACCATGTGAAAATACACCTGTATGTCACAGAGCCTGGAAGAATCAACACCCATGGGCATGGCTAGTGTGGCCCAGTGACAAAGGGCATGGATCCTAGAGCTAGATGGCCTGAATTTGTAAACTGACTCTACCATCAACTAGCTATGTGGTGTTGGAGAAGCTGATCTAACCACTTGGGACCTCAGTGCCCTCATCTTTAACGTGGGAGAATAACAGTATTTACTTGATGGGGTCATTGCGGAGAATAACCGGATTATTATTTCCCAAGCCAGGACCATCCTGGCCACGTGGCATACTTGACACAGGGTTAGCTATTGCTCTTCTGATGTTTGACAAGAATGGACCACTGAGGGCAGCCTTGTGGGCAGAACTAAGCAGACTCCTGAGAATACACACAGGAGATGTGGCAGAGAAGGGGCACGAAGAGGGGCACTTGAGAGTTGCAGGGACTTCTTGGGGAGCGAGGGCAAGCATATCCACACAGCCCTTTCATCAAAGCTGACACCCTGCTGGCCCATGAGCAGCTGCCTCTTTTTTCTGAGTCTCAGAGCCCAAGAAGCCCCTTCGGCTTTTCTCCATTGTCAGGTCAGCCACTGGGCGTCTTAACCCCGGGGCGGAGAGCGCCTAGGCATGCAAAAACTCAGGTGGCCTGGTGCAGAGCCTGGTGCTGTTGCTTTCAATTAAAGCTCAGAAAAGGAGCCAAGAGGGAAGGCAGCAAGAAAATGAATTTTCATTCAGCCTAAATGAGGCTTAATGTTCAAGTATTTCCCCAGAATTCAGATAAAAAGGGCATCATTCTCAGACTATCTTCAGTTAGTGAGAATGAAGTGAAGTCAGGCAGAGAGTTGAGTGAAATATAAAAACACTTTCCCAGGATATCCGCTTCATTATATGATGCATTTGGATTACACTTGAGCTTCAAGTCTTCTCTTTGGCCCGAATAGAAAAGAAAAAAAATTGTACTTTCTAGCAAGTTTATAGTAATTGCTAATCTAGGTTTTTGATTTCGTCCTTCAAGATCCTTTAAACCCACAGTGGGGTTTTAAAATTCAAATTCAAGTGCAATAATAAGTAGAAAGTAAATGGGAAACTGTCAGATAAGCCACCATGGAATGGAGAAATTGCTTATGCAACAAAGACCTTTAGAATACTGGAGGGCATTGACTATGATAAGGGATATACTTAAGATGGTTTAAAATAAAGAGCGTACATGCTGTAGACCAGGGATTTCTTAAGACACTTTTGACATGCAGTTTTTGCAGTCAGTGGAAGAGATGTTTGGAAGAATAGGGAAAATGAAAAGAGTGCTGATCTCTAAATACAGTGTGAGCCGAATGTCCCTTACAATGCTCTATGAAAAAATTTTATTCTTTACATCAAAAATGGAATTGTGTTAAAATAATCTGAATGTGCATTTGCATGTGTTTTTATATACATAGGCATGTGCGCGCACACACACACACAGAACATATTTATAGCTACTTAAATGCAAACTCATTTGGGGGGAAAAATCCTCATTCAAGAGACACACCTGCTGCTGTATTCAAAAGAAGGCAAGGGAAGGAATCAGTAAGAGGGTCTTTTTTCATATAATGGAGGCCAAATCTCACTGAGAACAGATACCAGTTAGAAAAGGCTTTTAAAGTGCCAATTAGCCAACAGGATAAATCCAAATGCCAAATTACACAGGCTCTGAGAAAGGCTCTGGTGGTAAGGAGAGGGCAGGAAGAGCTTCGGTGTGTGGGTAGAAAGGAGGCCTGTGTGTTCCCTGGCCTGGTTTCTAATCTATCACACCTCTCAGGAGGAGACTGTAAGACTGAACGCAAAGCGTATGAGGGCACTAAGAAAATGACCTGGCAAAAAAGGAAGAGGGAGTCAGGGAGGTGAGAGGGAAGGAGGAAGGAAGGAGACCCAACCCCCACCCCCCCCTCGAGCCTGCTGAGAGGAGCCGAACCCATCACTGACCTTGGGAGGCTGATAGGGACAGAAGGGGCACTCTTTTGAGAGTATATGGTTCTCTAAAGGTGGGCACAGACTCTGAAATGAACAGGGATGAGGACAAGTTATGACCTCCTGGATTTCAGAGCCCTGCTTCCTTCTGGGGACTCTGAAATAAAGCTATGCTGATCAGAAAGATAACTCATTCAATTCAAAAGGGGAAGAAAGAACACAGATCTCTGCTGCTCTGACTCAGGCTTGGAGAGGCTCCCTCTGGCACTGCTCTGAGACAGGCAGTCTGTTTGCTCCTCATCAGCCAGCATGTGCCCAGCTCCAGATCCCTTCCAGGCCTTTAGAACCACTGAGCCCTACAGCCTGGATCTGGTCCCGCGGCAGCCACCCCATGGCTGTGTGGCTTTGTCATTTAACTTCCCCGAGCCTCTGTTATCTCAGCTGTAAAATGGAGATAGAAATAATCCCTGCCTGGTAGGGCTGTTTTGAGAAGCTTGGAGGAGTTAAAATAAACAAAGGGCTCTGCAGAGGGTCTGGCTCCCTAGCAAGGCTCAGGAAGTACTGGTGGTGACTGCGGTGACGATGGTGAGTCCCGTCAGCTCAGCCTCTGCTGGGTTCTGGAAAGGCAACATGCAGAGACATGTTCCAACTCATGGAGCTCCCTGGAGCTTTGCAGAGAAATTTTTAGGCCTGTCAGCTTATTTGTTTACCTCCAGTGTAAAGAGCAGCGTTCATGGAAGCTCAGAACAGATTTATCTTCTCTCCATGATGGATATTCATGACCTTCCTGACCCTTCTTTAGTTTATCTAAATATTTTATGATCTGTCCTCAAGGTTGCTTGAAAAGCCCCAATCTGACCATGCTGTTCCACAGTTTATAATTTTTCCATGGCTTCTGTTACTCTCAGGACCCAGCTCTGCAGACCCATTTGGTCCAATGCTTCCACTCCATACCCCAACTCTTCCTCTTGCCTGCCTGCCCTCCCTCCATGGCCTGCCCCTCCTCCTTGGGCCTGCATACCCTCCTCAGGCCACTATGCGCTCCCTTCCATCTCCTTGACTTCATTTCCACACTGAACTCTACCCCCACCTGCCCTCCCAAAGAAATCCCATTCATTCTTCAATGCCATTCTATTAAATATGGAAGGTATGGCCACATGTATCTTTGGAGCACTTCAGGTTAGTCCAAGTGGAGATGAGCTGTGAGTATTAAAAGCCCACTAGAGGGTTCCCCTTTCTCCACAGCCTCTTCAACACTTGTTGTTTCCTGTCTTGTTAATTTTGGCCATTCTGACTGGTGTAAGGTGGTAACTCAGTGTGGTTTTCATTTGAATTTCCCTGATAGCTAGTGATATTGAACATTTTTTTCATGTGTCTGTTAGCCATTTGTATATCTTCTATGGAGAAGTGCTTCTTCATGTCCATTTTTTGATGTGTTCATCTTCTTTTGGGATGTTGAGTTTGAGTAGTTCTTTATAGATCTTGGATATCAGCCCTTTGTCTGTAGTTTCACTTGCAAATATCCTCTCCCATTCCGTGGGATGCCTCTTTGTTTTGTTGACTGTTTCCTTTGCTGTACAGAAGATTTTTATTTTGATGAAGTCCCAAAAGTTCATTTTCACTTTTGTCTCCTTTGCCTTTGGAGATGTGTCTTGAAAGAAGTTGCTGTGGCCGATGTCAAAGAGGTTATTGCCTATGTTCTCTTCTAGGATTTTGATGGATTCCTGCCTCACCTTGAGGTCTTTCATCCATTTTGAGTTTGCCTTTGTGTGTGGTATAAGAGAATGCTCTAGCTTCATTCTTCTGTATGTAGCTGTCCAATTTTCCCAGCAACATTTATTGAAGAGATTGTCTTTTTTCCACTGGATATTTTTTCCTGCTTTGGCAAAGATGATTTGACCCTAGATTTGTGGGTCCATATCTGGACTCTCTACTCTGTTCCATTGGTCTATTTGTCTGTTTTTGTGCCAGTACCATGCTGTCTTGGTGATCACAGCTTTGTAATAAAACCTGAAGTCGGGTAACGTGATGCCCCCAGCTTTGTTTTTCTTCTTCAACAATTCCTTAGCAATTCAGGGTCTTTTTTGGTTGCATATAAATTTTAGAATTGTTTGTTCCAATGCTTTGAAAAACGTTGGTGGAATTTTTATCGGAATGGCATTGAAAGTATAGATTGCTCTGAGCAGTATAGACACCTCTTACACTGTTGGTGGGAATGCAAGTTGGTGTAGCTGTTTTGGAAAACAGTGTGGAGATTCCTTTAAAAATTAAAAATAGAGATACCCCATGACCCTACAATTGCACTACTGGGTATTTACCCCAAAGATACAGATGTAGTGAAAAGAAGGGCCATATATACCCCAATGTTCATAGTAGCAATGGTCCCAATCGCCAAACTGTGGAAAGAGCCAAGGTGCCCTTCAACAGATGAATGGATAAAGAAGATGTGGTACATATATACAATGGAATACTACACCTCCATCAGAAAGGATGAATATCCAACTTTTGTAACAACATGGACTGGATTGGAAGAGATTATGCTGAGTGAAATAAGCCAAGTAGAAAAAGTCAAGTATCACATGGTTTTACTTACATGTGGTGCATAAGGGTAATATAGAAGACAGTAGGAGAAGGAAAGGAAATGGGAAGTAGGGTAATTAGGGGAGAGAAACGAAACATGAGAGATTTTGGACTCAGAAACAAACTGAGGGTCTTGGAGAGAAGGGGGGACGGGGATGGGAGAGCCTGGTGGTGGGTACTGAGGGCATGTATTGCATGGAGCACTGGGTGTGGGGCATAAAAAATGAATCTTGGAACACTGAAAAAATAAAATACAATTTTTTAAAAAGCCCACTAGATTTCAAAGAATGGGTTCTGGAAATCAAAAACAAAACTAACATCTCAATAATGTTTTGTATTTGATGCCTGAGCAGCTCAGTTAGTTAAGCATCTGCCTTCAGCTTGGGTCATGATCTCGGGGTCCCGGCATCGAGCCCCATATTGGACTTCCTGCCCTATGGGGAGCCTGCTTCTCCTTCTCCCTCTGCCTGCTTTTCCCTCTGATTGTGTTCTCTCTCTCTCTCTAATAAATAAATAAAATCTTTAAAAAATTAATAACGCTTTGTATTGATTACATGTTGAATGATAGGATTTTGGAAAATAGGGTTAAATAAAACATATTGTAACATCAATCTCACTGTTTCTTTTTTTTTTCGAACAACCGTGGACACTGGAGCATTTGCATTGAGACAGATGGCTCACAGTCCAGTCCCACAGGACAGTACTGCTCTGTAGTAAAGTTCTCCATTCTTCCTCAGCTAGGCCATCCTGGATGGCAGAGTCCTTTTCAGACTCTCTGAGTGCCACAAGCTTCTGCTCTGCAGATATTTCCCCTTTGACCCTAATGAAACAGCTCTATAATTAGTAGCCCCAGCTGAGGCACATGCCTCACATGCCTGTGTGAGACACATGCCTGTCATGTGGAAGGTGCTTGTATTCATTTTTTGTTGTTGCTGTTATAAGTCACCATAAATTTAGTGGCTTAACACGATACAAAATTTATTATCTTATACTTCTGGAGGTTAGAAGTCTGAAATGGGTTTCACTGATCCAAGATCAAGGTGTGAACAGGGCAGAGTTCCTTTTGGAAGGTCTCAGGAAGAATCTATGTACTTCCCTTTTGTAGCTTCTAAAGACCACCTACATTCCTGGGCTCCTGGGCTCTTCTCCACCTTCAAAGCCAGCAGTGTATATTCTTCTAATCCCTCTCTGACTCCCCTGACTCCTTTTATTCACTTCTAAGAACCCTGGAGGTGCCATGGGTCCAGCTGGATAGTCCAGGATATTCTCACCATCTTCAAGATTCTTAATCAGGTCTGAAAAGTCCACTTTGTAAGGTAATATTGCCACAGTTTCTAGGGAATAGGACATGGACATCTTTGGGGAAATGTTATTGGGCCTACCACTGTGCTTAATATGTGTCGTTAATTGAATGAATCAATAATCAAATGGATGGATGGTTGGATGGATGTCTCTGTAATCCCATTTCCTATTTCTTATAGGCAGCTTCTTCCCAATCCTAAAAAGTCATGCTTAGTGCCGGTTGGTTGCTTTCCTGGAACACCTGTCCTTTTCCCTCTTTCTTTCAGACTGGACATGGGCCAGCCTGGGGTCTCATTCAAAAGCCATTTACCCCAGTGGAGCCATCTGTATTGTCCTCATCTACCTCCCATTTACCTGAACTCTTGAGTCTCCACTACACATTTCATGTTAAAGAACACACTCTTAGTTTGTTCTTTAACCTCTTAGTGTGTTCCACTCTTAGAACTAGATGGCATCTCCTCTCGGTGAGGCAGGGACCATGCCTTATTCTTCCCCCACTCTCCTACCCTTCCCTGGAGCTTACTGCTGAGCTGAGTAATCTGTAGATGTTGCTCTCACAGCTTTGCCAGGAGCGACCTCCTTACATACAAAGCCATGATGCCAGTCACTAGAATTTGTCTTTCTTTCCCACAAAGACTGTTAACACAGCAGCCTGATGTTAACCTAAGTGAATGTGGAAAGGTTAAGTGCAGTCTGCTTCACTCTAAGCAGAACTCAAATGTTATGATGTTATACTATCAGGAAAAGTATATTTCACTTGGCATAGTTCCAAGATCCAAAAGCACAATGACATTAACCCTTTAGTGGTCTGGTCCCAGTAAAAAGATGTGGTCCTTCTCTCTATCAAGACCTTCCTGCCATATACCCTCTCTCACAAAAGAACACACACACACACACACACACACACACACACACACACACATTTGTCTAAGCTTTTCTCTGAATGTTGAATAATCTTCAAGCCTGAGATTATTTTTGCAGTTAGCTATCTTATAATCATAGGAATGCTCAAATCTTTCCTGATGAGAAGAAGAAGATGATGATACTGATGATCATGGTGATGATGCCCTGATTGCTTTGGGCATTAAAATAAAATTTAAAAGGTTAACATGCATTATGATTTACTCATTATCCATAGTCTTTGAAAAACAGTTTGCCATTTCACACTCTTTGAAAATAATTTGCATATTCCAAAAACAATATTAGTAAGAACATTGGACTTGGGATCAAGAGACCCATTGTTTCACCTCAGCTGAGCCACTGATTTGTTGTTGACTTTGAATGTCCTTATGCCTCTCTGGACCTCAGTGAGCTCACCTATAAAATGGGGAGGGTGTTGAATTAGATAATATATTAGTTAGGGATGTAACAGACATCTGATTACCATGGCTAAACTGAATAAATCCTGCTTTAGCTTTCTTCCTTAAGAAGAAGTCAAAAGGTGGTCTGTCCAGAGCCACTCCTCCATCCTTAGTGTATGACTTTCATCTTCATACTTCAAACTGGCTATTGTACCTCCAGGCATCTCATTGTTTTCCAGAAAAGAAGAGGGGGAAGGACTATGGGCAAAACGTGTGCTGTGCTCACTGAATTTGTCCCTTTCCCTTTGGTTTTAATTAGACAAAAAGGATTTCCTCAAGCCCTAACAAGTTTGTTTCTGCTGATTCTCTTTGGATGGAGATGGGTCACATGGCCATCACCTGCTACAAGCTATTGTTAACTGAGCAAATTATGACCATGAAAAAAAAAATAAACCAGGATTCAGTTAACTAGGAAGAAGGGAAGAATGGCTATTTTGTGGGCTCTCAGCTGTGTCTATCACAGATGGCTTCTAAGTTTCACTTGGTCTTGGGCATTCCATGGATTGTACTTTACAACTTATCATTGCCCACTACATTCATCTCTAGTGTATATAGTGCTTGGTCCTGGTTTGGATTAGCAAGTTAACCTCATTAATGAGCTCAGAGAAAGCAAGCTAATGCCAAGACCTAGTAGAACACAAGATCGGGTGTAGATCTGGTCCTTTCACTCTGCCTCCTTTGTCTGCTCTCTTATCCCTGAAGGAGACAGGCAAGGATAAGGCAACTAATAAGGGACAAGAAAATCCCTTCAGGCTGATATACTTTCCTCTTTCTGTAAGTCCAGGTCAAGGAGTGAGGAGGGTGGCCATCTTTGCAAAAGCATCCTTTACTTCTTGTTCCATGCAGTGGACATCTGTGACCTTGACTTCTCTACAACTCCATAAACCTTTTACTTTGGGAAACTCTACCTCCTTCAATGGATGTAGGCTTGATGGGACCATCAGTGGAGCGGTCACCCAAGGAAGGCCAATAGAATGATGTCCCCTGGAGACTGGATCTTTAAGCAGGATGGTGCAGGAATGGAACATGCTAAAGGCAAAGTTATGCCACCTGTCCTGGATTCTAGAGTGGCTCTGACCCTGTCCTTCATAGCCTGGTTCTCCTTGCCCTTCTGATAAGTACCTTTTCTGCTTAAGACAGACATAGTCAGTTTCTCTTTCTTGCAACCCCAAATCCTACAAGTACATCTTTTAATTGCTAATTCATCCTATTTGCAAAGAGGGATGATTCTGTGATGCTTTAGGACAGATCCTCAGGCCAGGGTCCTTGTTCTGAATCTGCTTCTTATGCAGATTAACTATATAACCTTGTACATACCTCTTCACTCCTCTGTGTTTTAGTTTCCTCTTTTGTAAAATGGTGTGTTGGACTAGACCTGTCTGAGGTGCTTCAGGATTTCTCCCCAGAAAATCTTCAGGGGTCTACATGGAGAGCTTAGGGGTAGCCCATTATAATGGGCTCTGAGCCCCCCACTCCACTTCAATTAGAATAGCTTGCATTCAACCAATTTATGTATTGAGCATAAGATTCTTTTTTTTTATTGGCCCTCAGCTAAAAATAAACATTTGAAAAATTCTGGACAATATGATCTCTAAAGGGCCCTTCCAGCTCTGATGTTATGTGACTCTAAGCAGGTGGAATATTTGGTAACATCTTTTCATTCATCAGCATAATTGGGAGTGCAGGAACGTCTGCCAAAACATAATCTATATCTAAATAAAATCCCCTGTGTGCAAAACAATGGCAATGAAGGACGTTCCGGAAAGAGCAGGCTGTGTGGAAGATCTAGAGACAAACAAAGCACAGCTCCCTGCTTTGCAATCCTGGCAATGCCTGGGGTGTAGGTGTGGGAAAGAAAACCTACCCCAGCTGTATCTCATCTTTGCTGCCATAAAGCAAAGAATGCAAACTCCTATGAAAACCAAATCTGGGCCCTGTGCTTCACTGGGCATATTTAATGTTTTAAAAACTTCCAATTAGTTATTGCCAATATTCAGAAATTGGAAATCCATTTGAAAATTGTGCTTCCTGACATCTTTTGAAAAACTAAAAGATGAGACATTGTCAGCCTTGCATTCTAACAGGACAGCAACTGACCAGATCAGGACAGCAATTGCCCCTTCCAGCTGGGGCATGTTTGCTTCCCGTTCTTCCAGGCCCAGCTGCTTCTTCCCCTACTCCTGACCCTGAGGCCGTGTGCCAACCACCAGGTAGTGCTGCACTTCTCCATGCTTTTTTGATTTTTCCTATTGAAGAGTAATGGCAAATGACCCATAAAGTATTTTTTTTATATCCCTGTCCTTATCCAAAGTGGAGAAATACAAGGCAGACTGAGAAAGGCAGGCTTTTCTAGAAAAACAGAGCAGAGACGGTATTTCTTTATGAAGCGGTTTTCCGATAGGGATAGTTTTGCGCATCCTTTTCCCCTTCCCTGGGGACATTTGGCAATGCCTGGAGATTCTTTTGGTTGTCACAACTAGGGAGGATGCTGTTGACATCTAGTGGATACAAGTGAGGGATGTTATTAAATGTCGTACAGTGTACAGGGCACCCCCACAACAAAGAATCATCCAACTCCAGATGTTGACAGTACTCTGCTTCATGGATGTCCATGGGTTTAGCACGCCCCAGCCCCTTCCCCCTTTGATATTACTGGCCTGCTTCCTGCCCTTCAGGCTTAGTGATACAGGCCTGGTGTTGATGATGAAAGAGCCAGAACAAGAAGAGTGGGCTCTGCCCCACTGGGGCAATGGTGGAAACGATGATGACAGTTCTGACCTGAGCGTGGCCGCTGTGGCTTCACTCTTCTAGTTTTTGCTTTTAGGAAACTCATAAACCCCCTGGGTGCTATTTCCCCAGATTATGCCCAGTGTCACTCGGTCCCCTTGCTTCAGACCTCATAGCTTGTAAATGACTGTGTGAGGCCCAAGGCAGACATCTGGCAATCGGTTCTCGGCCTGGCTGTCTGGCATTCCCTTTGATTTTGTAAAGCCATCTGTAGCCCTCCTGGTACCAGGGTGAGCTCTTAACCTGAGTCTGGTGCTGCCAGCGAGCTCAGGGCCACACGTATAGTCTGTCCACTGGGCTTCCCCTGCAGCAAATGGACCTTGCTGGACAGGGCAAGAAACTGCTGTCCAGGAAATCCAAAGAGACTGAAAGATACTAAGGAAGCTGAGGAAGTGAGAAGCAAAGTCAGGAGAGGCCATTTAGTTTGAACCCCCAAAATAGGCACAATCCCCATAAGTGGCTCCACTAAAGACAGTCGCCAGTGAAGCCCAGGGCAGAGCAACCTGGCAGCGGAGGGTCAAGGAGGACACACAAACTGGAGACGAAAATACCTCATTATTTGTAGCTCTGCATCAATCCCTCCGTCTATCCATTCATCCTTTTAGCACATTTGTATGGAGAAGGATTCAGGCCTTGAGCAAGGTGTGTGACCTCTATCCTCAAGGGATCCAAACCAAGCTCCGGGCCTTGCAGCTGCTTGATCTCAAGCAAGCTACTTCCCTCTCTGAGTTTTCTGATCAATAAAAGGAGGGGGAGTTTTTCCATCTTGTAGGAGGTGATGTGAAGGTTAAATAAGACCTCCTTAGTGCAGGCCTGACTCAGACGCTCAGTAAACATCTCACAGATTCCATTTCCCCTTCCTTCTTCCCACGGGTACCATGCAGTTTGCCCATGACTCCTGTAGCTAGCCGAGACAGGGGTGGTGTCTGGGGTCACCTGCCAGCTCACATTGCGTCACAGAAGCCCCTCGTCTTCTACAGAACTGATTCTCCTCTGAGGCTGGAGGCAGAGCGGCCCACCAATCAGCAGGAAACATGCATGTGATGTATGAAGACATATGTTCCCACAGCAGTCCTGTCCTTCCTTTTTTCTGTAAATTCCGATTTGACTTCTTCAGCCCTCAGGGGTACCAAGCAGAAGCAGACCCCCAGCTGTTTGGGGGTGGGATGTGGGGATGGGCACTCTCTCTCATCAGGCACTTATCAAGGACCCGGGACACACACAGTGATAAACTGTTATTTCAAGCTCCCACTGCTGAAACCCCTGTGATCCCCTAACAGATGGTCTTCAAGAAGGAGCTTGGCGTGTGCAGATGTATCTGTCTGGATGCGTGCGCCTACTCACCCAGCTTGTACCACATATCACGGATGGAGAAGCCAATTAGCCGTCTCATGTCCCCATACCTAAGAGAAACAACACACGTCTGCTTCAGGCTCCGTCTCCGACATTCTCATGAAACCCCCACTTCAGGAGACCCAAACAGGCAACCTACTTATTCAGGATTTTGTTGTATTTGGCGTGCGAGAACTGCTCCAGCTGCAGAGAGTCCTGAGTGATAAAAGCCACTGCCAGATGAAAATAGTTGTTCCACAGCTGTAAATGAAGAAGGAGAGAACAGTCATGGTGAGGGTCTGCAGTGGGGAAGCAAATTAAATGCTGGGCAATGTGAATAATTGATGAAGATGGCAGAGGATAGTGGCAGAGCCAGTTCAATTCTGTGCACTGTAATTTTCAAACTGGCACCGATTCTGCAACGAACGTCCTGGCCAAAGCAAGGACAATGGATGGATTTCTCTAGGCACTGACCACGTCCCCTCTCTGATGACAGGGCAAGGAGAGGAATTTTAGGGTTGGTTTGAAAAAGAAAAAACTGCTTCAGTTTGTGTTTTTAAAGGCCAACAACTCACCCCAGCTGAGTGTCCTGGTAGACTGAGAAGCTGATGAAGGTTCTGTATTTCAGGGACTCTCAGCCTCTCTGGAAGTCCTCCTTAATCTACCTAACAGCTCACAGGAACAGCCGGCAACTCATTCTGTCTTAGAATATTTTGCCTTCTCCTTCCCCTTAGTTCAGTGGTTTTCAAGTGTAGCCCAGGACCAGCAGTACCAGCTTCGCCTGAGAACCTGTCAGTAATGCAAATTCCCTGCCCCTCCCCCAGACCTACTGAATTAGACCCCAGAAATCTGGGTGTTTACAAGCACTCTGGAGAATGCTGATGCTCGTTGGAGTTCAAGAACATCTGAGAGCCTAGTTTATATGCAGGCTTATGGTAATTTAACCACTTACACGATCACTTGGTGCTAAATGCAAGGGTTAATATTAAGACTAGACACCACTCCAGTGGCTCGTGGTGAAATAGAGCCGATGAAGGGTTCAGCACATGGCAAGTGCTCCAAAAGATGAGATGCAGTGATGGTGATATTGACACAATTACAGCACCCGAGGGATGGGGCCTCAGTGAACTAACCCACCTGCAAAAGCAGGCTTGTACACATAAACCTGATATGTGTAAAGGGTTTGATTCTCTGTAAGGACTCAAAAGCACTTGTTGGCCATAGTGTCTGTTTCATTAATCTAGTGATTTCTTTGGCACCAAAGCAAATAGTACAGCAGGGCCCTTTGAGTGCTCAGGGCTTATTACAAGATGCCAGGGCCCTACAGGGAACAGACGGGAGAGCTTTGCTGGACAAAGCTCATTCACTTTCAGCCCCCTCTCAACACTGACAAGAGGAAGGGTATGCTAGCCAGAGAAATCACCCCTAGTTAAGACCTTCATCCTTAACTCAAAGATGTTCACTGGGGGTTTCAGACAGCCAAGACTAAGTAAAGGCAGCTCTACCCTTGATAACCTCATCACTGCTGCCCAGAGTACTACTTTCAAATGGGTTTCTGGTTCCAGTTTCAGAAAGAAGAGAAGAAGTACTTCATTTTTACCATGGGCCAGGTACTCTCCCATACATCTCTCTTTTCATCTCTCAACACTTGGTAGCTATCATTAGTCCCAGTTTATAGACGAAGAGAATGAGGCTTGGCGGGGTTAAGTATTTTTCCATATATGGTTTGCTATATAATACAGTAGACCTGGGATTTGAACTCAGGCCTTCTGATCAAGGCTCAGGACTCTTTTACACACTATAATCAGTCTTTGGCTGAGGATGCATTATTACATATTTTTTGAACCCCTTCTGTGCCAGGCATTGTCATCTCGTGGGCATAGGGGGTGGTTAGACAGACGGCAGTCCCTAACCTCATGCAGCTCACATTCTGTTGGTGGAATAAGTTTTTCTATTTTGAAACTTAATCTCCCAGAGTTGAAAAGACCAAGCTGCTCCCAGTGTGGAGTGAAGAAGCCTCCCAGATTGTGGGTTCCATCAAGTCAACTCTCCACACAGGGACCAGAGGCTTTTTTCACAACAAGTTGGGTTCTATCACTCCCTTCCTCAAAGTCCTTCAAAGGCTTTCTGAAACCATTAGACTCACACCTCGAGCCCTTCTGTTTCCGTAGTACCCCTGCTTGTCCAAATACAAAGTGCAAGCCACTCCAGCCGTCCTTCCTCCTTATGCCCCCATGACTTACAGGTTCTGAAAATGTGCCACTTTGGTCTATCTAAGCTTAGACCTCACACCTTCTCACGTTTAAGACCATATGAAACAACAAACCAGGGAAACAGAAAACTTGGTCAAAGGACATGGAAAGGGTTATTTTGAAGGTGAGGAATTCCTGATTTTAGGAAATGTATGATATACAAAAAGGAATAGATATAGGACAACATAAGTTGAATTGGTATTACTTTCAAAACTACTTCCAGATATGTTCCCCTAACACACTTGAGAACATGGAGACATGTCAAATCCAGAGCCTCTTGCTAGTCTCCATTCTGGCCTTGCCTTTCAAAAATGTTTCCTCTGCCACCCCATTCCTAATTTTTAATTTTGATATAATCCATATATCATAACATTCACTTTTTAGAGTACAGAATTTAATGGTTTTTACTATATTCACAAAAGGTAATACAACCATCACCACTTAGCAGTCATTCCCTTTTCTTCCCTCCCCCTCAGCCCCTGGAAGTCACTAATCTTTCTGTCTCTGTGGATTTGCTCAATCTGACATTTCATAGAAATGGAGTCATAAAGTACATAACCTTTCATGTCCGGCTCTTTTCGTTAAGTGTAATGTTTATAAGGTTCATCTGTGTGGTCACATGTATCAGCACTTCATTTGTTTTTATTGAATACTAATCTAGCCTATAGATATACCACATTTTATTTACCCATTCATCCACTGACTGACATTTGTGTTGTTTCTGCCTTTTGGCTCTTAGGAATAATGCATCTGTGAATTTCCACATATAAATTTTTGTGTGGATATGAGTTTCCAACAGGAGTGGACCTGATTTTCCTTTTTTTTCCCTCATTGAAGATCTTTACCAGTCATGAGATCATAGATCCCATGCCGCTTTTTTCTTAGTAGATCAGAAATGGTGCCCCTAAGTATCTTAGCCACAGCCTCTGCCCAGTTTTTCTCCCTTGAGCAACATGGGATCTGCACTAAAAGGGAGGGAACGCCGTCATGGTGAGTGGCTCTATACAGTGCCCTGAGAGGTGAACAGTGGCCATAGGCAGATGCTTCTGGGCACTCATGATGCCTCTCCTCTGAGCCTTCCTTGACTCTTGCTCCCAAAGAACCAGGACAAAAGGCACTAACATGGCTTTCCCGGCCTCATTAAGTTTCCAATATTTTCTCCCCAAACAAACTGCCTCTTCCGGGGGGGGGGGGCGCTAGTCTGTGCAGACTCCATAGATACAGCATGAGCTTCTTGGCCTCCTTGGCTTGGCTTGGCTCCGTTGCTGCACCTAAGTTCTATTCTTTCAGTAAAGCCCAGTTCAAGATCCGTTCCTTCACGAAGGCTTCTCAGATGTCAGAGCACGACAATTCTGCTCAACCCTTCCGAATCTGAGTAGCTCTTAGTAGGCGCAACCAGTCCCATGTGCTCCACTTACTTCCCATGACAGTATCTCCCAGTGGCTAGGAGGACAAGCATCAGTGTCTCACAGACTAGGATGTGGATAGCAGGTCTGTCTCTTACTAGCTGGGCTGTCTTTGGCAACTTATTTGACTTTTCCAAGCCTCATTTTCCTTATGGAGAAAATGATGGCAATGACCATCATGGATTGTTGTAAGGGCTGGGAAAAATAATATGAGCATGAAGTCGTTCACCACAGGTTTGGCACATGCCAAGTGCTCAGTAAGTAGAACAGTGGCACTCTCTGTAGTGCAGACCATTGTATATTATTTGAATGCCCTGTCTTTCCAACCGTAAGCTCCGCAAGCAAGGGTCTTGTCCTCCTCTTATTTGTATCCCTAGTGCCAAATTCAGCACAATGGCTTAAATGGCTTGAATGTTGCTAGGCTTTAGAAGAAAATTTGTTTATCGATCACCATATTGTTAGAGAAATTCTCCAGTTGTTACCAAAGGCCCAGATTTTTTCTTCCTCCCTGTTCTACTAAGTGCCCTGCTCAGATGGCTCAGGGAAGCCATGGGAGCTTGAGCCAAACACATAGGTGCTTTTTCCCTGGGGAAACATGTGAGCTGACTTCTGATTGGGAATTTAGTATTTTGAGATAATAGGACAACAGAAAGTTACAGCTAGAATAAATTTAAGGGTCATCTGGTACAACTCCCTTGTTTCAGAGATGTAAACAGTGAGATCCAGATAAATGACCACCCAAAGTCATACTGATAGTCATTAAAAATTCAATACACATATGGTCAAAAAAATTAAATGGTAGAAAAGATTAAATGATTAAAAGTTTATTTTCCATCCTACCTTGGACCCTAGTCTAATTCCTCAGAAGAAGAAAACAAAATTAATAGTTCCCTGGATATTCTTTCCAAATTTTTTTTATGTATAAACAAACATGGATGGACAGTTAATAGTCTGCTGTAGTTTGCTCTTTTCTCTCACCAATCTGTCTTACAGATGTGTCCATATTAGCTTATACAGATCTGCTTCACTGCCTTTTATTGCTGTATGGTATTCTGCTGTAAGGATATACATTAATTTTAACCAATTCCCTATTTATAGGCATTTAGATTGACTCCAACTTTTTTTTTCTTTAGCATCAGTGCTGTAATCAACGTGTTTGTTTATACATCTTTATGCATGAGAGACTATAACATAGTATACATTCCTAGAGCTGGAATTGTTTAGATATGGGGTCCATGCAGATTTTGTTGTTGTTTGTTGTCTTTGTTGTTGAACAGACACTGTAAGGTTGCCTTCCAGGATTCCACTCCAATTATCAGCTCCATTATCACAGGCAAGTTGCCTTACCTCTCTGAGTCTCTGTTTCCTCAGCTGGAAAAATGAGGCTAATTGTATGTAAAGGGAGGCAGTTATAAGGACCAAATGAGGAAATCACTGCTGAGAAAACACCTATTTCATCTTGCAATCCCAGTCTAGTGGTAAGCCTAGCTGCCTTCCAAAAATCACTTCCCAGGGAAGCCTTCCTAACTTCTGCCCTAAATAAAGCAGGTCCATCCATTCACCTTCGTTACACCCTGTTTGCAGGATTTATGACATGTTTCAAGCTGAACTAATTTATTTCCTGTCTCTGCTAATGGGTATAAGCAACTTGCAGGCAAGAATGTCCTCTTTTGATTCACTGTCGTATATCCAATATTTAGTGTTGTGCCTAACCCAGCATGTGCTCCCAAATATTTGTTGAATGGGATTATTAATGAGCCTAACACTCGCCCTGTATTCTTGTTACCTCCTCCCCCAGACACTATGATCTTTGTAGTATTATTCTACCACCTTGGAGATCAGGACACGGAGGCCCAGAGAAGTTAAATAACCTGCCCAAGGTGACACAGCTACAAAATGGTGAGGTTGGTATTTGAATCCGAGTGCATCTCTCTCTAGAACTTGTTCTGCTCTTCTGCAAAAATTGCATTTCTTTCCTTTCTCAGTTTCCTTTAGCCTTTGTTGTTGGTCCAGGTTTCCATTGGGTCATCATATGTTTCACAGCTCTTACAACAGACACTCAAGGTTTTTGATCCTATTAGATTCTTTCACAATTGCTGCAAATTATTATTTACCTTCATTTCATTAAAAAAAAAATAAAGCACCCAGCACAGTGTTGTTAAAATGTACCAGTGTGCCCTCTGAGCTATAAAGCCATGGCTGCCATGAGCATTCTTTTTTTTTATTTTTTTATTTTTTTATTTTTTTTTATTTTTTTTGCCATGAGCATTCTAAGGAGTCCACTGATTTGGGTTACGAACATCAGGTCAGAGGTTGTCTGGGGCCCTCGAGCTATGACCGAAGAAGCTGTCCCCAAGCATGTGACCACCTTTTTGTGTGGTGAAGTTGTCCCACCTTGATCCTCCCTGGGAGGTGCTGTGGGCCTCTTCAAGGCTTTGATGGGTGCCCTCCATGGTCTATGCTCCTTCTCTCACCTTTTTTGCCATTACAGGTTATGTTTCCTACTATAGAGACCAAGCCTGCCTTCAGTCCTCCCTTAATAGCTGGGAATATCCTGGAATATCTTTTTTATTTCACAGGGTCCTCAGTACAGGTTCAAAAAATATCCCAAGGTAACCTGATGCCCAGAAGCTGATCTAGAAATGCCTCGAGGCCAAGGTTGGAATTACCAAATGCAGAGCGAATTACAGTTTCCCAAGTAGAGAGAATATTCTTAGTAGTAATCAGACAGCTGCTTAAGACAGAAGAAATCTTCCTGGAGCCAAAGAACACATCTGAGGTGTAACCATGGATTCTTGGCCAATCAGAGTACCCAGTATGGAGAGTCTAATCCCACATCCAATCATCGCAGAGCTCTCTATCCCAGGGCCAGCAAGAGCTAACTAGGGCAGACGGTGTTTCTGGAGCTAAATAGAGCTGTCTCTTAGATTTGAAAGGCACTCTGTTTTTAAAAGACAGGGCAGAAGAGTGGAAAGGGCCTGGCCTTTGCAGATGGGATGGGAACCGAATTCCAGCAGCTCCTGCCTAGTGGTCAGATGACCTTTAACAGGCGAGTCAACCACATCTCTGATGCTCTGTTCACTGGTAAAATGGGTATATCCCAACCCAATTGTGTTATGCCCTAAGTAGATGCCTAATAGAGGTTAGTCACCTTGAAAAGCTTGGATGCTAGAAGATGGATTCATAGCTTACTATCACAACTCTAAGATCCTTGAGGGCAGGGCAGTGTTCTGCTTTACTTCTGAGTTCCTCATAGCATGTTACGAATAGTCTGGACTTATGACAATAACTCTTAAACAGAAATCCTTGTTGAGTTGCCTTTGAAATCCTCTCTTGGTCTTCCCTGACCAGCAAATGAATGTGAATGCCAAGGCCCAGCATCTGGAATAGGGGTTGGGAATGCAAATTATTTTAGCCCTGGGCAGAAAACACAACTTCTGTAATTCCCAGGTCTTGTCACCTGCAGAGTGGCACCCACAGAGCTTCTTGCCTTCTGTCCTTTGTATCATAAAACCACAGTTCCAGAAAAGATATTAGGGATAATCTCATCACACCTTCCCCTCCTCTGGACAGTGACTGCCAAGGCCAGCAGTTCTTAGTGATGGATGCTGTTCCTGCTGATATTAAATGCATAATTAATGAAACCAGAAGAAGGAAACAAGGCATATTCCAGGCAGGGTACAGAGAACAAATTCATTCTCTTGCGGGGTGAGGAGAAGGTAGAAGAACAAAGATAAGGCTGAAAAATGATCCTGTTCTTGAGTACTTTTCAGCAAATACCTATGGCAGTCTCATTAGCAAAAAAGACTTATTTCACTTTGTAGTGTTGGCCATTTTCCTGTTTTATAAAATCCTGTGGGTATGACAGCCCTAGGCAATGCATGGTGACCAGAAAGATGCCTTCCTACTGTCGGTTTACCAAGGACTGACATATAAGTTCCCAGACCTGACATATTTTAGGACCATCATCATCATTCTCATCAAGATGGTAATGATTATTATAATGAGCTAACATTTTATTACATCGCTACCATGTTCCTGGCGCTGTTCTAAGTGCTTTACATGAATTAGTTCACTTAATCCTCTCAAAAATCCAATGAGGTAGTTGCAATTAGTATTTTAATTTGATGTTGAAGAGACTGAGGCACAGAGAAGTAAAGCAATTTGTTTAAAGTCACACAGCTCATAAGCTCCAAACTTCTATGTATGAAACCCTCACTTCCCTGGGCATTTCTCATGCAGATTTTCTTTCAGAAAAACAGCATAAGACCTAAAAGAATGGCATGAAGGACAGAAGCTGCACTTCTCTTGAAAAGTGTTCCCTAAGACCATGGAGGACAACCAGAGTCCAGAAACCAAGTCTGAGGCTGTAACTGCCACCGCCCTCAGAAAGAGATGCGCAAACCAGGCGTCAGTTTTATGGCCTGAACACGGGCGCACTGCTGCCCCCTAGGTGTGGTACTCCAAGCTGCCCCTCAAAAAAAGCAATGACCTTATTACCTTCCTGGAACACAGGTCCACATTTAGAAGGGGATCAAACACTTCTGTTTGGAAGAGCCAAAGTGACATGTTTTGTTTCCGCATCAGAGGTTTATAACTCTCAGCCAGAACCTCTCTGTGAATCCAGTGTAGGGGTGACTCCCTACCCAGCACGTGGCAGTGGTGATTTGCGGCTGTGGTGTCAGCCGCCCCTGTGCTCTGGTCTCTACTCCACACTGACATGCTGTGTCACTCTCTGCACGGTCAGCGTATCTGCTCATTGCCGCAGAGTCTCCGTTCCTGCATCCTTCCAGTAGGAAATAGTACTAGTGATAGTAGCCAACTTGTAATGTGGTTGTCAGGGCTGAGAAAGAAAATGCCTAGAGAGGCCTCTCATGAGATCTGCATCTCTCATGAGATATGTCATCAGACAATGGTGGCTACTCTTTGTATCATTGTCATCATGATAATGCAGTTGCCTGATTGGAATGCAAGATAACAGGAGAGAGTCTTATTCAAATCTTTGTTTGTTTGTTTGTTAAATACTTTGAAGCTAGTGCCCTCCAGCAGAGTGGGTCTTATAGGCCTTAGCCCAGGCATTATCTCTCCAGGGACACTTACTATGTGTCAGGCACAGAGTACAGAGTCTCTGTGAGTAGGTCTTCGTGCTCATGAAGCTTATACTTTACTGGGAGAAAGACAGGGAAAAAAGGAGAGAAAAGATAATTTCAAATAATATTTAGTGCTATGAAGAGATTACAACAGGCTAAGTGGTAATACATATACATGATGACCACAGATCTGTGGGGAACTGTCCAAGAAGACACAGGGAGGGCTCTTTCAAGGGGAAGTATGTGAATGAAAATTGGTGGGACTTTACAGCAAGCCCCTTGACACATGCCATTTCTGCAAAACCCCTATGAAATAGAAAGAGTAGGTATTGTGGGCATTTTACACACGAGTCAGCTGAGGCTTGGACACAGTGTAGGCCTTGTCCAAGGTGGCTCAGCTAGCCATAGGCCAAAGCCCAACTTGGCATCGAACACCTTAGATGAGCTGGCAGAAAATACCATCGCCTCAGTTCACTGGTGGTTCCTAAGCTGGCCCTGCAAGAGTTTCTGGGGGCCAGGGACTTCCCCAGAGGAGGGAATCCCTTTTCAGGGGCCTTCTCTGTCATGTCACCAGCCAGAGGTAGCAATTTGGACTTTTCCACAAGGCTTGGAGGAATTGGCTCTTCTTGCCGGGCCTTGAGCAGATGTGTCACTCTGCCCCGTGGACATGCTTTGAGGCTCCCAAATCTCAGAGGCCCCAGCTCTTGTCTGAGTCCTAAAAGTGATTTCTGGAGGAATCACAAAGTCCCAGAAATGTATTGGTGAGCTTTATTTTTCAGTGTCTTAGAGTGCCTGTTTTGCTAGGCTTCAATGAATAGAAAAGTAAAAGAATGTAATAAATTTCTAAAAGGTGGTACCCACTCCAACAATGGATGAAAGCAAATCTCCTCTTTAGCACAAGATACATTATACAGTCACATTTGCATATGCTGCACAGTTAATGACTATTTGTTTAATCAAGGGCCTGGTTCCAAATCCTGAGTTTCAATCAAGGGCCGGTTCCCTTGTTGTCCACACCCCCTCCGTGGAAACCTCCAGAGACACTGGCATACCATAAGTGTGCTTTGAGAGGTGTCTGATGGAGCGATCAGTCCTAGATGCTAGAGCCATCTGGCCAGGGCACCCCAAGAACACCCTGGATGCCTCACACTCACCTGGAACTCAAAGTTCGTGTGTTCCAGGAACTTCTGGTTCATGGTTTCTGCGAACTTGTTGATGGCTCTTAGGAAGACCCTGGAAGAGAGGAGAAGGTCACCAGGCCATCTGAGTATGCTACCCTGGGCATCCCTCCCCAGCCTCCAGACCAAAATTCCCTCAGAGAGGGGCTCAAAGACCCAAAGAAGAGGTCAGCTGACCCACCTGCTCACACTGTGGACCTGGGCCGTGTTTGCCCTGCAACAACTGTTTGACTTCCTTAGAAAATGTCTTCTGTTTAAACTATTACAAGCTTACAGCACAAAATTTATGCTATCCAGAAAGGCAGAAATTGCTTCCTCCACAAACAAGCAAACAAACATCACACCATCGAATCTTATCATCTACAGAAAACCATCACTGAGATTCTGATGAACATTATGTTCAAAGCTCTCCTAGATGTATGTACATGAATGGTATTTGAAAGATAACATTTTGATAAATAGGACTAAACAGCAAATGCTGTTTCACAGCCTGTCTTTTTTACCCAGCAATAAATTGTGTGTTCCTTTCATGCCAATGAATGCAGATATACATCATGCCTTTTAATCACCGAAGAGCTTGCCATTCTATGGGTGGATCTCAGTTTATTTAATCAGTCTTTCAGTGATGATCCTTTATGCTCAGCTTTTATAGACAGTGTTTCAGTAATCACTCTCTCCTGTACACCTTGCGCCTTCGATATGCACCTATTTTGTAGTCTTCTTCTTGAAATGGTAGTGCTTATCAAATGCATGTTTAACATTTTGGGACCTGTTGTCAAATTGTGTTTCTCCTTAAATGTCTTCTCATCCATCTTTTCCTCCCCTTCTTTCTACCAAGCCCTATTGACCAGTCTTTCAGTCTCCCATCTCCTGTCTCTTCGACTTCAAGAGTACCTTGCTCAATGGACAGCTCCAGTCATGTCAATCACCCATTTCGGTGATACCCCACTACCTATAGGATAAGTCCAAACTCTTCTTCTCAACAGTCAATGCCCTTCATGACTGGATCCCACCTTTCTAGACTCATTTCTCACTATTATCTGGTGCTTTTTCTTGTTTTCTGATACATAGCTATGTTCCTCCTTTGTATAAAATGCTTCTCTCTTTTTAATCTCTTTAGGACAGGGTTTGCTGCATCCTTGTGACCCCCAAAGGATAGTCATTGCAATTTCCTTCCCCAGAATTCATCACGGTCTAGGATGACTTATTTGTGTGACTCAATAATGCCTGTATCCTCCACTAGACTACTTTCCTTGAAATAGAAGGCTCCCTTCATGATCTCATCTATTCTCCAACCTACATGCCTTTGGCTCCAATTTCACATCTTTCTCCCTGGCCTCTCCCCTGAACTTCCAGCTTGCCTTCCAGCTCTCTACTCCATACCTTCATGTGGATGACAAATAGCATTTCAAAAATAAGGTCAAAATCTCAACTCTTATTACCTATAGTCTTCCCATCTGTGTTAACAATAATTCCATTTTTCCAGTTGCTCAGTGGGAGAGAATTGGTGGTAGCATCCTTGATTTTTCTCCTTCTCTCATATCCTACACTTGGCCTGTCAGAAAATCCTCTTAGCATTACTTTCAAAATACCCCCAGTATTTGATTACTTCTCAACACCCCATTGCCATCGACCTCAACCAAGCCACCATCGTTTCTCCCCTGGACTTCTGCAGTAGCCTCCAAACTGCCACATGCCTACCTGCGACCTCATCTCCACTGTGTGAATATGTCTGTAAAATCTTTGAGGTCAGTGGCCAGATCTTACCTGTACCACTGTCTATAATTTTTGATGAACAGTGAATAATCAATAACTACTTATCCATTGAGTGGCTCATCCAGGGAAAATGCCCACATGCCTATGTGAGATGCAACAGGAAGTCAGCAAAGGAAGTGTTGATTAGAAGGGGCTCAGATCTGCTTGGGAACATCTGAGAGACTGTACAGAACATACCACCACATCAGAGGTGTCCCCTCTCAAGGATGAGGAACCTGTGCTATTTCTTTACTGATGTCAGCCTCTCACTAATTGAAAGTTGCTCCTGTGGACATTAAGTCCTCTGGCTTGCTCTCTAGGTGGACTGAGCTCTCTCTTGCAGCCAGACAGAAAGTCCAGAGAATGAAAGAAGTAGGAAGCTCAGGATATGCAGTAAATGTCCACCAAAACTGCATATATGTTCTAGATGGGCCAAGAGCATGGGCAGGGCACCTCTAACATGAGCTACATGGGCATTGCTTGTAAAGAACATGGGCTACTTATTCAGTAGGCACTTAAATGTTTGTTGAACAAAGAAGACAGCACATCCTGGTATCAGGATCACAAGAATTTGTACACACACACACACACACACACACACACACACATACACACACAGTTAGATGGGGACTCTGGCTTTGCCACTTTCCCAGCTGTGTGGACATGTTCATGTCACTTTGACATCTCTGATTGCTGGCCTGTGAAATAGCATCAGTGTAGCCCCTTTGCCAAGGTCACTGCAGGCTTTAGTGGTTAGAGTATAGTTAGGTGGGGAGCACAGGGTCCAGCACAACCGGAACAACAGGAACGCAGCAGCTGTGGCTGCTTCAGGCCTTTGGGTTGCTTCATCCTTCTTTCCATATCAGAGACGGACAGTGAAATGGGCAGATGGGACCAGCTGTGCTGGCAACCAGTCCTGAGGCAGGAAGGACCAGGTAAAGGTAAAAAAATTGAAAGTCCCACAAAATCCTTCCCCTATGGATGTCAAAAAGTGAGATTTCTTTGGCTTTGCTCTCCTGGCATTTGCTAATATGCCTTTGAAAAATATCTATATTTTCCCCTTAAAGATTAGTATCATTTACCAGATGGAAATACATTGAATGGCTGTCATTTTCTGTTATAAGCATCTTAGAATCTCTAATGTGATCCCAAAATAAGGGGTTTTACAAATTCTCAGAAGCAACAAAGCTATCAACAGCTTCAGTAATAGTCATTATTTTGATCGTCAGCCTAAACCTGTCACTGGTTCTCAAAGTCCAGTCGCATAATCAGGAATTGATCAGCCCTCTGTGCTAATGGTGGGTACTGATGGCAGATGGGCACTGGGGCAGTAAGTCAAGGTTCTTCCTTCTCTCTGGATTCTTCTGCAGCCACTCATTGGGAACCATGAATCATAACATCACTTAACTTCAGTTTCTCATGTATGGTTTTGGAAAAATATGTCTTTGTCTTCTCTTTAAAAAATAACTGTACTTAAAGCCTAAGCACTAACATGACGAAGTGAATTGGAATGAAAACATACTCAACTCTCTCGTACTCTCAACAATGAACTTGAATTATTGAAAACAAAGTTAATGACCAAATCTCAACCTAACACTCCCTGCATCTCATTTGTGATGCTTGGTAGGATCTGTAAAATCAATAAAAATCAGAACCACAGTACCAAGGATGGGCTCTCTGCTAAGTACTTTGAATAGTACATGTTTTTTTGTTTGTTTTCTTGTTTGTTTGTTTTAATTCTCGCATTAACTCTCTGAGTTGGATATTGTTTCCATTTTAGAAATGTGAGTTTAGGTAACTTTTCCAGTAACCCAGCCAATATATATGAAATCAGGATTTAAACAAAAGTATGCTGCCTTCACAACGTAAGTATTTAACCATTCTGCTATTCTGTCCATAAAAAAACCTCTGTAATTGAGCTCTGAGCTCCCCTTATTAATAGTAGCAATGACAGAAATAGAGCTATTTGTGTACCTTGTGGTAAGGACTCTATAGACATTCTTCCACGTAATTCTACAAACCAAAGTAGGTGCTATCATTGCACCCATTTAACGGAAGAAGAAACTGAATATTGGGAAACAAAATGATTTCCCCACATTCACACAGCTAAGAAACAGCACCGTCTAGATGCAATGTCAGAGCTGTCTTTCTCTAAAGCCTTTGCAATTAGCCAGAAGGATATGCTGGCTCCCTTGGCAGCCACCAGCAGTCCATTGGTACTGGACATGCTTCTACTTGTGCCCACTATTTTGCACACCGTCCCTTCACAATTCATTCCATTATCCTGCTGCTCTGTCCATAGCCGCCTGAGTACAGGGCCAACACTCAACTCGGGCAGTGTTCCCTGGCTGGCCAGTGGCCTGTGAGTGACCTTCTGGGTAACCAGTGGGGGCGCCCAGGCCTGGAGAGTAGTTAAACCAAATCCTTTGTGTCAGTTCTAAAGCAGGACAACTAGGGAGAAGGCAGTGACCCATGGCCTGAGGAGAAGCCATGAACAGATGACCCTGAGAGGTAGCAGAAGCTACATGGGAGAGAAGTCAGCTGCTGTGAGTAGGAAGAAACCAGCAGAAAGATCCTTGAAGGTCGAGTAGGGGAGTAATGATGATAGCTACAATTTAAGAAGATAGAGGACTATGTATCAGGTTACATGCTACATGTTCTACATGCATTTTCTCAACTAATTTTCACAACACTGCTAGGCAGTAGGTCCTACTGGTTTTACTGCTACTACACAGACTCCTGAAGGTGCTTAAGCAAGCCTACCCCGGGTCAAATCCCCACTCTGGAACTCTTCCCTGCTGTGGCTTGGAGCTGGCTGCTCAACCTCAGGGAGTCTCAATGGCCCCTTCTGGGAAATGAGCCATGTGAAGATTAAATAAAATGTAGTGTGTCAAGCTGGTGGCCCAGTGCCTCAGCACATAGAAGTCTTCAATAAATGTCAGTTACTGTTGTTGTTGTTATTGTTATTGTTAACGGCCTGGCCACCTAATAGCTCTCAGGTGGGAGGATTCTAGGATGAAACCATTCCTATGTGACGTGACCATCTACCTTACACCCACATTGTTGTAGGACGGGAAGAAAAGGGCATGCCCTTTCTGGTGAGAATGCCCAAGGGAGGAAGAAGGCCTCTTTGAATCTCTTCATCCCCTTCTCTCTGTGGTTCATGGATGTTGTTGATTCACTTTTCAAAACTTGACGATGGAAGTTAAAGAGCTGGAGAAGAGAGTTCTTATTCCCCCCCAGAGTTCTTATTCCTCCCAGAGCCTTTAAGCTGCTTTCCCCACAACACACAAAAGCTCTGTGCACCAAGAGGTTAGAGTGAAGCAACCGCGTCCAGCTCACGTCAAGAAACGGCTAACTCAGGGCGCCTGGGTGGCTCAGTTGGTTAAGCGACTGCCTTCGGCTCAGGTCATGATCCCGGAGACCCAGGATCGAGTCCCACATCGGGCTCCCTGCTCGGTGGGAGGCCTGCTTCTCCCTCTCTCACTCCCCCTGCTTGTGTTCCCTCTCTGGCTGTGTTTTTCTCCATCAAATAAATACACAAAAATCTTAAAAAAAAAAAAATACAAAAGAAAAGAAACGGCTAACTCACAGTGCCCCTGACATCCCACATGGAATCTAGGATTCTGGCAAGGGATGCAGTAGACTCTCGGAATCTGGAATCCTGCTGAACATCAGGATTAGATGTGCTGTGCTGGCTAAAAAACCCACGGAGGGACCTTCTTCTGGCAGAGGCCCATGAAAGAGTAGGCACTACAAATTATTGTAGGGAGGGGGAAGGGAAAGCGGGTGTCGGTGGTTTGCCAGCCTCCTCATGGAACTACCAGAGGACTGCTGGGTGCTTGCCTCCTCAGCTTCCTACAAGCGACTTCTGTGGACCCTCCTGTGTGCCTGGTATGTGCTTGAGACAGTGTTAAACTTCGAAATATGACACTGATAAAGGTATATAAAATCCACCCCAGATTTGCCTCTTCTGTGAAATATTTTAGGTATTCCCAAACCACAGGAATGTGACAAGGACAATGACAGCTAACATTTATGAAACGTTTTTTATGTTACGCACTGTTCCAACTACTTTGTATATATTATTTCATTTCATTTTAGTCCTCACAGTTGTGATAAGTACTATTATTAGCCCCATTTTCTAGGAAGAAAAACTGAGTCATAGTAATCACAGAACTTCACCCAAAGTTAGCTAACCATTAAATGGTGGAGGCAGGATATGGACCCTGGAAGTAATAAATCCTACCTCCTCTGGGTATTTCTTGTGCTCTGAACTCACTGCAGTGACTATGGCAATTGGTCACATTTTCATGGCATATTTACTGTCTCATCAACTAGACCATAAGCCCCCTTCCCTCTGAGACCAAGGGGCAGGCCCACTCCCTAGGGTGCTGCATAACTGGGACACTCAATAAATATATGTGGGTTAATTCCTTTTTGAGATGTTTTAGGGATGTGTACAAATCCCCAAGCCCCCTCAAAATGTTGGATTTCCAGATCAAGGTGCATGTGGAAGGGGTAAAAGAGGTTCCCAGGTATAATTTTGTTAGTTTACTACATTATAAAGAACTTCATCATTTAAAAATGTACCATATCCTGTAAATCAGAGCTTACTGAAAGCTGTGTCTTACCAAAATGAAAAGAAAAACATTCTAACAGAAGGCATTTTTTTTGCGGTACACATGTCTGTGTACACAAACAGTACATAGCTAAGAAGACACTGAACTCTGGAAAACTCCATTCTCTCCAACAAGCAGAAAATAAATTACATATCACTAAAACAAACATACACATGTAAATCATAAACGATAATAGGAAAATTACAAAAACAGGTAAGTTATAATAATATGTAAATACCAAGGAAGGAAGGAAATCGCAGAGTACATACTAACCAGTATTCTAGAGAATACTGACCTGGGCTCAGCCATGCTGCATATTCTGTTTGTCCAATTTACATTGAAATCTTTCACTGATTAGGCTCATGATCTTGGGGAAGTTAACTCTTTGGGCCTCTTTCAGTTTTCTGAGCCACTAAATATGCAGTGGGCACATCTGTACAATGCACGTCATAATAAGAGCCTCACTGTTTTATAGGATGAAGCAGTAGAGATGAAGAACATGGACTCTGATTGCATGGCTTCTTATTAGTAATGCAACACCAGGGAAGTTACTCCGCTATTCTGTCCCTTAGTTTCCTCATATGTAAAATGTGGATTATAATCGTTTACATCAGAAATCTGTGAAGATTAAATAAGCTAATACATGTAAGGTATTCACAACAGCAATAGATCGAGGTGCCTAATACATGTTAGCTATCATAACATCACAGCAAATGGAAAAAAGGTGAGAAAATTTCAAGCGCTCCATTGTGGACTGAAGATGCAGGACATCTACTAACTAATCTATGTGCCCTTCAGGGAAAGCAACAATCACCTTTCTGGTTGACGATAGGCTCGTCCTTCTCTAGTCCAAGGTTGTTTGTGGTCTACACCCAGAGATGGCAATGCATCTATTCAGTGAGTTTTCTGAGGTACCAGCACTGTGCTAAGGACTAACTCATTCAGTCCTCACATAAAAATACCACAAAACGGACATTACAATTAATCCCCGTTTTATAGATCAGGAAATTGAGAGTCCAAGAGTTTAAATGACTTCCCAAGAAAGAGAAGTGGCGGAAGAAGCCTGAAACCCAGCTGTATTTCTGAGTCTAACATTTTTTTTTTCTTTTTAAATGTAGAGACTTAAGTACTTAGCTGAGCCTTAAGGGGATGCAAATAATATTTCTATTTAGGAGATGATTCCACTTTCTTAGAGCCTTTAGAAAATTATGTTGCAATTTTCTAAGTTTAAAGAAACCAAGGATTATTACATTATCTCTGGGGGCCTATCCCTCCAAAAAAGACCAAAGCCCTTAGCTAGCTAGCTGGGATTTGGGGAGGGGACATTCCTCCAAACTCTTCTACATGCTTCCTGCAAGATGACCGTAGGCATCTCCGAAGGAATTGCTGGC
The DNA here is from genome assembly GCA_004023965.1 of Spilogale gracilis. Taxonomy (NCBI): domain Eukaryota; kingdom Metazoa; phylum Chordata; class Mammalia; order Carnivora; family Mephitidae; genus Spilogale; species Spilogale gracilis. The sequence continues at coordinate 180,291 of PITA01000075.1, read as the reverse complement.
CTGGTCAGAACTCCATCCTCTCTGGGCTCCTATTCTCCTGATCTTGTATCAGTGGTAGCTGTCTGTGCATTTATTTAACCATCTGTCATCCAATTCTTCTTCTGATAATAACCCCTAGACTTTTTCTTTGGATAACTATTCCTCCTACCTCCCCCTTTGCTCCTGGGCTTTGTGTTTGGATAGAAGGAACAACTGCCTCCCAGCTGCAAAGTGAGTCATGTGACCAAGCCTGATGAAATAGTAAATTTCACTTTCCTGGCCACAGAACTTTATAAATGGGCATATAGCCTGAGCCAGAGCTTTGAAGATTAGCCTGGGAACATTTGTTCTACCTTTTTCTTTCTATTGGGCTTGCTAATTCAAGACATATCTCTAGAATTTCTAGAGCCCATTTTCCCCACCACAAAGAGAGCAGCTGCCTAAGAATGAAGTCAACAGAGAAAAGAGCAAAGATAAAGATACAGATTTCTTACAACACTGCTTGAACACCTAGATACATCCATGTCTGAAGCCCTAACTCTAAGCTAATAAACTCTCTTTTTACTTAGGCAGATTTAAACTAGATTTCTTTAAAAATTCTAATCATTAAGTAGCTATTAGACACACAGAATTCATTATATGTATTTATGAATGTCAGGCTTTGTGCTAGGAGCTGGAAACACAAAAATAAATTAGACACAGTGCTTGCCTTTAAGAAGCCTCTTCTCTAGTGGCAGAAATAGTCATATGAAGAGATAATTATAGCACAGTGGAGTAAATGCCATGATATTGGCATGTATGGAAATACAGAGAAGAAAACACATTCTCTTTCCATGAGGGAGTTCTAGAAGCATCCACAAAGGAGAGATTACAGAGTGAAGAGTTTGAAGGATGTTTTCATATTGAGTTTGGTCTAGAAGGGAGGAGAGCAATTGTTTATGCATAGTCATAGAAGAAAGAAATGGTAGATAACAGTGAATAGTTGGATGTTAAAGTGTAGGGTGAGTAGAAGATGACTCACATGGGTAATTCATGTATTTTGGCAAAACCTGAAGACACCATTGTCCAGCTGGCAAACAGTAGAAGGATTCACATCCAGTTCAAGGCCTGGTACTACTGTAACACAAGATGACTGAACACTGACATAAGGTGCTGTCAGCCACATAATTTGTTGAGCTCAGTGCACAATGAGAATGTGAATCTTCTCATTCAAAAATTATTAAGAATTTCAATATAGAACTCAGGAGGGCATTAAAGCAAACATGAAGCCCTTTAGAGTGCAGGGTCCTAGGTGACTGTATAAGGTGCAGGCCCAGAAAGCTGGTCCTGACATAGGCGTAAGAAGGGACCTGTTTCTGATCTGTCACGTGGCCTGGGCTTAATTCCCATCAACATTTTAAACATTACAAAAGCCAGACTCCCACCTATGTGCTGTGAACAGGGAGAATCAGGATTCTCAATCCCAGATTGAGAATTCTGATATTTTGCTTCTGGGCTGATTTTCTCCTCCCACAATAAACCCTGTTGCACAGCCAGAAACTTCTTTCTGCTTTTATAAAACCCTTCTCTCTTTTCCCAGCTCCTAAAACTCGCCCCAAGAGCACTGCAGGTAAGTGAGTCTATCAAGTCACATGGCTAGGCACTTGAACATCCTATTAGTGGAAGAACAGCTTTTCAGAGGACAGAAGGGTAAGGGATGAAGGCCACCTGGGACTGGAGTCAGTTCATAGGTATACATGAGATAGAAATTCTCAGACTGTATCCAATGACAAAATTATTAATACATAAATGCTTATAGTCTTTGTTCATTGCCTCCCACTAAGGAGAATTCTGCTTCTGCCTCTTCAACTTCTCCTCTTCCACCTTCTAGGGATATTTACATTTGCAGCCAATTCTTGGTTTGGGGGATATAGAACAAGGGTAATAGGTAGAGAGAGACAAAACTTCTTGCCAGTGTAAAGTTAAAGGTCTTTCATGGGGAGGATTAAAGATATATGAAGGCAAAGGGAAGTGAGAGTGGGGGAAAAAGGGGAAAGGGGCAAAGAAGACCCAGTTTTAAAGGAATCTGTGGATAGGAATTGAGAATAAGGTTATAAGAGAAACATGGATAAAGCATGGGATGTGAGTGATATTGAAAGCCAGAGAAATGAAGAAAGAGCAAATCAGAAAATACTTTTGAGTGTTATAATTTGAATTTCATTTTGATGAGATGAGATTTGAGAGAAAGCATTAAAGACTAAAAATTGCTTATAATTACTTTTATCTAATGTTGTACTGGTTATGTTGGATCTGAATTATACTTGGGTTACATTGGCATTCTATGAGATGTTAATATATATTCTATATACACACAGAGACATACATATATGCACACCAAATAGTTCTACCAGCAAATACATTTGTGAAATTCCCTCTCCTAAATCAACCATCGAAAGAATTCCATCAATATATTAAAGGCTCTAAGAAGTCCTGCAGAACAGAAATCTCTTCAAACCTGCTTAATCCCATGCTCCCTAAACTTATTTTACTATGTGCCACAAAATATATGTTATTATTTTGAATAAATGTTAAAATACTGTAATTTTAATAGGGTTGACCTACTGTCTCAAGAGTTTAGGGAAGACTTCACAAAGTATTTTTTTAAGTTTTGTTTTGTTTTGTTTTGTTTTGTTTTTTAGAGAGAGAGATAGAGAGAGGTGAGGGGCAGAAGGAGTGAGAGAATCCCAAGAAGACTCCCCACTGAGTGGGGACCTGATGTGGGGCTCAATCTTACCCTGAGATCATGATCGGAGCCAAAACCAAGAGTCAGAAACTTAACCAACTGAGCCAACCAGGCGCCCCCACAAAGTACGTTATTCTAACTGGTATTTGAAGAATGGAGAAGGTGGGAGGCAGCCAGCTCGGTATATACAAAGTCCGGAGGACTGAAATATTTAAAAAAAATAAAAGATTCAACATTGGTGTGGAGTTCCCTAGGGTTTAAAAGTAGAGAGAAAGACTCTGCTACATGTTTTCTTCTTGCCAAGGAGAAAGTATCCCCACCTTGTCTCCATGAGTGTTCTTTAAAGTGATTGCTGGGGTGATGCAGCTGTTAGGGACAAGTGGCCACTCACCTGTTCTGAACCATACTCATGGCCATCCAGTCTCCAGGATACACATTTTTCCCAATGAGGTCCTTGAACATGATGAATGTCTCCATCAAGAAGTCCTGAAATTGTAAAGCAAAACACACCTGTCATCTTGTTTCATAGGAACTGACTGGAAGGACCTAGATCTTGTTGGTTGTTTAAATTTTTTCTTTATTATTTTTAAGAGGAGCAGAAGAGGAAAGGGCATTCATTAAATAAATCCAATGGAACCAACAGCGGTGGATTTTTAAATGGAAGCTTCACGTTGGTTACCAGGAGACTATTTCACAAATACAAGTGGAATGTGACAATGGGATGCAAAAACACTCTCAAAAGAAAGCACAAGCAATTCTGCCTCAGAGAGGAAAGAAGTAAATGCATTTATTGATGTCATAATTTTATAATCATCTTCTCAAATATGTATTGAAGCAGGAGGCATACTACACTTTGTGAAGGCACCTCAGGTCATATAGCAAATAGTTATTACCATGACCACCTAGTCAGCAGTGCTGTAAACACAGCTAGTTCATATATAACAGACACATCTAGGGAACGATTAGAGGAAACACAACAGGAACTCTCTTCCTCTCATTCAAAGATACTGAGAGTGGACCTCAACACACCCCAGACTGTATCAGGCCAAGTTTGTGCTCCATCTTTGGAGAGCACAAATTCAAGACAAATCCAGATATCCAAGACCAGGGGTCCTGGCATGTGGACCCTCCTGAGCTGGAAGAAGCCAAGTCATCCTGTACGTGCTCTTGGGAAAAGTTACTATCCATAGGAAACCCATTCAGAGCTCTTTCCTTAAGCTAGTGGTTTGCAAATTATTTTAACAGTATAATTCTTTGTCCAAGGAAAATACTACCCAGAACTGAATATATAAGATAGATAAAAGTAGGATAGCTGTGGTTGATGTGTGTGTGTGTGTGTGTGTGTGTGTGTGTGTGTGTGTGTGTTTATGGTAGAGGATAGTGAGGATGGGAGGAAAATAATTTGAAAATCACTACTTTAAGCTAAATTGCAAAATTCTGGAAATGAGATTGGTTCCTTTTCAGCAATCTTTGCTTCTAGAGAAAATTACTTGGATGGCTTACGTCCTAGTTTCCACATCAGTAGAATGGGGACAACATGTAACTTGAAGAGTTACTGTGAAAACTAAGTGCACACTGGCTAAAAGATGCTTGGCAAAGAGCCTGGCCCTTTGTAAGTGCTCATTAAGTGCTAGGTCATGACGATGATGAGTGTCGGTGTTCATTCTTGATATCACCTGGGAAAATGCAGATGCCATCACAGGCTCCTTCCCCTCCTAAGGTAACAGAGAAGGCCTCCAGCTCATAGATGAAAAACCTAGCTTCTGAATGAGAAGCTATAACATGCTTTAAGGATTAGGAGAGAAGTTAAAATCCTACAAGCAGATCGTAGTCTTGTAAAGTGTGACTACTAATCCCTAGGTCATACTGTGGTGACAATTACAAAACAAAGTATATATGTTTAATAAGTAAGAGTTTCCTTTTCTACCTTTCTTCTCACCTTTCCTTCCACTGGAGATCAAAAATTAGGACTCTGATCTTTCTATTTCCATGATCCATGACATAGAGAATTTAGGGAAAAATCCTGGGTTATTTGGCTTTCCTTTTGTTTCATTTTTTTGTGTATCCAGAAAAATATTACATTTCTTGCTAATGCTGACCCAGTGAAGAGACAATCTCTCGGCTGAAAGGCTGAAAGAATAAGACGTTGGCTTCCTAATAATTCCCTTTTTATGGGCCACTCTCTGAGATTGGTCCAATTTTTAGTTCCCTTGGCCACTCCAAGGAGAATTGAAAGTGAGACCCAGCAGCAGAATTCCTGAATCTAGCAGTAGTAAGGAGACATGACAGGTGTGACCATGTTGAGGGTAAAAGGACTGCTATACCTCCAGGAGAGCCTGGGCTGGGCTTTATGTTTATAAGTCATGTGCTACAGAGCTATGAGCCTATAGGCCACAGTCCACGTGCATACCTCTCTGTAACAAATGAGTTCTGAGAGGCTAGAAGAGCAAGGGGGTTCAGGGGCCAACTTCCTCCATGTATTTGTGATCATAATATAGAAATAGCTACCTTTTACTGGGCACTTAATATAGAGCTACTGTGCTCTCATTAACCCCTTCCCCATATCCTGACATAAATAATTTATCCCTACTTTACAGATGAGGAAACTGAGGTTTAAGAGAGATAACTTGTCCGTGATCACGTAGCTCTCCAGTGACAAATCCTGGATGCAAATCCTAGACTGTGTGATTTTATCACTGGTGCTCTTGAGCCCCAAAATGCCATGATTCATCAACAAATCTTTATTGAAACATATTTAGATTAGACATTCAGGTTTCATCTCTGATAGGGACCAAAAACATGGTTCAGAAATGGCATATACAAGCTTAAATGGAAAATAGAACTAGGGAATCACATGAGCATGCTTGTAAATTTGGAAACACACATAAACAAGGTCCACTGGGACACCTTCTTACCCTATACTCTTAAGAGCCAAGAGTGTTAATACGCCTCCCCTACACTGCCCCCCACCCCAGCATTGTGCTGACTCACCACAAGTTCAGAGCTGGTCTGGAAGGTCTCAATATAGAAGGAATAATGCTGGTCACCCATCTGGTTTAAGATGGCTGTCATACATGCCACAAAGTGACTCTGTAAGAAATAAAGAAAAATGCCATGAAATAGAGGAGAGCGCACCATGACATTGATTTTCCCCATTTCCTTGGCTTCAGACTGGAAAACACCACGACCATGTCAGGCAAGTATCAAAAGGCCCCCCAGGATGGAGAACCTCGTCTTTACTGGATCAGCAAGTGAAATTTCCCTATGAGGAAATGGTTTCTTATGTCTCATTTAATGGGTTCATTCTTCAAAAAGTATTTCCTGAATACCTATTTTGTGACTGGGACTGTAGTGGGAGCTCCAGTGTAGAAAACAGAGCCTGATCCATCACGTCCCCAGCTGCTTGTACTCTGGGACAAGGCCACTGCAGTGGTGTCAGGAGGTCTAGCCTGGATCAAGATCCTGGACATATTTGATTTTCTGATAAATGAGAAGCTCCTTCTGTGTTCCTCCACAGGAAGTCTTTGGGTAACTGGACTGTTCCTCAAGTTCACATTCCCAAAAGTCACTCCCAGAGACCTGGAATCTCATTTGCTTCTAAAGGTTTTTTTTTCCAATTAGGATGTTAGGAATAACATGCTTTTCCAGTCAGCAAGAGCAGCTATATAATTCGTGGGGCTCAGAACAAAATGAAAATGGAGAGTCTTTGTTAAAAAATTATTCAGAATTTCGGGGCGCCTGGGTGGCTCAGTCATTGAGGGTCTGCCTTCACCTTGGGTTGAGATCCGAAAGTCCTGGGATCAAGCCCCGCATTGGGCTCCCTGCTTGGCGGGGAGCCTGCTTCTCCCTCTCTCACTTCCCCTGCTTGTGTTCCCACTCTAGCTGTGTTTCTCTCTGTCAAATAAATAAATAAAATCTTTAAAAAAAATTATTCAGAATTTCAAGACAGCTCCAGGTCCCATTCTGAGCACCGGGTCATACACTCAGCAAGCCAGCCCTGCCTGCCCGTGACAGCCAGCAGGCTCACACGCCGTAAATGATAAGAAAACACGCAAAGCTGGCAGAAAGTACAAAGCTGGGACTCTGGGGAGCAACAGTGGGGGTGCTATGTTGATGGGGACATGGAGCCTCTCCACTGGGGTGAACCATCTTGGTCATCCAGGGAGGCAAAGCCTCTGCGGCTCAGACCCCCAGGGGGTGGTGGTGAGTTTGTGAAATGATCAGTTCTTTCCAAAACCAGACAGAACACCATCATCGCTGTGGTCCCACTTAAACCAAGAAAGCAGCTTTCTCATCGCGTATTCCTCTGGCCAGTCTGGATGGCAGAAAGGAGAAATCTTCGAGTTTGAGAGGTGTGTGTATGCATGTTTGTGTATGTGTGTGTGTGCCGTGCACGCACGCACACACGTGTGTTTCTCTACTCCCTCCATCTCGTCTCTCCTTTCCTCAAAGAATTCAGCCTGTGACCACTAGAGGTCTTTTCTTTTCACATGGTAGCTGCTGAGCAGTTTGTTCGGCTTTTTATTTATTCCTACGTGAGCAGACCCACTACACTTCTTGCATATAAACAGTGAAAATTACAACATAAAGGACCCATTATTCCTTCTTTTGGAGTAATTCTGCTGCTGGCCAAAGCCTGGCTCATTTTGCAAGGAAAGGGAGGACATCTCTGCAGGTAATTCTACTGCTTCAAGGTAAGAGATTTGGGTAGGTTTTATTTTTTGTGATCCGTGATCCTCTAAGAGAAAATGCTATCGCCTCTTGGACAACAGTTTACTTTTAAAGCTCTGGCTTAAATGAGTCCTGAGATTGTGAGCTTCTGTGTGTGTGTGTGTGTGTGTGTGTGCACGCACTTGCACACGGGTGTTGTAGAAAATCTACCATTGTCAGAACTGCAGCCTGCCCCAAATGCATAGATACGGAGTGTTTGTTATTTCCAATGGCTTGATTTGAATTTGAAGTGTGGGGTGGGGTGGGCGGGAGCAAAAAACAAATCTCAGAGCTCAAGTTGCTTGGAATTACCTTGAAAAGGCTGCATTGTCTTAAGCCTGTTTAGAGAAACTTCCATGCTTCATTTGAAAAGAAAATAAAAGGGGAAAGGGTCCCGGTCCCCATCTAGAGAAAGTGACCATTTTATGAAAGAAACCAATATTTTCTTCTAAGGACCTGCTCGGTGTGTCAGAGTCCACCAATTAATCAAAATTACTTTTACCAGCTTGTTCATTTGTTCCTTCTAACTACCACATAGAAAAATCCAGCTCAGTGCCTTACAGCAGGATATGTAGTGCAATGTGACTGAAGTTTGAACAAGTTACCTGTATTTGGTTGTTAATGAAAAAGGACAGTGTTTTACATCTGTCTGGAAACACCCCTTATTTCCTGTTCTGGTGCCCAGCACCAAATTGGTCAGAAATCACACGGATGTGATCGATTGATTAGTGAAATGGCATGAGACGCCAGCAGCAGGTTCGTATTCAGAAAAGGCTTCTTTCTGTCATTTATATTAAAAAACAAATAACAAAGCAAAAAAAAAAAAGGCCACCTCTTTGTCACATAACGATAGAATGATAGAATAGCACTATGCCTCTCTGACGTTTATCCTTTTTTCAGTAGTATCGTCAACATGGCAATCCACCTTTTGCTTCATGCCCCCTTCCCTTTCTAGGAGTTTGAGACCTTACTTTTATAGCCACCATGGTTTAAATGTTTAGAAAGAGCTAGAGGAATGGGGTGGTGGGGGCGGTGATGCACCAGTAGCAACTCGGGCACTCCTCACATTGACATTGCTCAAACTTTATAGCGTAAGAGCCAAATCTCCCAGTTCTGTCAGCAACATGGAAAAGCCTGAGTACTGCCTGGGGGCCAGCAGGGTGGGGGATTCCCCTGCAGTCCACGCGAGTGAGAATCCCCCTCTTCCCATCCCTGGCAGAAACTGTGGAGGTGACATCTATTTACTACCAAGGCAGGAGGCAGCCACTCATCCATAGCCTAGCAGCATGCCAGGTGCCTAGATGGGAAATTGCTTCTTAAAACAGAATACCAGGGGGACTGCCTCTTAAATCCCAGAGAGAAACTGTATCCGAGACGCTGGTCACAAACCAGGCAGAGTCACCTCGGCTCCGTCTGGGGTGGTTTAAAATGCAGTTAATGAATCACAGCATGAAGAGACACGGTTTGAAACTAGGTCAAACGTGTAAAAATAAGTGCAATCATCGCAGACACTTGGCTGATGAGGGGCTCCTTAACGCCTTGAGTGGCAGGGCTTATTTGCCACATAGAACCCTCTTCAGCGATCCGCGACAATCAATCCTCTTAATTAATGCAGCCCATCAGTATGGAGAGAGGTCTCGCACACCTGGGAGAGCACTGAAGCTCCAAAGGAAAACAGTCAGGGTCTCTTCACTGTGTGAGGGCAAGAGAGAAAAGAGAAACACAGTATTGTGTGATTAATACTAATTAGCTGGGATACTAGGTGATTAGGATCAGGAGAGTAGCCCTCCCCAAATCATTTGGCTCTTTTGCATAAAAAACTATCATCATCATCCCCTCATATTGCTAAGGCCAAGAGTTGGGTGCACGTCACTCAACTTAAACATATCTATTTAACGGCCTCTAAGGCAAATACACCTACACACACCTACACACACCTACACACACACACACACACACACACACACACACACACAGAGTCAAGACCCCTGCAGTGCTGAGTGCCCTGCCTTGAAAACCAGGCAACCAAGGGGGAGAGGGGCCTGGCTGCTGCAAATGCATCCCCCACTCACCTGAGATTGTGGGAGGGATGAGTTCACAGAAGGAGGGAAGCAGCTAACTTTGGGAGCTTGCTACCCAAATGCCAACATTACTACGCGATACCAGCTGGTGACACGTTGCTATAGTAACTTCAAATAATGTGCAGGGCCAAAATAAAATAAAATATAGAAAGAGCCAAGAAGAGGAGATGAAGGAAAGTTTTCATACCGAGGGAGGCTCACAGGGAGATGAAAAGTTCTCTCTCTCCTGGGCCATTTATCTCCTTGGGAGACGGAGAGTAGCCAGATGCCATCCTCAGGTGGCTTCTCCATTCACCCCCACATCTGCCATGTGATTATGTAACAGATTTAATTCTGGGGTGGAATTGGCACGGTCTGGGTGGTGGATTCGGGACCGGAAGTGGGAGGCTGTGGTGATAGGAACAATAGGGACTTTAAAACCCCTTCATCTTAGAGCTTTGTCAGGCACTGGGAATTCTAGTGTGTAGTGATCTTTGGGGAAACCAGTGTATTGTTCTGTCTTAGCAACCATCAGGTTCTGGGCACTGTGCTGGGTGTCAGGGTGCAGCAGTGAGTGGGCTGGGTAAGGCTGGGCAAGCCTGGGCTCCAAAGAGTTTACACCTGGTTCCGCCAGGACGTAGGGAGTCAGAGTGCGGGCCTGGGAGCCGGCCAGCCTGAGTTCAGATCTCATCTCTATCTCTTCCTTGTTGTGTGACCTTGGGCAGGGTCTTGGGCTTCAGGGTCCTTATTTGAAAAAGGGGATAGAAATGTTCCTTCATACAATGTGGGTGAGGATTAAATAGAAAAGCACTTAGAACATAGAAAGCCCTTGATAATTATTAGCTGTTGTTATTATTGTCGTGGTTGCTGTGATCCAGAGAAACTATGCAGATTAGCTCATTGAAATTCCTGACCTGGGTGAGGGAAATGATGACATCACCTACCCATGACTGGCTGTGGACACATCAAGTGCTCCCAATCACAGCTCAGTGCTCTTTGACTCTGAATGTGCCTTGGTTAACAACATGCCCAAAGTCCAGCTGTTAAGTAAATCAAATGTGAGCCTCTTGGACCGGGGCACGTTGGGAAGTTTCCTCCATTTGGGGACAGTTGCAGGCAGGTGGGAAGAGTGACAACAGTGCCCAAATTGTTCAAAAGCATGAAATACGATTGTCTTCATCTAAAACTTATTCCCCCAGCTGCTCGGCTTTGGGATGCGCCTGTCTCTGTGTGCATGGCGTTCTTTGGTTCCCTGGGGATCCTGCTGTCTGATAGAGTAAACCAACTCACTCTCTTTCCTGATGGGCACAGATCACAGGGTTTCATGTGGCCTGCTCCATGTCAAAGGCACAACATCACAGGAAAACAGAAAAGTGCCGCTTGGTTGCTGTATATTCTAGATACGCTCTGACACATTCCCTCCATACAACATGATGACTGTTGTAGAGTTAGCTGCATGCACCCCTGCCTGGTGCCGTGGGCATTTATCATGGCTCAGCTACCCTGCACAACTAGGACCAGAACTACAGGTGTCTCTTCAGAGAGCTAGCCTCACTGACAAGGAGCAAGAAAGGAAGGATAAGCAAGGCTGCTTTGAATCAAGCCTGGAAGAGGAGACTGAATTGGTAACGTACTCTTCCTTTGAAACTAACACATCCTGATGCTGGTTGGAGCCTGTGCATGTGGCTCTGTGGTGTGAGGTCACTTTAAATCTTCCAAAGGATACAGTGGGATCCCAAGGGGAGAGGGAAGGCAAGGAAATTCCGTTCATTCATTCTTTGTGCTCAGGATTCTACATTCATCATGTCCCTGGACTCCTCTCGACAACTTCATGGAGTCAACTTCATGCCCAATTTACAGATGAGGAAGTGAGATGTGTGCATATCAGCCATCTTGCCTAGACAGACATTTAGTATACGATGGGCCAGGAATCAAAATCTGGATCTTCCTGACTCCAAAACCTGTGTTATTTCCATAAATCCACTGTTCCTCCCATGTCAGCACTGTCAGCTCCACCTGGGGAGAGATTTTTATCCACTTATTCATTGCTCTATCACCAGAATCTAGAATTGAATTTGCACTTAGTGTGGCCTCAATAAATACATGTTAGATCAGAGACTGAATTTGTTATAGTATTCCCCATCACTAAATGAATATTACAGGGACCATGCCAACCTCCACACACAAACTCTGAAAAGTTAGGGTCATGGATAGAACATCTTTGCTTTAGGAGGGCTCAGAAATGAAAGAATTTTTGTTCTACTTCTGAGTATACGACTCCATCTTAAATTATATTTGATCAAGCCAGAGTGAAATCATTCTTTCACATATTCCTTAATTCAACAGATATTTCCTGAGCACCTATTATATTCCAGGCTTGCTTCTAGTTGTGAGGGATAAACCAGGAATGAAAGTAACAAAAGTTGTTCTTAACGAGCTCTCATCCCCTTTGGGGAGAGGGCTAGGGATGGAGAAACACACTTGAAGCAAGTGCGTACACAAGTAAGATTATTTTAGGCAGTGATATCTGTTACTAATGATGTATCACCAAGGAATAAGATAGGGATGGAGTGGGAAAGAAACCCATTTTCATTTATTTTATTTTCTTTCCTTTTGTTTCTTAAGATTTTATTTAGTTATTTGACATAGAGAAACACAGGCAGAGAGGGAACAGAAGCGGGGCGGGAGAGGTGGGGAGTGAGAGAGGGAGAAGCAGGCTTCCCTCCAAGCAGGGAGCCTGATGTGGGGCTTGATCCTGGGACTCCAGGATCATGACCTGACTGGAAGGCAGACACTTAATGACTGAGCCACCCAGGTGCCCCGGAAACCATTTTAAATCAGGGAGACAAAGGCAGTCTCTTAGAGAGCTGGCATTTGAGTGGAAATCTGAATAATAATAGTCAGTCATGTAAAAATCTGGCAGAACAGCATTCCAGGGCAACTAAACAGCAGATTCCTAGGCCCTGGGGTGAGATGTGCTTGGAATGCTGAAGGATCCAAAAGAAGGTCAGCACAGCAAGGAGCTATGAAATGAGGAAAGACGCTGTGTAAGTCGAGGTCAGAGAGATAGGCAGGTGCCAGATCCTGGGAGCCCTTGGAGGTCAGGGGCAAGAGTTTGGCTTTTCCTTCAAGTGCAAAAGGAGGCCATTGATTTGGGTTTTAAAAATCTCTCTTGCTGCTGTGTGTTTCAAGAACCCCTCTTTAAAGAGGCTGTTTCCACAGCTTGCCACTCAAGCCCATCTCCAAGACACTGCACTGGATTTGTTTCCAGGGTCAACATGGGCTCTTCCTTATTCGTGGTAGTGTCACCACTCTTCAGCAAAAGCTTCTCACTAAATGACCATTTTACAGCAGTCTCTGGCACTCCCTGGGTAGGTGAGAGAGTAGACTCTGGTTTTATGTGGATCCTATCTGTCTTCTAGCTTAGTGGGCTTATCTCCCTGTTGTTCAGAGCTGAATGGAAGGGAGCCTGCTGCAGTGGTTCCCAGTCTCTGCTAAAGCCATTTGCATTGGTGGAACCTGAGAAACCTGCTTGCCATGATGGGGCTATCATCAGGACACCCCAGTTTTTAACTGAACAAAAGACGATGTTTTTAAACACTTCTAGTAGCATTTGTGGAGCTGTGGTTGGGGAAATTCACAAATGTAATTGCAAGAAGAATAGTTTCAGAAACAAGGATTTATTCTCAGCACATATACCAGTGATGGTCCTCCAATATATGTACCAAATGCCTCAGAAAAGCCTGTGCAAAGAAGTCTGTTTGGAGTCCTGGACAACACGGTATTGTCTTTAGTTCGCTTCTCCCTGGGAAATAGCAAAGCTAGGAGCATCACTGGGATGTGGGCTCTAGATGAATATTCCAAGCAGTCCCTCGTCTTTTCTTGCAAACATTTGCATCAAGGTTAAGAAGGACACCAAGATCAACCTTCAACAGAAAAGAGTATCACAAAAGGATATTATGTTTCAGGCAGAAGGCACTGTGGGCTACAGAACTATCATTTAAACAAGAACTATCATTTAAAGGGCTAAGAGGGTATCAGACAGCATTTATTTGTCTATCAGTAAGGACTTTTTATAGGGCTGTGGCAAGAGAAGAAAAGAACTGGAAGAATGACAAGGTAATATTAGTTGGGCATTTATGAGTCAGACACTGTGCAAAAAAGTGTCCTGCTGGTCATCCTGCCATCTGTTCTTGAGCACTCACTACATGCCAAACACTTATTTGCTTTATCTCATTTAATCCTCCCAACAGCCAGGCGGTCTTGATAAAACCATGTGAACTTTAAAGATTGAAACTGAGAAGCAGAGAGGTGACACGACCTAGCTAGATCAGCATGACCCCAGAATACTTTTGTTTTTTTTAGAAAAAAGAAAAAAGACATTATCGCTTTATAAACATGATATAATCTTAGTAATAGGAAAATAAAGCAAAACATCAAAGTACAATGAAGAGAGGAAAAGTGCACAGCATTTTACCTTACTGCACTGCCTGCCTAACTAGTCTTGAATGGGAGAACATTCGGTATTCCACTCAATTCAATAAGTGTCTCGAATAGTAAGAAACATTCTAGAAAGGTCTTGTGCCTATATTGAGACAGAAGGATGGATGGAAGAATGAAATGATGGGTGGGTGGAGCTAGCTTGGCAGGTTATACAGGGAGACAGACCAGCTGATATGGGTAGACACACAATTACACATATAGGATCAGCTCTCTTACTGACTGTACTCTATGGTTTATGAGTCTCCCACGATTTTAGTCTCAACTGAGGATAACTGCTCCGTTTTCTGCATCGCTTACAGTGTTGAAGGCCAAGAAGGGTTCAGAGTGGAACATCAATGCCACATACTAGGAAGTTTATCTGATTTCCCATAGAAGCAGCTTTCCTGGAAGGCACTGGATAGGGCATCCTAAGTCCTGGGAGCAAATGCCAGTTCTCTTCAACATGCCCTGGAATTTGGACAAGTTGCTTGATCCCTAAGGCCCCGCTTCTCCCGGTCTCTGAAACAGCAATACTAGTACCACATGCAGCCCTATGGTGAGGACGAAGTCGCGGGCGTGTGCAGGGTTCCCAGGTGGACCTGGCTCACCACGGCGCTCAGCAAGCCTTCCTGCAATGCTCAGCCTCAGCCCTCTTTCCGGTTCGCCAGAACTGTGTGTTGACCGGCTGGGGAAGTGTAGAGTCAGCTTTTGGTTGACTCGTAGAGGATGATTTCAACCTCCCCGTGGACCTGGAGAGCTGCACTGAGGGTGATGATTTATACAGTCTCTCTTTGCCTTTTGTTTCTGTTCACAAAGCCTCCACGTTGAAGGAGAGGAGGGGCAGGCACACAAATGTGTTCAGGAGGCGTGATTATTTTGTGGATAAAGGATTGCTTTAGTTTACCAGCTTTGTTTACTTCATGAGGAGTGAAGAAGAGTGAAGAAGGTTTATCTCTCACGTTGTGTTTCCAACTTCAAGCCCAACTTTCCAAGCAAGACTTTCCTAGCACCTCCCCAACCTCCTCCAAACGGGTCTAGTTGTCCCTGCTGCAAGGAGCCTGCTGGTCCCAGCATGCTCCACTACCTGGGTCCAAGTAGGATAGTGATGGGTTAGGTGCCTCTTTGTGACACCTCCTTGATCGCTCAACTCCACAGTGTTCAACGGAAGCAATGACATACTGATGTGTAATTCTTAATCCACATTACAGAAGGATTTTCTCCTTCCCCAAACAGTTCTTCACTCCTCACTCCCAATTAATCAATCAGTTAGCAAATATTTACTCAGCACCTATTATCTGGAAGGAGCTACTACACACTGAAGGTCTCAGGGTATAGGGAAGAATATCCATCTCTCTATTTCTCTTGTCTATCCATCACTACAGTAATTCTCAGCTAGGCAATCTGTCATAAGTGGGGAGAGGGGGAGGTTGATACTGACATCTGTTGGGTAAAGGCCAGGGATGCTCCTAACCATCTTATAATATGCAATCCAGCCCCAACAACAAAGACTGACCCAGCTCAAAATGTCACTCGTGCCGAAGTTGAGAAACTCTGATCTGTAGAGAGATATACATGTGATGCTGAATGACAGGAGCAAAATGAGTGCTATAAGGAAAGTTTTCTCTAGGCTTGTAAGAAGTGGGATTGACCTTTGTGGACAGGGATGCTCAGGGAAAATTTCACAGACCATGTGGGGGTTTGAGGAACTATGTGATTAAAAGAGATTAAGATAAAAATGGGAAAGGACATCTTAGATCTATAATAGAAGATACATTTCATTTTATTATTTGATGAATTTGATTGATTGGTAGTAACTGCCTAAAGAGCTGTGTGGGAAATGATTCTACAGCCAAGTCCTAGCTCAGCAGGAAAGAGTGTGTTGATTGATTAGCAATGTCTGCTCTAGGCAAGGGAGGGGGAGGGAGGGTGGAGATGCTGAGAAATTGCTGTCCCACTTTTGTATGTGGAACAGGATGAGGAAAGACGCAGAGGTGGAAATGGGCAGAGTGTTTTGGTACAGCCGAAGTTCATAGAGGGAGATCATGAGAGAGATTTGGGGGGACAGGCTGGAAAGGCCTTGAATGCCAGGCTGAGGGCTTTGAACCTGAACCTGTAGGTGATGGGATGCTACGCAGGCACCTGCCTACTGGGCTGCCTTCAGGCCAGCTCCGCTGACAAGGTCTTGAGAATGAAAGAAAGCTACCCAAGGTCCTTGCTCTTCATTTCTATAAAGAGAGTACTATTTCATCTGTTAACACTAAAAACTGGCAGAATCATCAGGCTCTGGCTTTTATGAAGCTGATTCCAATGATGAAAAAAATCCTATGAAACTGAACTCAGAGATACCTGTTTGCAAAGCTGACTCCAAGGGTTCCCATTAATGAGCTCCGGTAAAGCCCTTTTGGATGGAGAGCATTCCTTCTGATGTACTTCACCCAAAAAAAGAAAAAAAAAGAAAAAGAAAAAAGAAGCCTCAAGGAAGAGGGGGCAGAATGGAGTGGGAGACCATTCCTGGGGCTCAGGTTCCAGCTGACCTCCTGATGAGGACACTGCGCTGCCTACCTATCTTATGTTTCCTGTCAGCCCCCAGCTCCCCCGACAGGCTGGCTCCTTAGGCTGTTTCCTTTCTGCCCCGACAGTGGCACCTCATTGATTTATTGGTTTGCAATTTTCCAAATGACATCATACTCTTTTTTTTGTTCATTTTTTCCCTTTGCTTGCCTCCCCCCTTTTAAATTCCCATTTGTCCCACTTCCACTTCCCTGTCCTTTGGAATGGTAACAACACCTTCCAATTACTCCTCTGCAGTCCGCATTAGCTGCCTGCTGACTCCCTCTCCCTGTCATCATTAATAAAGGTGACACTGCAGCTTGGCATGAGCGCAGGTCCTCCTCCCCCTGCCCTCGCCTCCCCTCGCTTGGAGCAGAAGTCTCCCCAGCCACAGATCCCCTGCCTTTGACACTTTCTTCCTGTACTTAGCTCCTACCCCTGTGTTCTAATCCACACTCAATTAAAGAAAGATCAAGTGACACAATAAAAATGCCATCCAGACAGTTGGCCTGAGGTGGCGCCCAGATATCAGATCAACATAGTACAACCCCATATCTCTTAATTCTATCTAGAAAAGGAAAAAAAAAAAAGATATCCCAGTTGTCTGGGCTGATTTGTTCTTTAAAACCCCTGCTGATGATTTCACCATGGCAGGCCTGGAGAAATCCTAGCAAAAGTCTAATCAAAGTTCAAGCTTAGAATTAGAGATAATGGGGTGGGTGGTCCTTGGGAGCCCTTGCAAGTCAGTCTTCTTGCAGGACAAATGGAGAAGCCATGGACCAGAGAGGCTAGGTGGTTTCCCCATGGTCACCCAGCTGCCAAAAGTGGCAGGGCTGGTGCTAGAACCCAGCTGTTCTGACCACAGTGTTAAATCAAATATACCGTTCTTCACTGCCTCCAAATGCTCCCCCTGACCTCTGAGTTCCCTACAAACAAAGTGAAGGTTCTTTTCCCATCTCCACCAAGGGGTTGTCCTGATACCTAGAATAAATGGACCTCAACTAATACTTTACCACGTAGGTTTCCAGATTTGGGGAAGAACAAGCCATTGAACACAAATCTAATCTTTCAAAAAAATTGAATGGGTGTCTCTATTACCACCATTCATCCTTGCTTTGATCGATTACATTCTGTGCCCAGCATCCAAATGTGGTTAAGAACATCAAACTGAAAAACCAAACGATTGATCACCAAAGTCACTCTGTGGAATGAAAATTGTCTGACTGTGCCTCAGGGCAGGAGGAGGGTGGGTCGTGGGAGGCTTTGCTTTCGCGGCTTTGCTCTGAGATCCCTGGCAGCCTGCAGCTTGCACACCGTGCACAGAAACGCTTTGTTGGGCTGCCGTGGGGTTGTTAAAACATGTGACTCGTGTGTCAATGAGACTCGAAGAAAAATCACACACAAAAATAAACAATACAAAACAAAACATTTGACTTTTTGGTCAACGTTGAAAAAACAGCCACTTCTCCATGAAGTTTTGAATTGTCAGCCATGTGGAAGCTGCAGAGATACCATTCTGCATCCCCACACGGCAGCACTGGTAGCTACCTCCTGCTGTGGATAGGCCTGTGAGGGGTGGGCATGCATGTGCCAGGGATCCCAGGCCTGGACTCATTCTAGGGTGACCTATACTTCCTGGGTTGCCGGGGTCTTGTCTGATTTTAGCACAGAAGTCCCATGTCCCAGGAATCCGCTCTTGCCAGGACGGTCGGTCACTCCACCTCGTTCTTTTATGGACTTGCCTGGTCTCTGGAGGCATGTGCACATATGACCTCCTCCCCAGTGCTTCCTTCGAGCCCAAATGCCTCCCCCGAATGAGATTCAAGGCTGCGCAGCATCTGAATCCTGCTTCTCCTCACCTCCCCAACCTACATGCCAAATTTCTCTCCTCTCTCTTGCTATCTGTACGAGTTAAGGATGACTTCTTTTACACAATTGAAAAACTTAATTTGAAGTCCTGGTCTCTCCATAGTTGTGAATTTTGCATGATTCATCAAAGTTTCAGTCTCAAAACTGAAAACCATCCCAGAAGTATCTGCCCCTATTTAGCATCCCAAAGTCTAAGAACATCTTGGGGGGCCTAACATTGACATCCAACTCTTCTTCTGCTTATAACATGGAATCTTAATCATATGTCCATGTGTCTGTGTTCTCCACTAGCCAGATGTACTCAAGGGTAGGGACCTTCTTCTGTATCTGTATCCTCAATGCCTGGCTCATTAAAGTACTTAGTAAGAGGTTTTTCGAATGAGTGAGAGAGTGAGTGAGACAACTCCCACCACAGAGATCAGGGGGGCTATCTCATTTGTTATGATTCTAAAGAAAAAAGGTCTTCTTGGAGCACCTGGGTAGTGCAGTTGGTTGAGCACCCAACTCTTAATTTCAGCTCAAGTCATGATCTCAGGGTTGTGAGATCGAGCCCTATGTTGGGTTCTGCACTCAATGTGGAGTCTGCTTAAGACTCTCTCTCCCTTTCCCTCTGTCCCTACCTCCATGCTCTCTCTCTCTCAAAAATGAATAAAGAAATAAATATTTTAAAAGGAAAGAGGGGCATCTGTGTGGCTCAGTTGTTAAGTATCTCCTTCGGCTCAGGTCATGATCTGGGATTTCCCTCCCTCACTGCCCTTGCTTATATTCCCTCTCTAGCTGTGTTTCTTTCTGTCAAATAAATACAGAAAAGCTTTAAAAAAGAAAAGAAAGGAAAAGAAAAGAGAAAAGAAAAGAAGTCTTAACTGTCCCAGCGCCCACAGGGCATCTGTTTCTTAACTGATTTCCCTGTATTATATTCCAAGCTAGAACAACTAATCTATGATTGGGGTCAAGCTGTCATTCTTTTGGACATTTATCTTAAGATCATAAGATTACAAAGTGTTGGCAGTTTTAGGGTCTTTTCTGATCAATAAAGAGAATTCCAGGAGTCCAGCTTCCTACTGGATATTTCCCCTGGGACAACTCATAGGCAGCTCATCATAAACGTATCAGCAACATCCCTCCCTCTAGAGCCTCTCTCCCTCCTTCCTGTGTGCTCTGTCTCAGGACCACTCTCAGCTCAAGACAGTAGTCCAGCCATAGACCTTGATTCTTTTTTCAAGACCCATGCAAGGGTCATTCCCTCCTCCAGGAAGCCTTCTCTGATTCCATCTGATGCTCTTCTGCCCTAGAGGGAGCCAGGCACACCCTCCCTCTGCTACAAAAATTCTTTCTCCTTTCATTGTATGCATCACCATTAACACAGCATCAAGTGAGTAGACTCTGGAGGTGGCCTTCCTAAAGAAGTGGAGCAAGATTCTCTCGCCCTCTCTCTCCTTTTCTTCTCTTTCCTCTCTCTCCTCCCCACTCCCACTCCATTCCATAAATCACCAAGCCTCCGGGATTTAGAAATTTGTCTTAAATGTGCTTATTCTCTGTGCCCACCCTCACTGCACTAATTGAAGCTGCCATCACTATCACCTGGCCTAGTGCACCGCCCTCCTAAGTGGGCCCTGCCTCCAGCTCTGTCCCCTCTCATCTTCATACTGCAGTCAGAATGTGGTCTTACTCAAATGGAAATGAGACTTTCACTTCTACTTAAAATCAGTGGATCCCACTGACTCTGTGGATAAATATTCAAGCATCTTAGCACAGGATAAAATTTCCTGCATGATCTGATCGGTTCCCAACTTCATTTCTTCCACACTTCCTACCTCCTCCTTTAAACTCTACCATTAGGCCACACAGAATTTGTCCCAATTTCCACCCAGCTCACTTATCCAGATCATATTCCTCTTGTCTCTGACTGCCTGTCCACACAGTATTCCCAGCCTCAGCACACGTGCACATGCACAGGCACACACACTTGCGCGCGTGCGCGCACATACACACACACACACACACACACACACACACACACACACACACACACATCTTTAAACTGTTTGCTTCCGGATGCCTCATGGGGGGTGTTATCTAGATTAAGTATGATTGCATTCACAAGGGGATAACGCAGTTGTCACAGAGTAAGTGCTCAATAGATGGTTACAGTTAAGGGTACATCATGTCACATGGCTAATTTTTCAGTGGTTTTAAGGGAGAGCTACACAGAAACAGCTAAGATTTGGGCTCTTCAGCTTTGAGTCATGCCAAGCCCCCCAGCCCCTGCCAAAAAAAGATTGTACATATTTGAAGTCTTCCATATATGTTTAACATGCAGCGTCCAATGGAAGTGACATTATGTCATGATTAAGACAATAAATGTTAATTTGTACTGAATCAAGCGACTAATTTTGCTCCTACCATAATGGGATTATACATTTCATTTTGGAATTTTAAAGCCTTTATAACTTCACAGCGTCATCTGTCACATGTTATCATTTCAAGAATAAGCAAGATGTTATTGTAAAGGAAAACTTCCTCAGCCTTGTGATGTTAGATGATGCTCCCTGGGGCACTCCGGGGTCTCTTTTAAGTCTCTGAGGTTCTGGTTGGTGGCAGGCCACCCTGATTCCAGACTGGTCAGCTGTCATAAATAAGCTGCTCCATCCCTACAAACTCACCTTTCCTCACTTCTAAACTCATATGGTTTTTGTAATCAATAAGTGAGGTAAGGCAGAGACAACTAGTGCCTTGCTACTCAAAGCACGGTGCACTGACAGGAAGAACAAACGCACTTGGGAACTTGTCAGGAATGAAGAATCTTGGGCGCTACCAGACTAGATGAATCAGAATCTGATTCCCAGTATGCAGTTCTCAAACACTGAAGTTTGAGAAGCACTGCTCTAGCACTCAGCGCTTTTCGATAAAAGATACCTTTTGTAACCTGTTCATCAATCCTCCCCTTTCATCCACTAACCATTCATCAACATCTGCACAGTGTGTGTGCGGCTGGATGCTGGGCCCCGGGCACAGTGACTGGCACAGACCTGGGCTGCAACAGATGTTGGCTCATTTGATGAATGGATACAGAAGGGAATTGGACCTGCCTCCTGCTCTCAAGGAGCTCACGGTCCACGAGGAAAATGAAGACAGGAACTCCAATATCCAGAACAGGGTAATGGTTATGAATGATGAAGACTCCCCATTATTTGTACACTTGGTATCTCTTTGAATTCCCACA
Organism: Spilogale gracilis; assembly: GCA_004023965.1. Classification (NCBI taxonomy): domain Eukaryota; kingdom Metazoa; phylum Chordata; class Mammalia; order Carnivora; family Mephitidae; genus Spilogale; species Spilogale gracilis. Next base: position 158,696 of record PITA01000075.1, on the reverse strand, counting down.
ACAACAGTGAGGATAATACTATTATCATCCGCCTTTTACTAAGAGGAAGCTTTGACACAGAGAAGAAAAGTAGCTCGTCCAAAGCTTCATTCAATTAATATGAGACCCTGACAAGATGTGAAGTTGGGCAGCCCTTGCCTGATCACTCTGCAGTACTGCCGCTGCTGGGGACAATTGCTGGCCTACTAACTTTGACCACAGCCCTCTCAAGGGCAGCCCCATCCCCAGGTGCAGTGGGAGAGGCAGCAGGAGGCCCCACAGGCAGACATTCACCGCCGAAGAGCTGGCGGGAGGGCTTATCTGATGCAGCCCACCACATCTAGCTATCCCCCTCCCTGGCCTCTCTCCTGCCACTTGGACATTTTACTTGCAAATATATTTGGCAGATGATGCCAGCTTTCTCAATGACAAATCCAGGCAACAGAAAGAAAACTCGTCTGCGTTTGGGAATAGGAGCAAAGCAACTTTCTGAAAATCACTTAATGAGCTGCAGGGGTGAAGGGTTCCAAACCAGGGGTCCTGAGCTCCAGGCTCAGGAGAAGCTGTGAACAAGGAGAGGTCTGTTGTCACCAGGGTCTTCTTCCCTTCCTTTTGGAGGAATAGAAGAGTTCCTCCAAAATGTGCATCTAAATCATGTTTTGGTCAATGTAATTTTATTGGTCAATATGAGATGGTGGGTGGCATAGTAATTAATTGAAATATCTATTTATGCTTCAACCTTCCCATAACTTCCTTTCCCCCTCTCTCTCTCCTCTCCTTGCCATTTACATAAGGATAGGCAGGAACTGTGTTCCCTCTCCTTGGAGGAGTGTTCTCTGTGTTCTCCAGCAGCATCACTTTCACCTGGAACCTTCTTTGAAATGCACATTCTCAGGCCCCGCTCCAGACCTGCTGAATCAAAACCTTGGGAGCAGCCCCCATGGTCTGTTTAACAAGCCTTCTAAGGTGCTCTAATGAGCCCTAACCTTCAGGAATCATTGTCTTGGAAGCTTTGGGGCAGAGCGGCTCTGGTGAGCAATGAGGAGAGGAGAAGGGAAGAAGGAAAGGGGACACAAGACACAATAAGGGAGAAGAAGGCAGAAATTGAGGGAAAAGGGGGAAAAAGAGACTCTCAACACTAGGAGGGTGGTGGTGGGTTGAGGTTGTTAAGTAGCAAAGATCAGTAACTCTTGCATGTCCGAGGGAACTGTGCCCCTAGGATGCCTGGCCCTCGCGGCACTGAATCAGCAGCCTTCATCGTTAGTGACATGCATGATCACATGATGGTTAAATCAGCTGTGGCCAGGGAGTACCTGAGACCAGAGGGATCTCCAAGAACACCCCACTGGGCCCAAGACCCCAGGGACTTGTCTGTGGCTGGGTGGGACGAAGGTAGCTCAGATTGAGTCTTTGTGAATGCTAGCTCAGTTGGGCCAGGGCTGCTCCGGGTTAGATTTCATCTCACTTAGAGAAAGTCAGGGATTTATCATCTTGTTCCTCACAGCAGTTCATGGATGTAAATGTATATCCCCTATACCTGGACTGCTTTCAAGAAACACTTTTCAAAGAACATTCTGGGCCCTTCCCAAACTTCCTTTAGGTAAGAGCAACAGTGCCTTATGAGCACCGAACAAAGGGGTGAGGTGTTTTGTCTCCCAGTACAGATGTTCCAGGGCCATCCGCTGGAAATCGGGAACAGAGCTTGGGACCTTCGAGCCAGCCCAAAGGCCACTTCTGTTCTCCTCACTTCTAAGGAAAAGAAATCTCAGTTTCTCCAGACCAGACTTGGCCAATGTCCCTCAGCTTCTGCATGGTGGGTAGGTTTCCTCCAGAACCTCATTTTAACCATCAAAACATCAATTCTCACACTCTTGGGTTGAGACCAGCTGGATCTGACTGGCTAAAATTCTGCTACTTCCTAGACCATACCTGGCTGGGTAATGGTGGCAGAGCATGGCATGGGCAGCTACAGGTGCTAAAGCTTTCTCTGTTCTGGGCAATAAGAATTCTGCCTCGCCCTGAGTCTGGCCTCAACCCCTTATCTCCTCACTCTGACTTCTGTCTTGAGGCCCCCCATTCACCATCTCAGTAGGTAGTGCTTATTTTTTTCTCCTTTCAACTTACAACCCTACTCCTTTCTCTCTCTAATGATTTTAAAAATCATCTCCTTCCTTCTATTACAATATTGTCTAATATGTCATCTTAAGCAATAGGAATTAAGTTCCCTGAAGTCAAGGATTATGTCCTACATACATCTTGTATTGCACCCAGTCTGGGGACTGACACAAGTTAGGTTTTCAGGAAATATCTATGGAACGACTGCATAGACACCACTACCTATTTGATAACTCCAGGTGAACATTTTACAGGTATCCTATACTCGAGATGCTCAATTTAAATTCTTGATCTTCACCTCTTCACTTAATTTCAAATATAATCATCTTCTTTACAGAGGAAGTAGCACCTCAGTCCTCCTAGTTGTCTATCTAGAAAGCTTCAGGCATCTTTGATTTCCTGGCCACATCTAGCAGTTGACCAAGTCTTTTTCAAGTCTATGTACAAAAATATGGCTGGGCTTTCTCCATTTCTCTCTATCCTAGTTCAATCCACCACCATATCTCACCAGTACTTAAAGTAAGAGCCTCCTAACTCATCTCCGATTCCAGTCTTGCTTCCTCCGCTCCAGGGAGAAAACAGAGTTGATTAAAAAAATTTTTTTTGGAGTGTCATTACTCACATCTCTACTTAGCCACAATGAAACCTAAAGTCTTGCGTTTGGTTTCATCTTCCACTACTCTGTCCGGACACACTGTCTTTCTCTAAGTTGGAAAAGTTAGCTTGTTCCTCATTTTATTCTTCCTACAAAAACTTTGTTTTTTCCTTCTCAGCACTTGTCACAATTCTTAATTAGATATTTATTTATGCATTGACAGGTTTAGTGCTTGTTTCCTTTCCTAGGTGGAACTCCTCAAGGGCAGGGACAATGCCTGCTTACTTCACCAATGTCTTCCTAGTACCTAACACAGTGCCTGAATATAAGAGGAGCATAATAAATATTTTTAAATAAACATATATTTAAATTCTAAACATTATGCTCAGCACGCTATGTTTATTTTTGCTCTGCTGTTAGAGTTGATTAGCTAGCAAAGGTGAGAGAATCCCCTGATATAAGGCAAGATTAAGCAGTTCGATTTAATTGTGTTCAGTGAAGTTCAAGTCGTTTCAATTATATTCAGTTCACTTTAATTTAATTCAACAAACCACAGATACAAAAATATAATAGCTTTTATTCTAGAGTGTAGAGAAATTAGTGATAAATGTTACCCATTTCCTGCCCTCAAGAGACCCCCAATTTAATGTTCCTCATCTTAGAACTGATAATAATTGTAGGACATATGACCAAACTTCTCTATGCTCAGGAAACTGCAAATAAACAACTGGTCGACCTAAACTGGCTGTCATTGCCAGCACCTACCAATGCAAGTTACTGTGGTGACAGTTGATGACAATCTGATGACAATCACAGAGGTTTAAACATTGCACAAGATCAGTGGAAGTGAATAATGAGATGATGACCAAGAAGGTTGACTCCAATGACTCGCCCTCCTTTACTGGTCCCCTCTGGTGACAGGAATTCTCCAATCCATATTTAAAATCCTGTCTTAGGTTCTCATATCCCTTTCCAATGGATAGTTCTCCCTTTTATTCTGTTTCATCTTGAATATATGAGAGCTTAGCTTACTTCCCGAAAGACATGAGGTGAATAAGAGATTAAAACCTAAGACAAATTATCAATGTCCTGAAGTGAGTTATCTATTACAAGAAGTGGAAGTAGTGACTTTCAGGTACCACCACTGAGCAGATGTAAATACCTAGGGCTCTAGCTCTGAGTTCTCCAGTAGCTAAGGCAGAAGAAAAAGGAAATATATCAATTTATACAGTTTTAGCTTTCAGACATGGAAAGCAAGAACAGCTTTCTGCGGAAACTACATTATTTTCTCCTCTAACTGTACACTGAGAGGAATTTATCACGAGTCTGTCTAAAAGGACTTAGAGAAGCAGGGTAGACCTTACCTCAATCAGTTTTACAAAAGCAACAAATGTAGCCCAAACTGTCTCTTCTTATATCCACCCTCAATAAAGGCAATTCTCTGGGAGATTGAAAGCATGGGATCCCATATTCTGCTTTCTGATAATCTAGCTTTATACTGGTTTAATTTAATTCAACTCTACTTACTATTGTCTGGACCTCTATAGAATCCAAGCAACTGTTTGCCCTTCTTCTGAGGATGAGTTTGGCTCTCTGGGATGTTTCTGTTTCCTCCTTTCCAGGCCAAATCACTTTTTCCATTCTGTCATTAAACTTCACATTTTTCCCTCTGAGTGTTCTACCTGGTCTCCACACAACTCTTTCTTGGTCTTCCATAGATCTTCTATGATGAATTTTATGAGATGGAAGGCACACATAGGATAACATTTGTTAATAAAACACTTGGCCAAGAATAAGAAACATAAAGTCAGAGGACTTCAGAAGGGGAAGGACTCTTTAAGGCCAACATTCACTCTCGTGCAATGATGCCCTCTGCAGCATCCCCAGGAAAAGATCCAATCACCTCCCTTGAATAACTCGAGAAGGGAAGAACTGCCTGCCTAATCAGGAATTCCCTTTTCCTGCAGATAGAGTTGTTAGAAAGTTCTTTCTCACATGGGGCTGTAAACACTTTTCTTAAAACAGCAACACATTCAACCAGTTCTGCTCCTGGAACATGATCTTCTAATTCCCTTATAATATTCTGAGTTTATGCTTCTCATACACACCCCCTTCTGCTCATTGGAATATTCTGCAAGGCTACCTAAATTTTCATCTGTTGTTTCTGCCCTGTCATAAGCTTAAATACTTTGGCAGTCACTTATTGGACTCTATTTAATCTTGATTCTGGGAAGCTGAGTCATTCCTTACCAAACTGACCATGAGCTGGTCATACTGACAAAACGCAATCATTTGAGGGCCACAAAGCATACTATATATATTTTCTCCCACTGTCTTAAGTATTTTTGGCCAAAAAGAGAAGCATGCAAAGGTGAGAACACTTTACCCCATGTCAGTTAGAGGGTGACCGGGTGGTTGGTAAATGACAGCCACTTCTGCGTGATCGGCCTCTATTGCTGGGCATTGCTGGCACCCCAGCCTTAGTACTTATTTAACAATCTTTGAGAGAATTCTGTGTTTAACACTGAATCTCAAAATGTGACATTGTTCTTAAAAAAAATGAATATTTAAACCACATGCTACAAATTCATACCCTCTAAAAGGGAAAAAAAATCCCCTTTGTCCTCTCTTTTACTAATGAGAAGGAGTGGGGATGCTGAGGGGAACAGCCAACTGTATGCGTATAGAGTCCTATAAATTAAATGTGCACACCAGGATTTCAATGAGAACATTCTAAATCACCCACACTATTATTCGATGATGGGGTTTTCAGACATTCTGTTTGCCCTGCTCTTGTTCACCCACCTCTGGGGCTCTCCATCGCCCCAAGAAATCTAAATGTCAATGGGGAAGGAAAGCAAAGATGGTATCTAATAGTCTCAGAAGCTCATCATTAACAATAGCTCAGCAAGGTGCAAACCTGGTAGGTTCCTTTTCCTGCAAAGCAAACTTCTAGACTATCTGTGTTCTCCTTTAGTCAGGCCTCCTTCCCCACCAGGAGGGCAGATAATCAAGTTGACTAAAGACCATGCTTTGTTCATCTCTGTGCATGTGTGGACACCATGTTTCCTACACGCACGTCTGTCCATTCTGTTCAGGAAGGATATCCACCAGATGAATTTTAAATGTGCCTGGACTGCTTTAATTTTCAAGAGCACAGTGCATAAGGGTCTTGGTTGAGGTGAGCTGGCAGGGCCTGTAGGGGCACCGTGCTTGCTCTGAGTGGACTTTGCAGTAGAAACCTACGCTTCCACTGCTGAGCTCACTGTGTCTCTCTAAGCAGGCTCCTTTAAGGCAATCATAATTGCCTGCCAGCAGGGGGTAGTCAAGAGCGTGAGGGGGAACCTTGACCAACCCTAGAGCTAAAAGGGCCATGGACAGATAGGGAAGCTGGGAATATCAAAGCTCTTCTTCCCACCAAACCAGAACACTCTGAGAGTCTGGAAAAGCCAGCAGGAGTTCCATGTATTCCTGAGCCTTCCGAATGCACTGCCTCTGTTGTTCCAGTCGTGGGAAGGAAGTCCTGATGTTTTCATTCACTGTTCAGCAGTGGAAAGAATCCCAGTTCCCTCTGCGACCTTCTGAGCCTTAGTTTTCTCATCTGCTCAGTGGGGATGGTTATACTTATCCTCACAGGGTTGTGAAGGGATGAAATAAGTATTAGCATTACACTGAAATAATAGTAATAGTTAACACTGGTCATGTCCTTATATGTCAGGCAATGTGTTAAGTGCTTTCTATCTCTGGTCTCATTTAATCCTCACAACAATCTCACAAGGTAAAAACTCTTACTATTCCCCTCCAAGCTACAGACATAGAAACTGGGGCTCAGAGAGGTTAAATGCCTGGCTAAAGGTCACACTGCCAGCTAGGACTGGTGGTGCCCATTTTCACTCATTCATTTATTCAGCACTATTTATTGAGTGTTTGCTACACACCAGACACTGAGAAGCAAAATCCTACACAGTTCCCGCCCTCCTGCTCTTACAGTCTCATTACTGGAATGCACCAAAGACAGAGCAAGTGGAGGTGGAACAGAAACCCACATTCTGCTCAACCCCCAGGGGGGTCCCAGCCCGAATCTTCCAGAAGCCATGCCTGGTGCGGCTGACTGAGACATGCTCAGGGAGACAGTGCTGGTTCTACAGATCATCCAGGGACAGAAACAAGTATACTGGCCAAGGCAGAAAGGTCTTGTGAGTTGCCTTATGTGTGAAGCATTCCTGGACTTACAACATCTGAAAGAAATCTTGAGAATGAACTGAATCCGTTTCTCTACCTCTGAAAAAGACTGCATTTGCACTCTTCTTTGCCAGAGAGATTCAGTGAACGAAACTCACTTTAAATACCTGGTTAAACAAAGCCTGTATTTACAAACAGGCGAATTTAAGGGCATTCAGTGCCTTTAAATAGTGAGCACTCCTGGTGCATTTTAAATGGGATCGATCCAATGCATTGTCTTAGCACATAGCTTTTCAGGAATGCAAAATGTACCTGTGCCCAGCATCTTAAGGCTTTTAAAAGGGAGATGACGCCTTTCTCCTTGTTTGGTTACATGCTTATACCTCTTAAAGCATTTGTCTAGAAGTCCTTCCTTAATTCTAACCTACATCCTATCTGAGATCCTGAAGGTAACTTCTATGCACTTTGAGTTTTGTTTTTTTTTAAAGATTTTTTTTATTTATTTGAAAGAGAGAAGCATAGCCAGAGAGGGAACACAAGCAGGGGGAGTGAGAGAGGGAGAAGCAGACTTCCCGCCGAGCAGGCAGCCCGATGTGGGGCTCGATCCTGGGTCTCCGGGATCATAACCTGAGCTGAATGCAGTCGCTTAACCAACTGAGCCACCCAGGCACCCCAATGCTCTTTGAGTTCTAATACAACTCAAAAGAGAGGGACCTGAGGGAGGAGAGTGGATCAGAGGTGGATCATAGCCTTGTGTTGAGGACTCCTGTGAGATCTGGGGCAGTCTCCTGGGTTAATAACACCACTTGTGGTTGAACCCTTTCCCTAATTTTGTTCTAGCTGTTCCCACACATGCGGTCCATCTCTGAGAAGCCCTTTCTTGGAGACATTTGGAGCAGCATCTGTGATTTTTGCAATGCAGCATAGCACCTGTTCAACAGGGATGGATTGTAGAGGTCATCAAATTCTGCCCTTGTAGGACAGAGGAGGAAGTCGAGGCTCTGGGAGCCAGAGTGACTTGACCAAAAGTGTGCAGCAAATTTGTGGCAAAACTGAGAAGACCATCCAGACTCCAGAACCCAATGGAGTGCCCTTTGCAGATCCGAGTCTCCTCACCCTCACATGACTCTTTGTTTCTCTGAGGTCCAGAGTCATGTCTTGTTCTTTCCTAGGACCCCCACAGCCCAGATGGAGGCACATTAGTTACCCAAAATACATCTGCCTTGCTTGGACTTGACTAGGCCAGGCAAGACCACCTTGGCCATGACAAATGAAGAGGAACTGAGTCTATGAAGCCTTTGCACAGTAGCTATTTGTAAATATACTGTTTGTAAATAGACTTTGTTTAACCACTAAAGAAGAGTACAAAGGCAGGCTCTCTCCCTTCCTTTTTTACATACTTTTGAATATGTTCAGTTAGGTGTTGGAGCCCACAACTCTCCTGCTGGAAGGAAAAACATCTCACTCTAAGCATGCCATGGCACTGTCCCTAGTGTTCCTGGGCAGGGGACATTTGTCCCTGGTGGACCTTCCATCCCTGGAGGTCCTGGGCAAGGGCATTTCCCCTTCCTCTCCTCCAGGACCACTTTGAGCCCTAAGTAGATGAAATAGCCTGGCATTCTCACCTCCTCTGGGTATGACCACGCAGCTTGCCAGCTTCCCATCATTTTTGAATCTCTGCAAGGCTTGGGGGGGGAGGGGAGGATGGCACAAAAGTGCTTAGTTCTGCCCCAGTTTGCTCCCAACCACTGGGGGCCTGCAATCACCCCTCCACTCCCTCCAGCTCCCCTCTCAGAGATTTGCCAGTCACAAGAGGCAGTGTCTGCAATTGATTTCTAATGCCCCTTCCAACAACTGGTGAAAAGTCCAGCTCATATTTCGTGGACACTTCCCTGGCTGATGGTTCAAGTCTCTATTGATTTAGTCATTGGGTTGTACACATGCGCATCTGAGCCTTTCCAGGCATCAGCAAACTTGACCACTCATGTAGTCACTCCCCTTGACTTTAGAAGCCACTCCCTTGAAGATGTGTAAAAAAACAAGTTTGGGAAGGTCCAGGACTCCATTTGGGGGACTAACTATCTTTTGGGCAAGTCACTGCTCTCCGTGGACCTCAGTTTCCCCATTGATGAAAGAGGAGAACAGGAATGGATAAACTCATGGGTCTCTACTGAGGCCAAGTCCTAGCTGACTGCTGAGCCGTAGCTGTAGGCAGGGAGGTTAGAAGGCTCTTTCTGGCCACTAGTTGACAGCTTGTCACAATTACCTTGACTGAGGCCTGACCTGAAAAAATTTTTTTTGGTTTCAAAATGTAAAAAGAAAATTGCAAAATCAAAATGAGCAAATGTTTAATTAGATGCCTACATAAGGCAACATTATGTAAATACCAGTAATTATTAAGTTGGGTATTCATTTAAAAAATTTCATTATATTTAAAAGCAACTTGTTCTTTAGGATTTTTCACTTTGAGAGAATTTTCAAATCTGCCTGCCAAGTGCTGAGGGCCTAAAGCCATGATTTACTCACAACCAAATGCTTTCAACAGCCAAATCATAAAAAACAACAACAAAACAAAACAAAAATACTGATAAATATTTTACTGCAAAAAAATATTAATGTAGAACGTGGTAACTTTCACTGTATTTGAGAAGATGTGAAGTAAAATCTCCAAAAATAAGAATGCCTAGAGCCTTTGAAAATGTTAAAAATGCACTAGTACCAGAGTGCATAATACCAAGAACTAATAATTTATTAAGTACTTACTCTGTGCCAAGCTCTGTTTCTGAACCTTGTGCACGTATTAGCTCATCGAATCCTTGAGACCATCTAGGAACTATTTTCAGGTTGTAGGCAAGGAAACGGACACGGGGTAAGTAACCTTTCCAAGGACACTGGGTAGTTACCAGCTCAGCTCTGGAGGGAAACCGACTGGGCCAGGCCCACACCTGGAGGCATCCCATTCTGCAAGATGCCTGGTGACCCTGGGTGTTTCCAGAGGAGAAAACAAATGCTGGCACAGCTCTACAAATTAGCAGTGTAATTTACATGGCATCAAAAACCTCCATCCCGTTCTCAGCCCTGCTTCCGCTGTCTCCCCTGTGGTGTTCCTCTGCCCTCCATGTCTCCTCTCTAGCTCACTCTTGGCCCTAGCTGCATGCTAGTAGTAAGGCCCAAAAAAAAAAAAAAAAAAATTCACTGTAACAGAACTTTTCTGCATTTAACACTGGGAAGAGACCCTGTTGGTATTCAACGAACTTCTTCCTTTGACAGGTTAGTGGGTACCGACTGTGTGCTCGATGCTCTGCTGGCACTGCCTATGCAGAAGTCAGTGTCCCCACAGAATTTTTTTTAAAAAGAGCTGATAGCCATCGACAGTTCCATCAACATTTTATACAGTACTTAATATCATTCAATCTGCGTAACAAACCTTATTTTATAAACAAGGGATTTGGAGTTTAGAGACTTGAAATAATTTGCCCAGGGTCATATAGCTCTTAGAGGCAGTGGAAGCTAGGACTTATACTCTGGCCTTATTCCAAAACCCAAACTTCCTTTAATAACAGGAATATATGTGTATTGTTCAAGTAATTCCATTAATAATTATCATGAATAAAAGATTGTGGTTTCCCACAACCAATCTACTCCTCTCCCTCTTTCTGACCCTCTCTCCCTATGTGTGCACTGTTAAGAGTTTGGTGGGCATCCTTCTAGACTTTTGCTATATATTTAAATATCTATTCAGATACCTATCTATCTGCCCATTCCTTCCCTATCTATTCTGGCTTCACTCTACAAGTGACAACTCCTAAGACGGAAAAGGTGATGGCAGTGCCTTCCTAGGCATGTCCAGATTCCAAGGGCAAGGCTGACCAGAGCCCTGACATGTATTCATGGGATGAGGAAAAGCTTTCCACCTCTTTGCGAAGATTCTTTGGCGAACACACCGGTTTTGTCTACTCCTCCATGGTCTCATGTGCTGAAAAAGCACCCTACCTTCTCAGCCTGGGAGGTCTTGGGGCTCAGCTGGCTCAGATCCCACCTGTGGGGAGCTTGGAGAACAGGGCACCTGCATTAGACTCGTGGTACAAATATGACTCACTGTTGCTTCTCTGTCCTTTGCTCAAAGGGAATCAGAGTTGGAATTACCCAGAAGAGAGAATCAGGCATAGACTGAATTCTGTGGGGACACTGACTTCTGCATAGCCAGTGTCAGCAGAGCATCGAGCACACAGTCGGTACCCACTAAGCTGTCAAAGGAAGAAGTTCGTTGAACATAAACAGGGTCTCTTCCCAGTGTTAAATGCAGAAAAGTTCTGTTACAGTGAATTTTTTATTTAGAAAAATGAAAGATTTTAGTCCTCTGGTGGATTTTTTTCCCCTTTTATTTTCATAGTCATAGTTCAGGAGCAAAGAAAAGCTTCTATCTCTCTGAAATAGTAGGAGAAACCCATGGGGTTTGGGTAACTTTAACGACAAGGCTCTCTTTCACATGTTGCAAGGATAGGAATATTTAACAATGACACCGACAATGTCATCTGTGCAAAAGAGTGACCTCCCGGGTGAGAGATGGCCAAGATAACATTGTGTCCAAGAGTGGGAAGTCTGAGAATTTGGGGCTCTGGTTCTCGTGCATGCTTCTTGGCTATGTGATCTTGGGGAAGGTACTTAACTCTTCTGTTTCTTAGTTTCATCATCTGTAAAATGGTTATAGTGATTGCACCTACCTCATTCAGGGTGTGAAAGAGCACAGTGCTTGGTGTATATATACGTGTGTATGTTTGTGTGTGTGTGTGTGTGTGTGTGTGTGTGTGTGTGTGATAGTCTGGACCTTCATTACCATGCTATCCTTACTATCCAAGGATGTGATTTCTATTGACAACTACCTGTTGAATGACCAGTGAGTGCACTGTATTGGATGGCCTGGAGATGCTGAGTTAGATGTCCCATGCAAGCCATCTCTGAGTCCCCAGTGCAGAGCTGGTGGCACAAAGCAGCCTTTCTAGTTGAGTTAGCCAAATGTTCCTAATTCAGAAGTCTAAGTGAGGGAGGGGGAAAGAGCTCTAAATTTTTATCCATGAGATCTGGATTCAAGTCCCGAGACTGCCATTTGTCACCTTCTGTGGAAGCGCTAGGGACTCTCCCTGTGTGGGGCCACATAATGCAACTTTGGAAGGAATGGCCATGGAACAAATAAGAAACACAAAGAAAGTGAGCCAGAAGGGCCTGTAATACTGTCCATGCTAGTGTTGGTGAAGACCCAAAGTCCTTCCATTGTTTGTAAAGAAATGAGTATAATAAACACTCCCCTTTCCTCTTATTTCTACTCTATCCCTACAAGAATGATGATAAAGGAGAGCAGTTAGGGGCACAAGAGGGAATGGTGGGGACTGTGTTTGTCTAAGGCAGACATTTCTCATTGGCTTTCCCCAGCCATGGCAGGCAGGCCATGTCAAGGCAGCTGGTCGGAATTCTTAGCACATAGAAACTTGACAATCACATGAAACCTCCCAAATTTTGTAATTCTCAGAATTAACTTTGTAACCATGAGGGACAATCAAAATGCCATGGGTCTGTCACCCCATAGGCTGACAGTGTTCGAGCTCTAGTCCAACAGGCTCAGCCTACAAAGCAGGATGCTAAAGCCCAGATCATGCAAGGAGGCTGCCTACGCTGGTGGTTAGTCAAAAAGAGGCCAGGATGGGATCTGATCCGAATACTCCAGCAGTCATAAGAGATCAAATAATGCTGTGACAGAATGTCACCGTTATAGGGGATAATGACGAGGTGCCCAGAAAAACACAGCACCAGACAAAATAGTTCATAGGTGAAAATAGCACACCCGGAGCTTGCTGTCATATGGAAAGTCCACAGTAGGATCCAGGTGCAAGTCCCAACACCAAAATAGAAACTCATAACCCTCAGTGAACGATTCCTCTGTCACAACAGAGCTCTGTGTCGTGTGCCTCCAAACTCGAGCCTCTCAATCCTAAGTCACAGAGCCATCTCTGCTCCTGTTTTGCCCAATCTGTCCTCTGAAAGCTTCTGTTGTTTAAAAGTCTGAAAGGCCATTGTGCTGAGATAATACTAATATTTATTGAGTTCTTAGTACACGCTAGATGTTGCCTAAGCTCTTTGCCTATGTCAGTGCACTTAATCCTAAAGCCTTATGACGAAGGCTTACTTGTTCCCTGATGAGGAAATTGAGGCCCAGAAAGGTGAATACCATCCCCCAAAGGCTCAGAGCTAGACAATAGCAGCTGCGGGGCTGGAAGCCAGACAGGCTGGCTCTGGATGCCGAGCTTTTAGCTACCGCTTTAACTGTGATGCCGCAACACACAGAGGGCGAGAGGGGCGCCACCCTCTACTGAGAACATTGCAGGATGGGTTGTAGGATCTGGTTTGGCTGGAGCCTGAGCATTCTTCAGAACGGAGGGCACCGGATCTGCTAGTGAGCAGTATTGGTGGTCTCTGAAAGGACAGACCCTCCTCCCCTGTGACTTTCATTTCCCCTTGTGAATGTGCAATCCTGCTAGAGGACAATCTAAACAAGTATTCACTCTAAGGCAAAATTGAAAAAGAAGGCTTACTTGCTAACTGATAACACATATATGTGTTCCAGAGTCTATTTGCATTCCTCACTTCAATGATGAGATCTCTGGCTTTTTTATCAAGGAATCTGAAATGACAGGGTGATACCCTGCTCCATTGACTCCTTTAATTAAATGAACTCTGAAAAGTTACACCTCTGTGTACACTCAGCATCTCTCCTACTCTTCTCCCTTTTGATCTCTGTAATTTATTTTAAAGATCACATTGAACATGTTATTTGCTTTGGGGGCCATGGGCTAAAGAAATAAAATTCTAACCTGATCCTAGCATTGCATTGCCTGTCACCCCTATCATTAAAAAGCCGTCACACTCTT